>CM038680.1:140926002-141046197 GCA_021605205.1 Aegilops longissima | reverse complement strand
TGCATCCGGTAAATCTTAATAAACACAGATAAGCGCATCCTTCTTGTCGCCATGAACAGAAATAGCGCTTATCGGGCCGGGCATCTTGAGCAGGTTGTTGGCGTAATGAGAGGCTGCCATGAACTTGGCGAGTGCTGGACGGCCAAGTATTCCATTGTAGGGCAATGGAAAATCGGCAACGTCGAATGTGACCCTCTCATTCCTGAAATTCAGCTCACTGCCAAAATGTTACTAGTAGTGTGATCTTCCCTTTCGGCTTGCTCCTTCCTGGGTTGATTCCTTGGAAAGTTCCAGTTTCTTCAAGCTTCATTGTCGAGGATCACGAAGCTTGGAACTGCGAGAGGAGATCGATTCAGGCCCGACCCGCCGTCAACCAACATCTTTGTGACTTTGAGGTTGCGGATAGTTGGTGAGACCAACATCGGCAAGCACCGACCGCGATGATGCGATCAGGGTGATCCTCAATGTCAAGATGATGGGCGTGCTGGACCCGCTTGAGGCCTGCGCGACTCTACGGACGGTTCTGCGCATTAACCTCCGCATCCATTGCTTGAGTTGGCGGTCTGGTGATATCTTGAAGCACCACCGTCAGCGCAAAGGACCTCTGTTGCCTGAAACTCCTGCTCATCAGCTTCATACGTCTTCCATGTCTTCGTCATCGTCATCTTCATCATCTTCCTTAGCGCGGCAGGAGTCATCTCCTTGCCGCTGCTTGGCATTGCATGGCGTCCCCCGGCCGGGTCTCTTCTTGCTAATTTATGCAGCACCTTCACAGGCCTTCTCCTTGTCTACGCCGCTCGTATTCAGCTCTGCTGTTCAACAAGCTGCTCGACTGTCTTGCAGCTTTGGAGGTCGTGGCCCTTGGTGCGGTGAATCTTGTAATCTTGCTTGTTGGGCTGTCACCTTTGTCCGGCGGCCGCCACGACTTAGCGGTCGTTGTCGGTGGCAACCTCCTTGCCGGAGCCGCTAGCCTTGGCCTTGTTGGCGGCACCATCCTTGCCGTACTGCTCGACAACTAGTACTTCTTGGCTCTTCTTCTTTATGTTGTTCCGCCACCGGCTCTTCCTTGCCGGGGCCGTGTCATTGCTGTCAGATCCTGCAACAACATTATCTCCTGGGAGTCTTCTTCCCTCCTCAGCCCGTGCACACTTATCGGCCAGGGCATATAGCTCACTGACGTCCTTAACTTTGCACATCGCCATCTCCTCCCTCATCCTGCGGTTCCGCACATTCGATGAAATCTGGCGATCACAGCGGCAGGCGGACATCACGGGATGTTGTAGTGCATCTTGGCTGAATCTCTGGATGAACTTGCGGGGACTCTCCTTCCTTGCAGGCGGCAGATGAAGGTCACTCTCTTGGCCATGTGGCTTGTGGCCGCTGTGAAAGCGCCGACAATGATGGCACAAATCTTCAAGAAGAAATGGAGCTGTCCGGCAAGTGCATGAGCCAAGATCTGGCGTTTGGGTTGAGCACCAAAGGGAAGTAGTTGGCGAGATCTTGTCGTCTCGTCCCCGCAGCCTGCACGCGATGGTGTAGATCTTTGAGGAACTCCGATGGGTGCGTCCTGCCATCATACTTCTACGGCACATCGGCTTGAAGTTTTTCTTGTCGGACCTTTGGACTTACCGCAGCTCACGGGTGAGCATAGGGCAACCTACCGCGTCACGGCAAGTCACCTGGTTCCTGGTGCATGCATGTCAACAGCGGGCCCTGCGTTAGTCGGATTGGCCCGCGCTTCTCTTGGCGCTTCGATCGCGGGTTCGGCGTCTTCTTCTTGCCGTTCTTGAAGAACTTGGCGCTGGTCAGCGCCGATCTCGCCCGGATCCGGCGGCGCCGTGGAGTCGGCTGTCGAGGTGGATCCGGCGAGTCGGCGATCTTAACCTTCGGGAAGGGGAGTGCCGCGGTGGCTGCACCCCGCGGGTCTCGTCACCACCGGCTCGTGCCTTGTCGCCTTGCCACGGCTGCGAGGTGCTTGTTTGCAGCGGGGCGTCACCGTTAGCAAAGCCGATGAGACTCTGGATGGTGGCCCTCCACTCAATCGACCTTGTCGGCTGTTGGAGGGTAACCTAAGCGATTGAGCTCTCGCCAAGGCTTCATTGGAGTGGTGGGTGGCAGCGGTGCGGGCGAAGAAGCAGGATATGCTCGGACTCTAACAAAGTTAGGAGGAGCAGCATCCATGGCGACCGAATGCCCTTTCGTACCAGCATCTTTGGCGTGCATGTGTTATGCGCCCTCGATGCGGCTATATCTCCCGTGTCGAAGCACGACTTAGAAACATAACCGCATTGAAAACAATGTCGCAAGTGAGGTAATCTTCACACAACCCATGTAATACATAAGGGAAAGAGATACATAGTTGGCTTACAATCGCCACTTCACACAATACATGAGTAAAACATTACATCATACGAGATACAATCAAGGTCCGACTACGGAACCAAAATAAAGAAGACTACCCCAAATGCTACACGGATCCCGATCGTCCCAACTGAGCTCCACTCTTGATCAAGCAAAGCGAAACAACACGATGAACAAGATCTTCATCGAGCTCCTCCTTGAGTTTGGATCGTCACCTGCACGATTTCATCGGCACTGCAAACTGGTTTTGGAAATCTCGTGAGTCAGGGGACTCAGCAATCTCACACCGCGAGATCAAGACTATATAAGCTTAAAAGGTAAGACAGGGTAGGGAGGTGGAGCTGCAGCAGCGACTAGCATATATGGTGGCTACATACATAAATGAGAGCAAGAAGAGAAGGCAAAAGCACGTTGAACAACTATGATCAAGAAGTGATCCTAGAACAACCTCGTCAAGCATAACTCCAACACCGTGTTCACTTCCCGGACTCCGAGAAGAGACCATCACGGTTACACCGTGGTTGGTGTATTTTAATTAAGATCAACTTGGGTTTTCTACAACGGACATTAACAAATTCCCATCTGCCACATAACCGGGCACGGCTTTGAAAGATAATACCCTGCGGGGTGTCCCAACTTAGCCCATGATAAGCTCTCGCGATCAACGAAGGATATTCCTTCTCCCGGGAAGACCGATCAGTCTCGGAATCCGGCTACAAGACATTTCACAGCAATAAAACAAGACCAGCAAAGCCGCCCGGATGTGCCGACAAATCTGATAGGAGCTGCACATATCTCGGTCTCGAGGCACACTCGGATGAGCAGTCCGTACAACTAAAACCAGACCTCAAGTTGCCTTGAGGGCTACTGCAGGGCTCTAGTTGAGCCAGCACTCGAAGGAGCACTGGTCCGAGGCTAAAATAAAAGATGACCCTTGGGCTCGGAAACCCAAGGGAAAAAGGGCATAGGTAGGGCAAATGGTAAAACCAATGTTGGGCCTTCTTTGGAAAAAGTCTTATTCAAAGCGAACTGTCAAGGGGTCCCATAAATCACCCGACAGCGTTAGGGGCAAAACTCCGGGAACATAATACCGATATAGGCGGAAACTAGGGCGGCAAGAGTGGAACAAAACACCGGGCATAAGGCCGAGCCTTCCACCCTTTACCAAGTATATAGATGCATTAATTAAATAAGATATATTGTGATATCCCAACAAGTAAACATGTTCCAACAAGGAACAACATCTCCATGTTCCAACAAGGAACAAACTTCATCTTCACCTGCAACTAACAACGCTATAAGAGGGGCTGAGCAAAGCGGTAATATAGCCAATCAACGGTTTGCTAGGAAAGGATGGTTAGGGGCTTGACATGGCAATATGGGAGGCATGATATAGCAAGTGATAGGCATCGTAGCATAGGCATAGCAAAAGAAGCGAGCATCTAGCAAGCAAAGATAGAAGTGATTTCGAGGTATGGTCATCTTGCAGAAATCCATAAGGAAGAAGAACGAGTCCATGAAGAAGACAAGCGGACGTGAGTCGAGCGAATCCTCACAACTCCGGAGCGAAACGAAGCTAACAAGAGAAGCAACCGGAAACAAGCAACAACATGGTAAACAACCATCACATAAACATGTCATGATGCACAAACAAGTATGATGCATGTCCGGTTTAATGAGGCATGGCATGGCAATATGCACAAACAACACTACAAGTTAAGTGGAGCTCAATATGCAGCAGGTTGCATATTGACAAAACTTACCTAACACTTATTTAGTTCACTCTTGTTTAGGCTACCCAACAATATTAAATGTTATTAAACATGGCAACGGGTGAAGCATAATTAAACTACCTATTTAGGCAAGTTTAAATGAGGCCGGAAACAACAACAACAATTCCGGAAAAATCCTCATGTCCATATTTCGAATTTGGAACAGATCTGCCCTGAACACAATTTTAGAGTTGTTAAACAGGAAAATAAAGTCCACCATGTTAAACTAGGCATTTTTCTACCCCATTTACATATATAATTTATTTAAAACCGAGTTACGGTTATTTAGTTATGAAATAAATCATTTTAGCATGGCATTTATGCAAAATAAAGCAAACAACAATTATAACCATTTAAATGTTGTTATCATGATCTGCGGATGACATGTGCAAGTTTTAAGCAATTTTATGAAAGCGTTAACATGAGCATGATGAAGCATTGTGTCACCGTGGTGGAAGAAAGGGTGCCACGACAGCGAATCCGAAAATGGTGCCACGGCAACATATCGGTTCGGTAGCTCACGGAGATGCGGAGCAAAAAGAAGTGTGTGGAGCGAGTCATGCGAGGATGGTGGGGTGCTCCCGATTACGGGTTCCCGGAGCGGTGGCATGGCAACAGAGGGCATCGCAAGGATGATTCGATCCGGTCGGTCATCTCGGTGGTTATACCTTGAAGCGTCGTTGGGCGGAAGCGTTTAAATAGAGAAGTAGGCGTTCTCGCGATGATCACCGAGGGAAGTAGTCGTTACCGGCGTGGGGAAGTAGTCGTTCATGTCCCGTGGATGTTAAAGGTCCACAGGGTCTTGAGTCGGCGGTAGTTGTACACATCATCAGCGGTACTTGTCCGGATCCGAGAGGTACTTGGCGAAAAGCATGTCAGCGGTAGTTGTACTCATTTCGATAGATGAACTTGCGTAACCGTCGCGGTGGTCGAACTTGGCGCTCGTGGTACATGTTTACGTAGATGTTGAATCGACGGTGAGGAACTTGGTGGTCCGTGTGTCGAACTAAGCGCATCCGAAGGGTACTTATCGTTTCGGTTCGGTGGTCGATGGTCGTAGTGGTACCAGGATCTTCTGAACTTGCGGTCTCAGTTCTTGCGGCGATAGTGATGTACGAGGTCCTGCCAGGCTGGTCTTAGCCTGGCGTTCTGGTCGGCGAGGGCAAGCGGGCGCATCCTCCTTCTGCTCAAACAAAAGCGGGGCGGGGCATCGGACTTGCGGGAGGTGGGCGGCGGGAACAGCTGGCACGGCCAGCGGCCGGACTTAAGCGCAGGAGGCGCGACAAGGGACTGCGAGCTCCGGCGGGAGATGCTTTAGGCGCCGAGGTGCGGCTCGAGCAAAAACCCGGCGAGGCAGGGCATCGGAGAAGGGGACGGCGGCTTGAGAAGACAGGCGCAGGCGTCAGGAGTCACCACCACCGGCAGGGCAGCGGGGAGAGACAGGGAGGCGGGGCCCTCGAACTCGGCGATGGGGGCGAGGAAGAGGCGGAGGTCTGAGGCAGCGAAGGTGCAGCAGGCTGCTGCCGCTGCTTACCGCAGCGGACGTCAGGCGGAGGAGGAGGCGGGAGGAAGGGGGCGGAGCTCCCCAGTGCAGCCGAGGGGAGGGGCGCCGAGGCTGACGAGGAGAGATCGAGGAAGATGGAATCGGGCTGGCGTCTGCGGCTGTGGAGGGAGGAGCGAGAGGAGGAGATGGGATCGAGCGAGCTCTCCCTTGCGGCTAGGGTTAGAGGGGTTGGTGGGCCTTGGGCCTCGGGAGGCTAGGTCGGCTGGTGGAGGAGAATGGCCGAGGGGCGGCTGGGCCTAAGAGGCCGGCTAGGCACTCTCTCTCCTCACTTATATTACTTAGCAGAAAAACCACTAAAGAGAGACAAAAAGAAAGAGAGGTTAGGGAAAGAATTTGGGAGCGAGGACAATTTTCCCGGACTCACAAAAATCTGAAGAATTTAACAAAAATGGCAGAGGATTTTGGTGGATCTCGGAAAATGATGAAATAAAATTAGCAAGGTTTTGAGGTCAACTCGAAGCAGAAAAGGCATGGGATTTATTATGCAAGTGGGTTATGGTGATTCCAAAACAATGGAATATTTTAATATAGCTCCCTAATATTGGGAGGATATGTTATAAGAGAAGTCACCATGTGAATCCCTCGGTTTAAATGGATCGAAAAATCCATACAATTTATTTAGTTGAGTTTAAAATTAATGATATGATGGCATGATGAGATGATGCAATGCAAGAGATGACATGATGAATGCACAGACAAAACAAAACACCACGACAAAACTCGAAACCACGGAAGGCAAGCTGAAGCTCCGGTCTTGGGGCGTCACAATGTGGGTCTCGAGGGCCTCGGGATCCTCCAGCTTAGCCTTGATCGATCGAGCGTATGGTGCTGCGGGTACGCAGTAGCGCTGTCGTTCCGTGCCTCTTGAGAAGGGCCAGCGTCGGATTGGACGCCCGAAGCTTGCGCGCCTTGTCCTTGGACCTGGCGGCGTCGTGGGCTCTCTCGTCGGCACGGTTCCTCCATGATGTCTTCCCACCACTCATCTGCTCCGGTGGTGGTGGGTTGAGCGCGAACGGCCCTGCTGCCGCCGAAGTCTTCTTCTTGGTGGCATGCTGATGATGATGATGAAGATTGTTGCTCGTGTGAGCGCTGGATCGGGTTCACACAACCTCGGCGCCCCTACAGCGCGCCAAAGATGTCGGGAAGCTGATCGTGTCCCACGAACACCTATATGACCTAGTCCCTTGTGGTTGGGAGGGGGGCGGAGAATGCACAAGGCGGATCGAGGCGATGCACGAGCAGATTTACCCAGCTTCGAGCTCTCGGAGAGATAACTTTCCTGCTGCTTGGTTGATTCTATTGTGTTCTTGCTAGGGAGCAATGAGAGCTACAAAACCTAGCCTGGCGAGTGTGGTCTCGTATGGTCGAGTGAATCGAGCAGGCGAACCCCTTCTACGTTGCCCTTGGGCCTCCTTTTATAGTCTCAAGGGGTCACCACAGGTGGCAACACATATGAGGTACAAATGTAAAACAGTAGTTGGTACACCAACTTGTACAGATTCTGATGCCCTATACCTAATTCGGCGGCAAGGGACAAGAGTAATAAATGCCCGTCCCGTCGCCCGAACGATCTGCTGAGGACCGTTAAGTGCGCCTCCGTTACGCCCACGATGGTAGCTTGTCGGCGCCGCTTATCGCTGCTCCCGCTGGCTGCACAGCCCGACCGCAGCGTGCACAGAATAGCCCCATGGCGACGTTGGCGGATGAGCTGGGCGGAGATGAAGAGGTTGCCTATCGCGGCAAGCACCTTGCAGCGGATGAATCCTTGGCAGCTTGGGGCTTGTTGATCACCAAGCCTTCCGGCATGCTCCTCTTGCCGGGGTCTTGTTTCCGCCGTGCCTTGAGTGGCCTTCGGCAAGCTCCTCTTGCAGGGGCCTTGATCACTTTGTTCTTGAATGGCTCCAAAGGAGCCGTGGAGAGATCTTAGCGGTCACTGGCCAACCGCGCCTGGGGTGCTGCAAATGCCCGTGCGAGTTGGGGTACTAGGTACCCTACTCTAGTACACCGACACCGGCAAGGAGCTTGCCGGAAGGCCACTCAAAACACGCGAAGACAAGGCCCGGCAAGAGGAGCTTGCGGGAAGGCTCGATGAGCTACAAGCTTCCGGGCGACAAGGATTCAACCGCAGCAAGGCTCTTGCATGACGGTGCAACTTCTCTTTATCTCGCTCCAGCTCATCCACCAACGATGTCGCCATGGGACCGTTCGGTAGCGCGTGTCAAAAGGCTGTCTTGACCAGAGGAAACAGCGATAGCGATGACAAGATTGCCATCGTGGCAAACGGTGAACTCTCCCAGCGGTCCACAGTCAGCCTTGTTTAAGCGGCGTGGACGGGCATTTAATGATTTTGTCCCTTGCCGTTAGAGTTAGGTAGATTAGTAGCTGTACCAACGCAACTCATTTCCCATTTTGCCCTGCTCTCGTTGCCACCTATTGGTGACCCCTTGAGCATATAAAAGGAGGCCCATGTACCTAACGTGAGGGGTTGATTCGACTCATTCGAAACTAGAGACTCCCACGCTAGGTCTTGTAGCTCTCACGCTCCCTAGCAAGAACACAATATAATCGGACAAGCAGCGGTAGGAGTATATCTCTCGGAGGCTCGGAAGCTGGGTAAACTGCTGCGTGGGCTACCGCCTCGATCTGCTCTTCGTGCAATCTCCGCCCCACCCGAACGAAAGGGTCGGTCCGCCGGCCCCATAGGTGTTGGAAATGCGATCAACCTCCCGACATCTTTTAGGTAGATTACACTGTACAAAGTAGCTGTACCAACCGCAACTCATTTTCCCATTTGCCCTGGTCTCGTTGCCACCTGTTGGTGACCCTTGAGCATATAAAGGAGGCCCATGTACAGCGTGGGGGGTTGGTTCGACTCATTGAAACTAGAGACTCCCCACGCTAGGTCTTGTAGCTCTCAACGCTCCCTAGCAAGAACACAATATAATCAGACAAGCAGCGGTAGGGTATTATCTCTCCGGAGAGCTCGAAGCTGGGTAAACTGCTCGTGTGCCGCCTCGATCAGCTCTTCGTGCAATCTCCGCCCCACCGAACCGAGAGGGTCCGGTCCGCCCGGCCCCCATAGGTGTTGATGGAGTGCGATCAACCTCCCGACATCTTTGGCGCGCCCGGTAAAGTGCGTCCGAGGCTGTGTGAGCCTGATCCGGCGTTCACAGTAACATATTCATCATCTTCATCGACATGCCACGAAGAAGAAGGCTTGGCGATATGAGCCGTCAGCGTCAAACCCACCACCACGGAGCTGGCGAGTGGTGGGGAAAACGCCGGCGGAAGAAACGGCGTTAGCGAGGCCACGGCGCTGCCAAGTCCAAGGACAAGGCTGCGCGAGACCTCGGCGTCCGGATCGCACGCGTCCATCTCGAGGCGCGGGACCGACAGCGTCATGGTGCTCGCCGCGCCATCGTTCGTTGGGCCAAGATCGAGCTGGTGGATCGAGGGCGCTCAAGAGCAGCTTAGCGCGCCAACAGAGCTGGTGCGAGTGGGGCACGGTCGCTGGGCGGGATACTGCTCCTTCTAACATATTTAGAAGTCGAGCATATCCGCTCCTGCATCGTTCGCCATTACCGCCCACCACTCAGCGAAGCTTTGGCGCGAGCTCAATTGCTCTGGACTACCCTCAGCGGCGACAAGGTCGGCGAATGGAGGGCCACCATTCAAGTCTCATCGGCTTTGCCAGGCGGCGCTCGCACAACCAAGCACATCGCTGCCGCGGCGGGGCGACAAGGCAAAAGCGGTGGCGGCGAACCTGTGGGGTGCAACCACCATGCACTCCCCTTCCGAAGGCCAAGATCGCCGACTCGTCCGGATCCACCTCGACAGCGACTCCACGCGTCGTCCGGATCCTGAGCTACGTCGCGACCAGCGCCAAGTTCTTCCTGACGGCAACAAGAAGGCGCTCGAACTTCGCGCCGGCGCGAAGAAAAGCGATGTCAATCGACCAGCGGCTGAGCCTCTTGTCGACATGCAAGCGCCGGAGGAACGGGTGACTTGCCGTGCGCGATAGGTTGCCCTGCGTTCACTCGTGAGCTGCGGCAAGTCGATGGCCCGACAAGAAAAATTTCAAGCCAGATGTGCGGAGAAATGCGATGGCAGGACACACCGTCGGAGTTCCTCAACATCTACACCATTGCGGTGCAAGCTGCGGGGAAAAGCGACAAGATCCTGCGTAACTACTTCCAGCTGGTGCTCAAGCCCAATGTCAGATCTTGGCTCATGCACTTGCGGACAGCTCCATATCCTCTTGGGCAGATCTATGCCATCAGTTTGTCGGCGCCTTCACGGTGACCACAAGCCTCATGGCGAAAGCGACCTTCATCGCTGCGCCCGAAGGAAGGAGAGTCCCGCGCAAGTTCATCGGAGATTGAGGCGTGTGCACTACAACATCGGATGTCCACCCTGCCGCGGTGATCGGCGCGTTTCATCAAAACGTGCGGAACCGCGGGGATGAGGAAGAGATGGCGATGTGCAAAGTCAGGGCGTCGATGAGCTGTATGCCTTGGCCGACAAGTGTGCGTCTTGAGGAAGGAGAAGACTCCGGGAGAAAATGCGAAGCAGGATCGATAGTGAAGAGATTGTCCGGCAAGGAAGAGCGGCAGCGGAATAACATAAAGAAGAAAGGCAAGGGCGTGCTGGTTGTCGAGCAGTCCGGCAGCGGAAGCGGCGCCAAGAAAGCTAAGGTTGGTAGCTTTGGCAAGGAGGTTGCCTTGGCGTAACTGCCGGGCTGTGGTGGCGCCGACAAGCGGGACAGCTCAACAAGCGATCTTGCAAGATCCACGCACCAAGGGCCATGACCTCTAGAGTTGCAAGAAGGTCGAGCAGCTTGTTGAACAGCATAAGGCTGAGTATGAGCGGCGCGACAAGGAGAAGGCCCGGAAGATCTTTGGGGAGTTAGCAAGCGACCGGTGGGGAGGGCGCCCGGCAAGGCCGAGCAGCGGCAAGGAGCGGACCTCCCAGCGGCGCGACAAGGATGAAGATGAAGGCGGCGACGATGAAGACATGGATGATGATGAAGCCGATGAGCAGGAATTTCATAAAGCCCGAGAGGTCCTCTGCGTTGGCGGTGCCTCTGCATACTTCACACGCCAACTCAAGCGGTGGATCTGGGAAGTTAATGCAGCGAGAACCATCCGTAGAGTCCGCGAAAGCGAAATGGTCCAACCGCCTATCATCTTTGATATTGAGGACCACCCGATCGCATAACTGCGGTCGGTGCTTGCCGATGTTGGTCTCACCAACTATCCGCAACCTCAAGGTCACCAAGATGCTAGTTGACGGCGGGGCCGGCTTAAACCTGATCTCGTCTGCAGTGCTCCAGAAGCTTCAGATCCCTGATAGCGAGCTCGAAGAGACTGGCACATTCCAAGGAATTAATCCGGGAAGGAGCAAGCGAAGGGAAGATCACGTTGCCGGTAACATTTGGCAGCGAGCTAAACTTGGGATCGAGAGGTCACGTTCGACGTTGCTGATTTCCCATTGCCTTATAATGGAATACTTGGCCGTCCAGCACTCGCCAATTTCATGGCAGCCTCTCATTATGTATACAACCTACTCAAGATGCCCGGCCCGATAAGTGTCATCTCTGTTCCTAGCGACAAGAAGGATGCTCTTATCTGTGCCGACAAGATCTACCGGGAAGCAGCAGGTACAGCAGATAACAAGTCACTTGCTGCTGAAGCTCCGGGGAAAAAAGACCAAGTCCGGCAAGAGCTCGATGCCCCTCCGGCAAGCGCACCTCCTCGAGTGCTGCGCTACCGTCGAGGCGCACCGCCGAGCTCCACCGGCAAGTGTAAGAAGAGCGATGGCAGCTCCAGAGACCAAGAAGGTGTCCGCCAAGGAGGGCGGCACTGGTGGTACCTTCACCATCGATGCCACGCTGACCCTAAACAGGAAAGCGCTTCGTTGCTTTCCTGGCGCAAACGTCGGCGTGTTTGCATGGCAACCGTCGACATCCCTAGTGTTCCCAGAAGTAATTGAGCACCATCTGGCTGTTTGTCCTCATGCGCGACCGTCAAGCGAGAAAGTCGAGAAGCAGGCGGTGGGCTCAAGAATTCATAGCGAAGAAATCAAGAAGTTGGAAGCAGCAGGCCTTGTCGGAGAGTGCTCCATCCCACGTGGTTGGCCAATCCGGTGGTTGTGCGAAGGCAAATGGGAAATGGAGACTTTGTATCGACTTCACGGATGTTAATAAAGCTTGTCCCAAAGACCCATTTCCTTTGCAGCGTATCGACCAGATTGTTGACTCCACGGCTGGATGTGATTTGCTTTCATTTCTTGATGCATACTCGAGATATTATCAGATCTTCATGGCGAGAGAGGATGAGGAGAAAACGCATTCATCACCCCATGTGGCACATACTGTTTTGTCACGGATGCCTTTGGACTAAAGAATGCGGTTCAACATTTGCAAGAGTAGTCCATCTAAGCTTTTGAGCCGCAAATACACAGAAATGTGGAAGCCTACATGGATGACATAGTGGTCAAAAGCAAGGACAGGGCAACTCTAATTCAAGATGTGGATGAAACCTTTGCAAATCTGCGCAAGATCAACCTCAAGCTCAATCCCGAGAAGTGCGTGTTTGGAGTTCCCTCCGGCAAGCTTCTCGGGTTCTTCGTGTCTCAGAGGGGAATTGAAGCCATTCCCGACAAGATCAAGGCCATTGAGCAGATTGAAGCACCCAAGCGCGTCAAGGATGTACGAAGACTTGCCGGCTGCGTTGCTGCTCTCAGTAGGTTTATCTCTAGGTCTACTTAGCGCGCCCTGCCGTTTTTCAAATTTTTTAAAAAGGCGGGTCCAATGAAATGGACTCCGAAAGCGGAGGCTGCGCTGCAGGACTTGAAGAGATACCTATCCTCCACTCCAGTACTTGTCGCACCTAAGCCACAAGAGAAGTTGCTGCTATATTTAGCGGCAACCAATCAAGTGGTTAGTGATGCGTTAGTAAGCGGAGAGGGAGGCGGATGATGAGTGGCGACCATGGCGGATGCATCCAGCGACAAGCGGGGGCCGCGCCGACAAGCTCTGGTCCCGACAAGACGGATCCAGCGCAGCGTGCGATAAGATAGAAAAAGGATGGTGCAGCGCCCGGTTTACTTTCGAGTTCCCTACTGCGGGGGCTGGTCGAGGTACTACGGTGTGCGAAGTTGCTTTTCGGCCTTCTCATGGCCTCGAGAAAGCTGTGCCATTACTTCCAAGCACATGAGATCACAGTTGTCACTCACTTTCCGCTGAAGAGGTGTCGGTGTACTAGAGTAGGAGTACCCTAGTATCCCGAACTTGTGCACGGGCAGTTGCAGCACCCCGCGGCAAGGCTTCCCTAGTGACCGCCAAGGTCCTCCATGGTTCCTTTGGAGCCATTCAAGAACAAAGTATTTAAACCAAGGAGACAAGGCCCGGCAAGAGGAGCTTGCCGGAAGGCCACTCAAGGCACGTGAAGACAAGACCCGGCAAGAGGAGCTTGCGGAAGGCTCGATGGCGACAAGATTCGAGCGCGACAAGGATTCAGCAGCGACAAGGCGCTTGCGCCGCGAGCAACCACTCTTTATCTCCGCTCCAGCTCATCCACCAGCGATGTCGCCATTGGACCATTCGGTAGCGTGTCAAAAAAACTGTCTGCGGCCAGCGGAGAAGCAGCGATGGCGGCGCCGACAAGACTACCATCGTGGCGACGGTGGCGCCCTGACGGTCCCTTTTTCTGCCTTTGTTTAAGTGACATGGGCGGGCATTTAATGCTTTTGTCCCTTGCCGTTAGAGTTAGGTAGAATACCTTTGCCAAAGCGGTTGCACCAAGCGCAACTCATTTTCCGTTTTACCCTTGTCTACGTTGCCACATGTGGTGACCCTTGAGCATATAAAGGAGGCCCCGGTATAGCGTAGAGGAGGTCGACTCATTGAAACTATAGACACTCAAGCTAGGTTTTGTAGCTCTCATTGCTCCCTAGCAAGAACACAACATGTCAGACAAGCAGCGATGGGAGTATTATCTCTCCGGAGAGCTCCGAAGCTGGGTAAACTGCTCGTGTGCTTCGGCTCGATCTGCTCTTTGTGCAATCTCCGCCCCCCACCGAACTGAAAGGGGTACGGTCCGCCGGCCCCATAGGTGTTCGTGGGTTATGATCAGCTTCCCCGACATCTTTGGCGCGCCAGGTAGGGGGGCGTCGAGGCTGTGTGAACCTAATCTGGTGTTCACACGAGCAACATCTTCATCATCTTCACCGATATGCCACCGAAGAAGAAGGCTTCGACGGCAGCAGAGCCGTCGCGTCAAACCCACCACCACCGGAGCTGGCGAGTGGTGGGGAAGGCGCTAGGCGGAGGAACAGGCGTCGTCGAGGCCACAGCGCTGCCAAGTCCAAGGACAAGGCTGCGCGAGACCTCGGTGTCCGGATCGCACCGCGTCCATCTCGAGGCGCGGGACCGACAAGCGTCATGGTGCTCGCAGCGCCATCGTTCGTTGGCCAAGATCGAGCTGGTGGATCGAGGGGCGCTCAAGAGCAGCTTCGCGCAGCAGGCTGAATGCGGCGGGAACGCGGTCGCTGGGCGGGATCTGCTCCTTCTAATGTATTTAGAAGTCCGAGCATATCCGGTCCTCGCATCGTTCGCCATTGCCGCCCACCACTCAAGCGAGAAGCTTTGGCGCGAGCTCAATTGCTCTGGACTACCCTCCAGCGGCGGACAAGGTCGGCGAATGGAGGCCACCATTCGAGTCTCGTCGGCTTTGCCAGCGGTGGCGCTCCGCGGCAACCAAGCACATCGCTGCCGCGGCGGGGCGACAAAGGCACGAGCGGTGGCGGCAAGACCTTGAGGTGCAACCACCATGCACTCTCCATCCGAAGGCCAAGATCGCCCGACTCGTCGGATCCACCTCGACAGCGACTCCACGCGTCGTCGGATCCTGAGCTCGTCGCGACCAGCGCCAAGTTCTTGAGCGGCAACAAGAAGACGCTTCGAACTCGCATCGGCGCCCGAAGAAAGCGGCGTCAATCGACCAGCGCGCTAGGCCCGCTGTCGACATGCAAGCGCTGAGGGAACGGGTGACTTATGTCGTGCTGCGATAGGTTGCCCTGCGTTCACTCGTGAGCTGCGGCAAGTCGATGGCCCGACAAGAAAAATTTCAAGCGGATGTGCGGAGAAGTACGATGGCAGAACACATCCGTCGGAATTCCTCAGCATCTACACCATCGCGGTGCAAGCTCCAGGGGGACGAGACGACAAGATCCTCGCCAATTAGTTCCCGCTGGTGCTCAAGCCCAATGTCAGATCTTGGCTCATGCACTTGCCGGACAGCTCCATATCCTCTTGGGCAGATCTATGCCATCAGTTTGTCGGCGCCTTCACAGGCGGCCACAAGCCTCATGGCCAGGAAAGCGACCTTCATCTGCTCGCCCAGAAGGAAGGAGAGTCCCTGTGCAAGTTCATCCAAACATTCAGCCGCGTGCACTACAACATCCCAGATGTCCACCCTCCCGCGGTGATCAGCGCGTTTCATCAAAACGTGCGAAACCGCAGGAGGAGGGAAGAGATGGCGATGTGCAAAGTCAAGGATGTCAGTGAGCTGTATGCCCTGGACGACAAGTGTGCGGCGTCTTTGAGGAAGGAGAGACTCCGGGAGAGAATCTGAAGCAGGATCGATGGTGAGGAAACCACCCGGCAAGGAAGAGCGGCGGCGGAATAACGAAAAGAAGAAAGGCAAGGGCGAGCTGGTTGTCGAGCAGTCCGGAAGCGGAGGCGACGCCAAGAAAGCTAAGGTTGGTAGCTCCGGCAAGGAGGTTGCCTTGGCGCTAACTGCCCGGTTGTGGTGGCCGCCGACAAGCAAAACGGCTCCAACAAGCGATCTTGCAAGATCCACCGCACCAAGGGCCATGACCTCGAGCTGCAAGAAGGTCGAGCAGCTTGTTGAACAACGAAGGCTGAGTCTGGCGGCGCGACAAGGAGAAAGGCGAGAAAGGTCTTTGGCGGAGTTAGAAAAAGCGACCGGCGGGGAGGGCCTTGTAACAAGGCCAAGCAGCGGCAAGGAGACAGACCTCCCCGCGGCCGCGACAAGGATGAAGATGAAGACGACGACGACGAAGACATGGATGATGATGAAGCCGATGAGTAGGAGTTCCAGAAAGCCACGGAGGTCTTATGCATTGACGGTGGTGCCTCTCTGCATACTTCACACCGCCAACTCAAGCAAGCCTCTGAAATGGTCCAGCACGCCTATCATCTTCGATATTGAGGACCACCCTGATCGCATAACTGCGGTCGGGTGCTTGCTGATGTTGGTCTCACCAACTATCCGCAACCTAAAGGTCACCAAGATGTTAGTTGACGGTGGGGCCGGCTTGAACCTGATCTCCTCCGCGATTACTCGAAGCTTGGATCCACGACAGCGAGCTCGAAGAAGCGGCACATTCAAGGAATCAATCCGGGAAGGAGCAAGCCAAAGGGAAAGATCACGTTGCCGGTAACGTTTGGCAGCGAGCTAAACTTCAGGACTGAGAGGGTCACGTTCGACGTTGCTGATTTCCCGTTGCCTTATAATGGGATACTTGGCCATCCAGCACTCGCCAAGTTCATGGCAGCCTCTCATTATGCATACAACTTACTCAAAATGCCCGGCCCGATAAGTATGATTTCTGTCCCTGGCGACAAAAAGGATGCCCTTATCTGCGCCGACAAAATCTACGGGAAGCGAAGCTGCGACGGATGGCAAGTCACTTGCATTTGAAGCACCGGGGAAGAAGAAGACCTAGTCCGGCAAAACTCGATGCCCACTCCGGCAGCGCACCTCTTGGTGCTGCGCTACCGTCGAGGATGCACCATCGAGCTCCACCGGCAAGTGTAAGAAGGCGATGGCAGCTCGAGAGACCAAGAAGGCGTCCGCCAAGGAGGGCGGCACTGGTGGTACCTTCACCATCGGTGCCAAGCTTGACCCTAAATAGGAAGCGGCGCTCGTTGCTTTCTGCGGGCGAACATCGGCGTGTTTGCATGGCAACCGTCGACATCCCGGTGTTCCCGGAAAGTAATTGAGCACCATCTGGCTATCATCCTCATCGCGACCCGTCAAGCGAAAGTAAGGAAGCGAGCGGTGGAGCACCAGAATTCATAGCGAAGAGATCAAGAAATTGGAAGCAGCATGCCTTGTCGAGGTGCTCCATCCTCGTGGTTGGCCAATCCTGTGGTTATGCATAAGGCAAATGGGAAATGGAGACTTTGTATCGACTTCACGAGATGTTAATAAAGCTTGTCCCAAAGACCCATTTCCTTTGCAGCGTATCGACCAGATTGTTGACTCCACGGCTGGATGTGATTGCTTTCATTTCTTGATGCATACTCGAGATATCATCAGATCTTCATGGCGAAAGAGGATGAGGAGAAAACCGCATTCATCACCCCATGTGGCACATATTTGTTTTGTCTGGATGCCTTTCGGATTAAAGAATGCGGGTTCAACATTTGCAAGAGTAGTACACGCTTTTGAGCCGCAAATACAAAGAAATGTGGAAGCCTACATGGATGACATAGTGGTCAAAAGCAAGGACAGGGCAACTCGATTCAAGATTTGGATGAAACCTTTGCAAATCTGGCGCAAGATCAACCTCAAGCTCAATCCGAGAAGTGCGTGTTTGGAGTTCCCTCCGGCAAGCTTCTCGGGTTCTTCGTCTCTCGGGGGGTTGAAGCCAATCCCGACAAGATCAAGGCCATTGAGCAGATTGAAGCACCCAAGCGCGTCAAGGATGTCGAAGACTTGCGGCTGCGTTGCTTCTCTCGATGGGTTTATCTCTAGGTCTGCTGGCGCGCCCTGCCATTTTCAAAATTTTGAAAAAGCGGGTCCAATGAAATGGACTCGAGCGGAGGCTGCGCTGCAGACTTGAAGAGATACACCTGTCCTCCACTCCGATACTTATCGCACCTAAGCCACAAGAGAAGTTGCTGCTATATTTAGCGGCAACCAATCAAGTGGTTAGATGCTGCGTTAGTAGCGGAGAGGAGGCGGATGATGAGCTGGCGACCATGGCGGATGCATCCAGCGACAAGGAGGGCTTCGCCAACAAGCTCTGGTCCCGACAAAGGCGGATCTGCGTGTGCGATAAGATGCGAGAAAAGGATGGTGCAGCGCCAGGTGTACTGTCGGTTCCCTTCGGAGGGCTAGGTCGAGTACTACGGTGTGCGAAGTTGCTTTTCGGCCTTCTCATGGCCTCGAAAGCTGCGCCATTACTTCCAAGCACATGAGATCACAATCGTCACTCGCTTTCCGCTGAAGAGGATCTTGCAAAATCCGAAGCAACAGCGGGATTGTCGGTGGGCCTTTGGAACCGTCAAGCTTTGGCCTCAAGTTTGAAAGCACTTCAACTATCCAAAGCGAGCATTGGCGAGAGTTCATAGCAGAATGGGCGCCAACACAAGATGAAGAAATCGGCGAGCATCCCGTCAAGGAGGCAGGCAAAAGTGGCTGATGTACTTTGATGGTGCCTTCTCGCTGCAAAGGCGCCGGTGCGGCGTGCTACTTGTCGCACCACGGAGAGCACCTCAAGTCGTGGTCGGATGCACTTTCCCAAGCAGCAAGCAACGAACAATCTGCGAGTATGAAGGTTTGCTTGCGGTCTCGAGATCGCAGCGGACCTTGGGATTAAGAGGCTCGTTGTGAGGGTGATTCATAGCTTGTCGTCCGCCAAGTGAACAAGGATTATCGAGTCCGTTGATGGAAGCTTATGTTGATGAAGTGAGGAAGCTAGAAGAGCACTTTGACGGCCTACAAATGGAACATGTTCCAAGAGCTCGAATGATATTGCGATGGCACAGTCGAAGTCGCCGCACTTAAGTTACACATGGAACCAGGGATCTTCATGCTCAAGCTGACTCAACCGGTATAGCGCCATCAAGCTGGACGAGCAAGAAAGAGGAAGTTGGTTTCGGTGACTACTTTCGTGAGCTCCTGAAGCCGCCGCCAAGAAGGTCCCCAAGATCAGCGCCGATCTGGCTTTGAGGAGCGTCTGCTCCGACAAGCCCTAAGGGTTTGTTTCGTTGAAGCGAGGCGCTCCCTACAAGCTTTGCCACAGCAAGGTTGCGGGGATCATCAAGCTCGGCTAAGCGCGCGAGTTCTCGCCGTGAAGCGGATGTTCCCTTGGCAGAAAATGTGCCTTTAGTCCTTGTTGTCGAGCCATAGCTCCAACATGGGCACAACAGATTGTCCATTTCCTTAAGGCGGAGAACTACCGAAGAGCAAGAAGAAGCGGAAAGAGTAGCCCGGCAGTCAAGTATGTACCAGCTTGTCGACAACATCCTGTATAGAAGAAGACTCAACGGTGTGAAATTAAAGTGTATTCATCGGGAAGATGGACAAAAGCTGTTGCGGAGAGAGATACGGGAGGCATATGTGGTCACCACATTGGCGCCGCGAGCACTTGGCGGCAAAGCTTTCGGCAATGTTTCTTCGGCGACAGCCCTCCGGGATGCAACTGCACAAGTAACCAAGTGTGAAGCGTGCAGTTCCATTCCAAGCAGATACACCAGCCAGCTCAAGCTCTCGGGCGATCCCTTTATCACGGCCATTTTTGATGCAGGGGCTCGACATCCTCGGCCCCTTTCCCGAGCGATCGGGGCTTTGAGTACTTATGCGTGCCATCGACAAGTTCACAAAGTGGCGGAAGTGGAAGAAGTGAGGAAGGTAACAGCACGGTCGGCGATCAAGTTCTTGGTCGATTGTTTGCGTTTGGGATCCCTAACAGAATCATCACCGACAGCGGCACACAATTCCTGAGCCGCACCTTCATGCAATCGTCCAAGATCTTGGCGCCAAGGTCTGCTTTATACATTGCCCATCCGAGAAGCAACATTCAAGCGGAGAGGGCAAATGCTGAAGTGCTGCGAGGACTCAAGACCAGAACTTTCGACAGGCTGCATAAGTGCAGAAGAAACTGGATTGAGGAGCTGCCGGTGGTTCTTTGGTCGATCAGGACGACGCCAAATCGAGCCAGCGGCGGACACCTTCGCTCTAGTCTATGGGCAGAGCTAGTTCTCCCCACGGAACTTCGTATCACGGGTCACCTCGAGTGCTCGCTTATGATGAGCTCGAGCAAGAGCAGCTGCGACAAGATGACGCGCTGCTCCTTGAGGAGGACCGTCTTGAGGCGCTATCTGAGCTGCTCGTTACCGGCAAGCTTTGAGCAGCTACCATAGCCGCAAAGTTAGTGCGAAGTCTCGAGGAAGGCGACCTTGTTCTTGGTAGCGTTCAGTCCGCCAGAATTCCAACAAGTTGGCGCCAAAGTGGGAAGGCCCTTATCGGGTGAGAGCGAGTCACAAGGCTGGCGTTGTCCGCCTTGAGACCGAAGATGGCATTCGGTGAGCAACTCACGGAATATTGAGCATCTTCATAAGTTTTACCCATAGAGGCGGTTGCGGAACCTGTTCGGCAACCACCTTTATACAAGTCTTGCCCATGTTGCATGTAATCCTTTGTACAAAGCGAGCGCGAGACCCGTGCATCGATAAAGCTCATGTGCTCCGCACATCTTGTCAATTTCGTGCATCTTTCTTGTTACTTTGCATGTATTATCTGACACTTTGTGCAGCACCTATTCCGGTAAGCAATAACGAGCCACAGGGCTCCATATCTTTATTTTCTCTTCTTTCTCATTCTCAAAGAGAAGAAGGTTCCCTCGCCCACAAGTTTGCCAGGCGGGAAGGAGAAGAGGATAATGTTGTGGACCAAACGTAGCTCGAAGAAATATTGCCTTACCGGGAAGCAAACGACAGAAAAGCTAAGTTGCCAAAGTTTGAGCAGTCTGTTTTAAATTTTTAAGTTATCTTCCTCGAACGATAGTACATTGTATGGAAAACCTGTGCGCGGAGGAACCGACTCGTAGCTAGTCGCGCCCTTACTTTGTTTCAAATCCGCTCAACAACTTAAGTGAGCTGCAACTAGTTGCGACAAGGTTGCTTGTCGGAGGCGGCACCGCCAGCAGGCTGCTGACGTTCCGCACTCAGCGCTCGCGGCAAAGGTGCCCGCGCCGACAAGTTCCCTAAAAGCGTAGGGCACAAACATACAAAGGAAGGAATCAAGTAAAGGAAATAACGTTGCAATCATTGCCTAAGATAGAGTTATATTACAGAAATAACTTGTCGCAAATCTAATAGATTGTTCTCCTAAAACATGATCAGCAGCGACAAAGGAAAGATAAAACAGGCGGCCTAGTCTCTGCGATGCGCCATCGACCCTCTTGACCCGCTCACCTGTCCACGATGGGTGCGACAAGGGCCTTGGCGCTTCAACGTCGGCGATCGGCGGCAAGGACTTGAGGACATTGGCGAAGCTAACGCTGGATGCGGAAGGCCACCTGCATCGGCACCTTCGAAGAGCCCTGCATAGATTTGGCGCGACTTCGTTGGCCAGCTGCTTTGGGATCTCCTCCGGAGCATTTGGAGAGCCGCCCTGCATATGAAGAACAAGCTGAGCTTGGTGCTGGGTTGGAGATGCTCGTCGGAGGAGTACCCAAGATCCACCATCCCCAGCTCCATCAGCTCCTTGTCGATGGCGGCGGCAGTGTTTACAAGACCCTTGGTCCAATGCATCACATTCTCTCCGAAGGTGTTATGGGCGGTCGTGGCATTCGCGAGCAGCTCCTCGTTGGCCTTGACCTTCTCCAACAGACCCACTTCCCGCTCCTTGGCGCCGTCCAGTGTCTCCATCAAGGTGGTCAGCTTCAGCTCAAGATCTGCCTTGGAGTCCTTGGCGGCGTCGAGCTCTTTGATCCTCTCGTGAGGCGGCCCTGCAACTTCGCCAAGAGTGTAGGCGTCCTTCTCGCGCTCGTGCTTCAGCGCAGCGAGCTCCTCACCGCTCTTCTGGAGGTTGGCCTCCAGCTGTGTCACCTTCGTCTCCAATTCCTTCTTGGCGGCCTCGACAGCTGCGGCAACGTCTTTTGCTTCCTTGAGAGCTCCACCAATTGATTGCTCGCGCGCGGCAAGATCTTCCTCATAGATGTCAAGGTTGATCTTCCGCTGCGCCAGCTCGCCTTCTTGCGCAGACAGCTTCTCGGCCGCAAGCCGCTGCTGCTCATCGACCTCAGCCTTCTCCAGAATGAAGGCTGTGTGCTCTTCAGCAAGTCGCTCCGCTCTTACCTTTCGTTCGGAGAGCTTCTTGGTTGGCGCCCCGGAGCTGTTCTGCGCGCTTCTCCATATCTGCTCCCGCCCTTGCGACAAGCGCTTCCCGGGATTCCAGCCTGGCTTGTTGGGTGCGGTAGAGCGACAGCAGCTTCCGCAAACAGCTGCTCCTCCTCAGACTCGCCGCTGCCGCTGCTTGGCGCGTCGACCAACGACAGCCCAGCGGAGGCGAGCAGCTCTTCGTCGATGGTTTCTCCCTCGATCAGTGCCCTGGAGCTCGACGCCTAGGGGAGCTTGATGAAGATGCCATCTCCAGCCTTCAAGTAGGCGCCGGGCTGGGGCTCCTCGGAGCTTGGCGCTGCGGCAGCGGCGGAGGGATCGGCGGTCGGTGTAGCGCCTGGCGCTCCTGCGGCCTCAAGGTCGTCGATCGATCGCGGACCCTCGCCCGGCCGTGGCGGCAGCCTTGGCGGCCTCTTCAACGGCGGGCTCGTCCGCGCCGTGTCCCTCCTCGGCGACGGCGGCGTCGTCAATGTTGCCACGGGCATCCTCCTCGCCGGCGACCTCAGTCTCCATCGGCTCCGCGGTGGATGGATCTGACAACAAGGAAAAGAAAGAAAAGTCAAGCAAAATATCCAAAAAGAAGAATTGGAAGAAGAAAACCACAAGGACAGCTTACAGGCAAGAGGCTTACCTACGATGGGATCTACGCCTGTCTCAGCCCTTTGGAGGTCGGCGGTGCCGTCCCTTGCGGAGAGCCGTCCCTTGCGGAGAAGCCTCCCTTGCGGAGGACACTCCCTTGCCGGGGGATCTTCCCTTGGCGGCGTAGTTGCAGCAGATGGCATGTCAGGAACAGCCTCAGGACACTCCTGGCGGGGCTGCTCTGCTCCTACACAAATCAACAGTCAGATATCAGCAAATGAAGAGCAACCATGCGCGCCTAACCGCAAAAAGTGAGTCATATACTTACGCTGGGGGCTGCGCTGGGGGCTGCTTTGTGGAAGGGTTGCCGGATCCGGCAAGGGGGTCTCAGATGCGCCTCCTGTTGCCGCAGGGGGATCGTCTTCTAGGACGACCACCGGGGTCTTGGCTCTCTTCGACGCTCTCTGGGCCAGCGTCCTGAAAAGGAAAGATTTCAGAAAGAAACAAGTCAGACACAAGACAAAACAGCAAATTGAAGAATTACAAGTACAGCGACAAGATCTTACTCTTCTCCTTCCTCGGAGCTGAGCGCGGAGAAGTCGAATTCCGGTCCGCCTCCGGTGCGACGGGCTGGAAAAGTAGGCTCCCTCGGACGATTGGCGGGTGCGGGGCCGTGGTCCCGAAGGCCCGCTCCGATTCTTTGGGCGGCGTGAAAGCGCTCCGTGGCAGCAGTGCTTGCAGCAGGTGGAAGCGCGTTCTTGTGGCCTTGACGGCTGTTAGCCCGTCTGCCGCCCGCCACTTCCCGGTCTTGGGGCGCCTTCTTGGTGGAGCTGTGGGCTCCTCCAGCGGCAAGCTACACGAAGGTGGGAGGCGCCCCGGCAGCTCGTTCGGCTCAACTTGAGGCTCGGCCTGCTCCTCCGCGCCCGGCAAGCTCCTCTCGGTCGGCAAGGCTTGCCGCCTCTGCTGCTGCGCCTCCTCCATAGTAAACCCAAATTCACCAGTGGCAGCAGCTTCGCCGCCTCCTCCAGCCTGGTGGCGTCGCTGCGGCTTCGGCGTCGGTGGTGTCGCGGGTGAGCCATTTCGCTCGTCGGGCGGATCGGCACTTCTTCGGGCTGTCAAGAACTGCTGCCGCGGCGTCATCGGCGGGCTCTTGCCAAGTTGGAGCGATCCCATGAGAATCGACCAGCGGCATCATCGCCGCGGATGCGGTCAGCGAAGAGTTGTTGCACAAAGGCGACCCCCTCGGCAACATGAACCACTCGGGGTGATCTGGGTCGTGCTTGAACAGCTCCAGCAACATCGCATCCAGCACCAAGGCGGTGAAATTCCAGTTGAGGCCCGGGCGCAGCCTCATGATGTCCGCCGCGTTTTGGAACTCCCAAGCAGGTCTCCTCCTCTCCTGCAAGGGAGCGATGCGGCGGCGAAGGAAATCCGCGCCAACAGCACCTACCGTGAGTCCGGCATGACTGAGGAGCACGATCCGGGTCACGGCAATCTTCAACCTAGCATCCGCCGGCGCCAAGTTGCTCCAATCGTTGCCGCGCACTATGGGAGTTTGTCGCTGGGCAGTGAAGGGCTGCGGGTTCTCCTCGATGATCCAACACCAATCGGCTCTCCACTCCTCCCACTTGCTGTGGAGCTCTCCTTCCAGATAGGCTTCTTTCTTGCTGATCACGGAGATCCAAGCAATCCCTCCGACAAGTGGCTCTCCTCTCTCAGCGGGGCATGAAGAAGTGGCGAGAAGAGGGCTACGTTTGGGTGGACTCCGACAAAGTTTTCGCAAAGGTGTCGAAAACTGCCATGGTCGAGACAGCGTTGGGGTGAAATCAAGGAGGCGAAGACCGTAGGTGTTCATGATATCGCAAAAGAATTCGGAAAAGGCGGGCGAGCCCGCGATAGAAAAAGCGCGAAGAAGGATACCCGGCGAAACCTTCTCGGACGGCGGTGGAGATCACCCTCGTGCGGCGGATGCGCCGCGTTCCGTCGACCATAAGAGGTAGTAGCCCTCCCTCGGCTCCTTTGCGTCGAGCTGGGGTCGAAGGTGGCCCGCTCCTTCCGAACCATGGCGGAGGTCGTGGAGGAGCCGGCGGCGTTGATGGCGCTGGTGGCGATGGGGCGGGCGTCGCTCTCTTGGACTTGAGAAGAAGGGGGCGGCGGTGGTTTTGAATGGGACAGCAAATGGCGAGTGGCGACCGCCCTGTTTCCCCTGTTTATAAGGAGGAGAGGCGGACGTTCGCGCTTTCTAATTAAAAAGAAACCCCGATCTATCCCCACGGCCTTGCGATCGGCGCGTGCTGTTAAATGGGAGGCGTGGTGGGTCGGAGCGAGCGAAATAGCTGCGCGATCTAGGCAGCGCGTGCCCGTGCACTGTTTTTTGGCCTGGCCCAATAGAGCTCGGCGCCGTGTGTGGCCCGAGCTCGGGGCTCTGTCCGGTGTACTAGGTAGGGGTACCCTAGTAACGAACTTCGTGCAGGCGATTCTGCACCACCAGCAAAGGCTTGCCTAGTGACCGCCAAGGTCCTCCGCGGTTCCTTTGGAGCCATTCAAGAACAAAGTATTCAAGTCAAGGAGACAAGGCCCGGCAAGAGGAGCTTGCGGGAAGGCCACTCAAGGCACGCGAAGACAAGACCCGGCAAGAGGAGCTTGCGGGAAGGCTCGATGGCGACAAGCTTCGAGGCGCGACAAGGATTCAGCCGCGGCAAAGCGCTTGCAGCGGCAGCAACCTCTCTTCATCTCCGCTCCAGCTCATACACCAGCGTGTCGCCATGGGACCTTCGGTAGCGCGTGTCAAGAGGTGTGCAGCCAGCGGAGAAAGCGGCGATAGCGGCGGACAGACTGCCATCGTGGCGAGCGGTGGCGCTCTGACGGTCCTGTTGCACTATTTAGGCGACATGGGCGGGCATTTAATGCTTTTCTCCCTTGCCATTAGAGTTAGGTAGATTACACAGTACAAAGTAGTTGCACCAACCGCAACTCATTTTCCCATTTTGCCCTCGTCTCGTTGCCACTGTGGTGACCCCTTGAGCCTATAAAGGAGGCCCATGTGCAGCGTAGAAAGGGTTAAATCTTAGTTCGTTTAGACTCATTCGAGACTACACACACTCAAGCTAGGTTTTGTAGCTCTCTGTGCTCCCTAGCAAGAACACAATACAATCAACCAAGCAGCAGTAGGAGTATTATCTCTCCAGAGAGCTCCGAAGCTTGGTAAACTACTCGTGTGCATCGCCTCGATCTGCTCTTCGTGCAATCTCCGCCCCCCACCGAACCAAAAGGGACTCGGTCCGCCGGTCCCATAGGTGTTCGTGGGTTACGATCAGCCTCCCCGACACTAGCACTATAAGCTAGTTCAAATAATTTTACACTAGATTTGAACTTGCTCTATAGCCTAGTACAATTAATTTTACACTAGAGTTGAACTAGATCTATAAGCTAGTTCAAATAATTTTACACTAGAGTTGAACTAGATCTATAGCCTAGTACAAATAAGTTTACACTAGAGTTGAACTAGCTCTAAAAGCTTGTACAAATAATTTTACAATAGACATTAACAAGCTCTATAAGCTAGGTCAAATAATTTTACACTAGAGTTGAACTAGCTCTACAAGCTTGTACAAAAAAATTGACACTAGAGTTAAACTAGCTCTATAAGCTAGTTCAAATAATTTTACCCTAGAGTTGAACTAGCTCTATAAGCTAGTTCAAAATATTTTACACTAGAGTTCAACTAGCTCTATAAGCTAGTCCAAATAATTTTACACTAGAGTTGAACTAGCTCTATAGCCTAGTACAAATAATTTTACACTAGAGTCAAACTAGATCTTACACTAGAGTTGAACTAGCTCTATTAGATACTTAAAACAATTCTACCCTAGAGTTGTACTAGCTCTATAGCCTAGTACAAATAATTTTACACTATAGTGGAACTAGCTCTATAAGCTTATAGAAATAATTTTACACTAGAGTTGAACTAGCTCTATAAGCTACTTCAAATAATTTTACACTAGAGTTGAACTAGCTCTATAAGCTAGTTCAAAAAAATTTACACTAGAGTTGAACTAGCTCTATAAGCTAGTTCAAATAATTTTACACTAGAGTTGAACTAGCTCTATAGCCTAGTACAAATAATTTTACACTAGAGTTGAACTAGATCTATAAGCTAGTTCAGAAAATTTTACACTAGAGTTGAACTAGCTCTATAGCCTAGTACAAATAATTTTACAATAGAGTTGAACGAGCTCTATGAGCTTGTACACATAATTTTACACTAGACTTTAACTAGCTCTATAATCTAGTTCAAATAATTTTACACTAGATTTGAACTAGCTCTATAGCCTAGTAAAAATAATTTTACAGTAGAGTTGAACTAGCTCTATAAGCTTGTACAAAAAAAAATTACCTATAGTTGAACTAGCTCTATAAGCTAGTTCAAATAATTTTACAATAGAGTTTAACTTGCTTTATAAGCTAGTTCAAATTTTTTTACACTAGAGTTGAACTTGCTCTATAAGCTAGTTCAAATAATTTTACACTAGAGTTGAACTAGCTCTATATCCTAGTACAAATAATTTTACACTAGAGTTAAACTAGCTCTATAGCCTAGTTCAAATCATTTTACACTAGAGTTGAACTAGCTCTATAAGATAGTTCAAATAATTTTACACTAGAGTTGAACTAGCTCTATAAGCTAGTTCAAATTTTTTTACACTAGAGTTCAACTAGGTCTATAAGCTAGTACAAATAATTTTACACTAGAGTTAAACTAGCTCTATAGCCTAGTTCAAATAATTTGACACTAGAGTTGAACTAGCATTATAAGCTAGTTCAAATAATTTTACACTAGAGTTGAACTAGCTCTATAGCCTAGTACAATTAATTTTACACTAGAGTTGAACTAGATCTATAAGGTAGTTCAAATTATTTTACACTAGAGATGAACTAGCTCTATAGCTTAGTACAAATAAGTTTACACTAGAGTTGAACTAGCTCTATAAGCTTGTACAAATAATTTTACAATAGACTTTAACTAGCTCTATAAGCTAGGTCAAATAATTTTACACTAGAGTTGAACTAGCTCTATAGCCTAGTACAAATAATTTTACACTAGAGGTGAACTAGCTATATAAGGTAGTGGAAATAATTTTACACTAGAGTTGAACTAGCTCTATAGCCTAGTATAAATAATTTTACACTAGAGTTGAACTAGATCTATAAGCTAGTTCAAATAATTTTACACTAGAGTTGAACGAGCTCCATAGCCTAGTAGAAATAATTTTTCACTAGATTTAAACTAGATCTATAAGCTAGTTCAAATAATTTTACAATAGAGTTGAACTAGCTCTATAGCCTAGTACAAATAATTTTACACTAGAGTTGAACTAGCTCTACAAGCTTGTACAAATAATTGTACACTAGACTTTAACTAGCTCTATAAGCTAGTTCAAATAATTTTACACTAGAGTTGAACTAGCTCTATAGCCTAGTACAAATAATTTTACAGTAGAGTTGAACTAGATCTATAAGTTTGTACCAAGAATTTAACACTAGAGTTTAACTAGCTCTATAAGCTAGTTCAAATAATTTTACCCTAGAGTTGAACTAGCTCTATAAGCTAGTTCAAATTTTTATACACTAGAGTTCAACTAGCTCTATAAGCTAGTTCAAATAATTTTACGCTAGAGTTTAACTAGCTCTATAGCCTAGTACAAATAATTTTACACCAGAGTCGAACTAGCTCTTACACTAGAGTTGAACTAGCTCTATTAGCTACTTAAAACAATTTTACCCTAGAGTTGTACTAGCTCTATAGCCTAGTACAAATAATTTTACACTATAGTTGAACTAGATCTATAAGCTTATACAAATAATTTTACACTATAGTTGAACTAGCTCTATAAGCTAGTTCAAATAATTTTACACTAGAGTTGAACTAGCTCTATAAGCTTGTACAAATAATTTTACACTAGAGAGTTGAACTAGCTCTATAAGCTAGTTCAAATAATTTTACTCTGGAGTTGAACTAGCTCTATAGCCTAGTACAAATAAGTTTACACTAGAGTTGAACTAGCTCTATAAGCTTGTACAAATAATTTTACAATAGACTTTAACTAGCTCTATAAGCTAGGTCAAATAATTTTACACTAGAGTTGAACTAACTCTATAGCCTAGTACAAATAATTTTACACTAGAGGTGAACTAGCTATATAAGCTAGTGCAAATAATTTTACACTAGAGTTGAACTAGGTCTATAGCCTAGTATAAATAATTTTACACTAGAGTTGAACTAGATCTATAAGCTAGTTCAAATAATTTTACACTAGAGTTGAACTAGCTCTATAGCCTAGTACAAAAAATTTTACACTAGAGTTAAACTAGATCTATAAGCTAGTTAAAATAATTTTACACTAGAGTTGAACTAGCTCTATAGCCTAATACAAATAATTTTACACTAGAGTAGAACTAGCTCTACAAGCTTGTACAAATAATTTTACACTACACTTTAACTAGCTCTATAAGCTAGTTCAAATAATTTTACACTAGAGTTGAACTAGCTATATAGCCTAGTACAAATAATTTTACAGTAGAGTTGAACTAGCTCTATAAGTTTGTACAAAAAAATTTACACTAGAGTTGAACTAGCTCTATAAGCTAGTTCAAATAATTTTACCCTAGAGTTGAACTAGCTCTATAAGCTAGTTCAAAAAAATTTACACTAGAGTTCAACTAGCTCTATAAGCTAGTTCAAATAATTTACACTAGAATTGAACTAGCTCTATAGCCTAGTACAAATAATTTTACCCTAGAGTCAAGTAGCTCTTACACTAGAGTTGAACTAGCTCTATTAGCTACTTAAAAGAATTTTCCCTAGAGTTGTACTAGCCCTATAGCCTAGTACGAATAATTTTACACTAGAGTTGAACTAGCTCTATAAGCTTATACAAATATTTTTACACTAGAGTTGAACTAGCTCTATAAGCTAGTTCAAATAATTTACACTAGAGTTGAACTAGATCTATAGCCTAGTACAAATAAGTTTACACTAGAGTTGAACTAGCTCTATAAGCTTGTACAAATAATTTTACAATAGACTTTAACTAGCTCTATAAGCTAGGTCAAATAATTTTACACTAGAGTTGAACTAGCTCTATAGCCTAGTACAATTAATTTTACACTAGAGTTGAACTAACTCTATAGCCTAGTACAAATAATTTTACACTAGAGGTGAACTAGCTATATAAGCTAGTGCAAATAATTTTACACTAGAGTTGAACTAGGTCTATAGCCTAGTATAAATAATTTTACACTAGAGTTGAACTAGATCTATAAGCTAGTTCAAATAATTTTACACTAGAGTTGAACTAGCTCTATAGCCTAGTACAAAAAATTTTACACTAGAGTTAAACTAGATCTATAAGCTAGTTAAAATAATTTTACACTAGAGTTGAACTAGCTCTATAGCCTAATACAAATAATTTTACACTAGAGTAGAACTAGCTCTACAAGCTTGTACAAATAATTTTACACTACACTTTAACTAGCTCTATAAGCTAGTTCAAATAATTTTACACTAGAGTTGAACTAGCTATATAGCCTAGTACAAATAATTTTACAGTAGAGTTGAACTAGCTCTATAAGTTTGTACAAAAAAATTTACACTAGAGTTGAACTAGCTCTATAAGCTAGTTCAAATAATTTTACCCTAGAGTTGAACTAGCTCTATAAGCTAGTTCAAAAAAATTTACACTAGAGTTCAACTAGCTCTATAAGCTAGTTCAAATAATTTTACACTAGAATTGAACTAGCTCTATAGCCTAGTACAAATAATTTTACCCTAGAGTCGAAGTAGCTCTTACACTAGAGTTGAACTAGCTCTATTAGCTACTTAAAAGAATTTTCCCCTAGAGTTGTACTAGCCCTATAGCCTAGTACGAATAATTTTACACTAGAGTTGAACTAGCTCTATAAGCTTATACAAATATTTTTACACTAGAGTTGAACTAGCTCTATAAGCTAGTTCAAATAATTTTACACTAGAGTTGAACTAGATCTATAGCCTAGTACAAATAAGTTTACACTAGAGTTGAACTAGCTCTATAAGCTTGTACAAATAATTTTACAATAGACTTTAACTAGCTCTATAAGCTAGGTCAAATAATTTTACACTAGAGTTGAACTAGCTCTATAGCCTAGTACAATTAATTTTACACTAGAGTTGAACTAGCTATAGAAGCTAGTGCAAATAATTTTACACTAGAGTTGAACTAGCTCAATAGCCTAGTATAAATAATTTTACACTAGAGTTGAACTAGATCTATAAGCAAGTTCAAACAATTTTACACTCGAGTTGTACTAGCTCCATAGCCTAGTATAAATAATTTTACACTAGAGTTGATCTAGATCTATAAGCTAGTTCAAATAATTTTACACTAGAGTTCAACTAGCTCTATAGCCTAGTACAAATAATTTTACACTAGAGTTGAACTAGCTCTACAAGCTTGTACAAATAATTTTACACTAGAGTTTAACTAGCTCTATAAGCTAGTTCACATAATTTTACACTAGAGTTGAACTAGCTCTATAGCCTAGTACAAATAATTTTACAGTAGAGTTGAACTAGCTCTATAAGCTTGTACAAAAAATTTTACACTAGAGTTGAACTAGCTCTATAAGCTAGTTCAAATAATTTTACCCTAGAGTTGAACTAGCTCTATTAGCTAGTTCAAAAAAATTTACAATAGAGTTCAACTAGCTCTATAAGCTAGTTCAAATAATTTTACACTAGAGTTGAACTAGCTCTATAGCCTAGTACAAATAATTTTACACTAGAGTTGAACTAGCTCTTACACTAGAGTTGAACTATCTCTATTAGCTACTTAAAACAATTTTCCCCTAGAGTTGTACTAGCTCTATAGCCTAGTACAAATAATTTTACACTATAGTTGAACTAGCTCTATGTCGGGGAGGCTGATCGTAACCCACGAACACCTATGGGGGCCGGCGGACCGGACCCCTTTCGGTTCGGTGGGAGGCGGAGATTGCACGAAGAGCAGATCGAGGCGAAGCACACGAGCAGTTTACCCAGCTTGGAGCTCTCCGAGAGATAATACTCCTCTGCTGCTTGTGCGATTCGTTGTGTTCTTGCTAGGGAGCAATGAGAGCTACAAAACCTAGCTTGAGTGTCTCTAGTTTGGAATGAGTCGAACCTCCTCTACGTTGCGCTCGGGCCTCCTTTTATATGCTCAAGGGGTCACCACAGGTGGCAACGTAGACAAGGGTAAAAACGGAAAAATGAGTTGCGGTTGGTGCAACCGCTTTGTACAGTGTATTCTACCTAACTCTGACGGCAAGGGACAAAAGCATTAAATGCCCGTCCATGTCGCTTAAACAGTGCATAAAGGGACCGTCAGGGGCGCCACCGTTCGCCACGATGGTAGTCTTGTCAGCGCCGCTTACCGCTGCTCTCCGCTGGCCGCACAGCCTTTTGACACGCGCGCCTGGAATGGTCCCATGGCGACACGTTGGTGGATGAGCTGGAGCGGAGATAAAGAGTGGTTGTCGCGCCCGGAAGCTTGTCGCTCACCGAGCCTTCCCGGCAAGCTCCTCTTGCCGGGGTCTTGTCTTCTACGTGCCTTGAGTGGCCTTCCCGGCAAGCTCCTCTTGCCGGGGCCTCCTTGGTTTAAATACTTTGTTCTTGAATGGCTCCAAAGGAACCATGGAGGACCTTGGCGGTCACTAGGGAAGCCTTGCCGCGGGGTGCTGCAACTGCCCGTGCACAAGTTTGGGATACTAGGGTACCCCTACTCTAGTACACCGACAGGAGCCCCCGGGCCTGGGCCACACACGGTGCCGAGCGCTGTTGGGCCAGGCCCAAGACAGTACACGGGCACGCGCGGCCTAGATCACGTCGTTACTTGCTCCGGACCCACCACGTCCCCCACGAACAGCACGCGTCGAACGTGGCGTCGTGGGAGAGATCGTGGGGGGGGGGGGATTTTTTTAATTGGAAAAGCGGGCGTCCGCCCCTCTCCCTCCTTATAAGCAGGGGAAGCAGGGCAGGTCGCCCACCGGCCATTTGCTGTCCCATCTCAAAAACCACCGCCGCTCCCCTTCTTCTCTAGTCCGAAGAGAAGCGCTCCGCTTCCCATCGCCACCAGTGCCATCAACACCGTCGGTCTCCTCCACCACCTCCGCCATGGCTCAAAAGCCGACAAGGGAAGGCGTGAAGTCAGCCGGCGGCGGCTCATGGCGCTTCTGCGAAGGAGGCGGGCCATCTTGACCCCAGCTCGGCGCAAAGGAGGCGAGGAGGCTACTACCTCTTACGGTCGGCGGAGGCAGGCGCATCCGCGCACGAGGTAATCTCAGCCGCCACATCGAGTTGGTTTCAGCGGGTACCCTTCTTGGCGCTCTTCTTCTGTGCGGGCTCTGCCCGCCCTTTTCTAATTCTTTTGCGATATCATGAACACCTCGAGCCGCCTCCTTGATTTCACCCCAATGCTGTCATGACCATGGCAATTTTCGCACACCTTTGCGAAAACTTCTTGAGTCCACCAAATGTAGCCCTCTTCGCCACTTCTTCATGCCCAGCGTTGAGAGAGAGAGCCGCTTGCGGAGGATTGATTAGATCTCGGGATCGGCAAGAAAGAAGTCTATCTGGAAGGAGAGCTCCGCAGCAAGTGGGAGGAGTGGAGAGCCGATTGGTGTTGGATCATTGAGGAAAACCGCAGCCCTTCACTGCCCAGCGCCAAACTCCCATAGTGCTGGCAGCGATTGGAGCAACTTGGCGGGAGGATGCTAGGTTGAAGATTGCTGTGACCGGATCCTGCGCCTCGGGCATGCGGACTCCTTTGTAGGCGCCGTTAGGCGCAGATTTCCTCGCGGCGCGCGCTCCCTTGTAGGAGAGGAGGAAACCTGCTTGGGAGTTCAAAATCGGCGAGACATCATGAGGCTGCGCCGGGCCTCAACTGGAATTTCACCGTCTTGGAGCTGGATGCGATCTTCTTGGAGCTGTTCAAGCACGACCACGACCACCCAGTGGTTCATGTTGCCAAGGGAGTCGTTCCTTTGTGCAACAACTCTTCGCTCAATCGCATCCGTGCGATGATGCCGTTAATGTGATTCCCATGGAATCGTTCCAACAGCAAAACCCGCCGATGACGTCGTGCAGCAGTTCTTGACAGACTGGAAGAAGTGCCAATCTGCCCGGCGAAAGCGAAGAGCCTCACCGTGACACCACCGATTAAGAGATGCAGCGCATTGCCACGAGTTGGAGGAGGCGGCAGCAGCTGCTGCCGCTGGTGGTGGGTTTCTTGTGGAGGCGGAGGCAGCGAGGCGGCAGGCCTTGCCGATCGAGAGGAGCTTGCCGGCGCGGAGGAGCGGGCCGAGCCTGAAGTTGAGCCGAACGAGCCTGCCGGGGACGCCTCCTCCCCACCTTCAGGTAGCTTGCCACGAGCGGAGCCCACAGCTCCACCAAGAAGGCGCCTCCGCAAGACCGGGGAAGTGGCGGGGCGGCAGACAGGCCAACAGCCGTTGCGTCGCGCGACGCGCTCCACCGCGGCAAGCACTATTGCCGCGGGAGCGCCTCACGCCGCCACAACAACTGGAGCGGGGCCTTCTGGGACCACGGCCCCTGCACCCGCCAAGCATCCGAGGGAGCCTACTCTTCCAGTCCGTCGCACCGGAGGTGGACCGGAATTCGACTTCTCTGCGCTCAGCTCCGAGGAAGAAGAACAGTAAGATCTTGTCGCTGTACTTGTAATTCTTCAATTTGCTGTTTTGTCTCGTGTCTGACTTGCTTCATTCTGAACTCTTTCCTTTTCAGGACGCTGGCCCAGAGAGCGTCGAAGAGAGCCAAGACCCCGGTGGTCGTCATAGAAGACGATCCCCCTGCGACAACAGGAGGCGCATCTGAGACCCCCTTGCCGGATCCGGCAACCCTTCCACAAAGCAGCCCCCAGCGTAAGTATATGACTCACTTTTTGTGGTTAGGCGCGCATGGGTGATCTTCATTTGCTGATATCTGACTGTTGATTTGTGTAGGAGCAGAGCAGCCCCGCCAGGAGTGTCCTGAGGCCATTCCTGACATGCCATCTGCTTCAACTACGCCGCCAAGGGAAGATCCCCCGGCAAGGGAGTGTCCTCCGGCAAGGGAGGCTTCTCCGGCAAGGGACGGCTCTCCGGCAAGGGACGGCACCGTCGGCCCTCTAGTGGCTGAGACTGAAGCGGCAGATCCCATCGTAGGTAAGCCTCTTGCCTGTAAGCTGTCCTTGTGGTTTTTCTTCTTCCAATTCTTCTTTTTGGATATTTTGCTTGACTTTTCTTTCTTTTCCTTGTTGTCGGATCCATCCGCCAAGAGCCGATGGGCCCGAGGTCGCCGGGCGAGGAGGGCCTTGGCAACATTGACGACGTCGCCATCACCGAGGAGGGACACGGCAGCGACGAGCCCGCCGTTGAAGAGGCCGCCAAGGCTGCCGCTTCTGAAGCGGCGAGGTCCGGCAATAATCTTGGCGACCACGAGGCCGCAGGCGCCGCCAGCGCTACACCGACCGCCGATCCCTCCGCTTGCTGCCGCAGCGCCAGCTCGAGGAGCCCCAGCCAGCGCCTACTTGAAGGCTGGAGATGGCGTCTTCATCAAGCTCCCACAGGCGTCGAGCTCCGAGGCACCGGTCGAGGAGAAACCTTGACTAAGAGCTGCTTTCGCCTCGCTGGGCTGTCGTTGGTCGGCCCAAGCAGCGGCAGCGGCGAATCGAGGAGCAGCTGCTTGAAGAAGCTGCTGTCGCTCTCTGCGCCCGACAAGCCAAGTTGGAGTCCGGGAAGCACTTGTCGCGAGGGCGGAGCAGACATGGAGAAGCGCGCCGAAGAGCTCCGGGCGCCAACCAAGAAGCTCTCTGGAACATAGCGGAAGAGCGGGAGCGACTTGCAGAAGAGCGCACAGCCTTCATCCTGGAGAAGGCTGAGGTCGAGGAGCAGCAGCGGCTTGCGGCCGAGAAGCTGTCTGCGCAAGAAGGCGAGCTGGCGCAGCGGAAGATCAATCTTGACAGCTATGAGGAAGTTCTTGCCGCGCGCGAACAATCAATTGGCGGAGCTCTCAAGGAAGCAAAAGACGCTGCCGCAGCTGCCGAGGCCGCCAAGAAGGAGTTGGAGACGAAGGTGACGCAGCTGGAGGCCAATCTCCAGAAGAGCGGCGAGGAGCTCGCTGCGCTGAAGCACGAGCGCGAGAAGGATGCCTACACTCTTGGCGAGTTGCAGGGCCGTCTCGCTGAGAGGATCAAAGAGCTCGACGCCACCAAGGACTCCAAGGCAGATCTTGAGCTGAAGCTGACCACCTTGATGGAGACGCTGGACGGCGCCAAGGAGCGGGAAGTGGAGTGCATTGGAAGATCAAGGCCAACGAGGAGCTGCTGGCGAATGCCACGACCGCCAGAGACACCTTCAGAGAGAACGTGATGCACTGGACGGAGGGTCTTGTAGATAATGCCGCCGCCATCGACAAGGAGCTGATGGAGCTGGGGATGGTGGATCTCGGGTACTCCTCCGACGAGCGCCTCCAACCCAGCGCCAAGCTCAGCCTGTTCCTCAAGGGCGTGGTGACGTCCCTCCAGCGACTCGGAAGAGATCCCAAAGCAGCTGGCCGGCGAGTCGCGCCAAATCTGTCGAGAGCTCTTGAAAGGTGCTTGATGAAGGTGGCCTTCCGCAATCCAGGCGTTAACCGTAGCGTCCTCAAGTCCTTGCCGCCGATGCTGGCGTTGAAGCGCTCAAGGCCCTTGTTGCACCATTGTGGACAGGGTGGCGGGGTCAAGAGGGTCGATGGCGACCGCGTGAACTAGGTCGCCCGTTTTATCTTTCCTTATGCGCCGCTGGTCATGTTAGGAGAACAATTAATTAGAGCTGCGACAAGCTATCTTGTAATATAACTCTATTTCAGTTAGTAATTGGTATGTTATTTCCTCTACTTGGGTCCTTCCTTTGTATGTTTCTCCCGTACGCTTTTAGGGAACTTGTCGGCGCGGGCACCCTTGCATGGCTGAGTCTTGAACGTCGGCAACTTCTTTGGCGGTGTCGCCTCCGACAAGCAACCTTGTCGCGACTAGTTGCAGCTCACTTAAGTTGTTGAGCGGACTCGAAGCAAAGTAAGGGTGCGACCAGCTACGAGTTGGTTCCTTCGCGCACAGGTTTTCCATACAAAGCACGGTCGTTCAAGGAAGATAACTTAAAAATTTTAAAACAGACTGCTCAAACTTTGGCAACTTAGCTTTTCTCTCGTTTGCTTCCCGGTAAGGCAAAATCTCTTCAAGCTATGCTTGGTCCACAACATTTCACGCCCTATGGGTAAAACTTACGAAGATGCTCAATATTCCAAGAGTTGCTCACCGGAATGCAATCTTCGGTCTCAAGGCGGACAGCGCCAGGCCTAGTGACTCGTCTCACCCGATAAGGGCCTTCCCACTTCGGCGTCAACTTGTTAGAATTCTTGGCGGACTGAACGCGCCGAAGAACAAGGTCGCCTTCCTCGAGACTTCTGGCACTAACTTTGCGGCTATGGTAGCGGCGCAAAGCTTGCTGGTAATGAGCAGCTCGTACAACGGCCTGAAGATGGTCCTCCTCAAGGAGCAGCGCGTCATCTTGTCGCAGCTGCTCTTGCTCGAGCTCATCATAGCGAGCACTCGAGGTGACCCGTATCTGAGTTCCGTGGGAGAACTGCTTCGATCCATAGACTAGGCGAAAAGTGTCGGCGGTGGCTCGATTTGGCGTCATCCTGATCGACCAAAGAACCACCGGCAGCTCCTCAATCCAGTTTCTTCCGCACTTATGCAGCCTGTCGAAAGTTCTGGTCTTGAGTCCTCGCAACACTTCAGCATTTGCCCTCTCCGCTTGACCGTTGCTTCTCGGATGGGCAACAGAAGCAAAGCAGACCTTGGCGCCAAGATCTTGGACGTACTGCATGAAGGTGCGGCTCGTGAATTGTGTGCCGTTGTCGGTGATGATTCTGTTAGGGATCCCGAAACGGCAAACAATCGACTTGAAGAACTTGACTGCTGACTGTGTTGTCACCTTCCTCATTGCTTCCACTTCCGGCCACTTTGTGAACTTGTCGATGGCGACGTACAAGTACTCAAAGCCCCCGACTTCTTTCGGGGAGAGGGCGAGATGTCGAGCCCCGGACCGAAAATGGCGGGGATAAAGGGATCCTCTGGAGAGCTTGAGCTGGCTGGTGTATCTGTATGGAGCAGGAACTGCACGCTTCACACTTGGTTGCTTGTGCGGTTGCATCTGGAGGGCTGTCGGCGGAAGAAACCTTGCCGGAAGCTTTGCGGCAAGTGCTCTTCGCCAATGTGGTGACCACATATGCCTCCATGTATCTCGCCAGCAGCTTCATCCATCCTCCCGATGAATACACTTCAATTTCACACCGTTGAGTCTTCTTCTGTACAGGATGTTGTCGACAAACTGGTACATACTTGACTGCCGGGCTACTCTTTCCGCTTCTTCTTGCTCTTCGGGTAGTTCTCCTGTCTGAAGGAAATGGACAATCTGCTGTGCCCATGTTGGAGCTTGCGGCTCGACAACAAGGACTAAAGTCACATTTGCTGCTGCGGGAACATCCGCTTCTACGGCGAGAACCTGCGGCTTAGCCGGAGATTGATGATCCCCGGCAAGCTTGCCGGGGCAAAGCTTGTCGGGAGTGTCTGCTTCAACGAAACAAACCCTTAGGCTTGTCGGAGCAGACTGCTCCTCAGTAGTATCGGCGTTGATCTTGGGGACCTTCTTGGCGGCGGCTTGTGGAGCTCTGCGGAAAGTAGTCACCGAAACCAACTTCCTCTTTTGCTCTGTCCGGTTGGCGGCGTTACAGGTTGGTTGAGTCAGCTTGAGCACGAAGATCCCTGGTTCCACAGTAACTTAAGTCGGCGCGCTTGACGAGCCATCGGCAATGTCATTACGAGCTCTTGGAACATGTTCCATTTACAGGCCGTCAAAGTGCTCTTCTAGCTTCCTCACTTCATCAACATAAGCTTCCATCAACGGACTCTGATAATCCTTGTTCACTTGGCGGACGACAAGCTGTGAATCACCCCTGACAACAAGCTTCTTAATCCCAAGGTCCGCTGCGATCCTGAGACCGGCAAGCAAACCTTCATACTCTGCAGTATTGTTCGTTGCTTGCTCCTTGGGAAAGTGCATCAGGACCACGTACTTGAGGTGCTCTCCGGTGGGTGCGACAAGTAGCACGCCGGCACCGACGCCTTGCAGCGAGAAGGCACCGTCAAAGTACATCAGCCTCTCTTTGCCTGCCTCCTTGACGGGGATGCTCGTTTCTGGGATTTCTTCGTCTTGTGTTGGCGTCCATTCTGCTATGAACTCTGCCAATGCTCTGCTTTGGATAGTTGAAGTGCTTTCAAACTTGAGGCCAAAGCTTGACAGTTCCAGTGCCCACTCGACAATCCTGCCTGTTGCTTACGGATTTTGCGTTATCCTCTTCATTGAAAGCGAGTGACGATTGTGATCTCATGTGCTTGGAAGTAATGGCGCAGCTTTCTCGAGGCCATGAGAAGGCCGAAAAGAAACCACTACTACAAAAAGGGCTATAGATGGAATGGCTACAAATGGCGCACCTGTGATGTGGTGCGCCACTACTATACTCTAATTGGCGCACCATGTCTCGGTGCGCCATTAGTAATATATTACTAATGGCGCACCTGGTGTGTGGTGCGCCATTAGTAGTTTCGAAAAAAAACATAAAAAAAAATTTTAACTAGTAATGGCGCACTTTCCACTGGTGCGCCATTACTAAGTTTTTTTCAAAAAAAAATCAAAAAAAATATCAAATTTTTTTTCAAAACTAGTAATGGCGCACCGTGGGAGTGGTGCGCCAACTAGTAATGGCGCACCACCCCACGGTGCGCCATTAGTAACATGGCCACCACTTCCACCGAATGCACCCCCCCCCTGTGGATCGCCTTTTCAGTTTTAAAAAAAATAAAAGAAAATGATGAAAATGACAAAAAAATAAAAGAAAATAAGTTTCCCATGTGATATGTGGTCTAGTTGTTGGGAAAATTTGCAAATATGAATTTCGACTTCATTTGCAAAATCTCTCGAGAATTTGTAAAAATGGGCATAACTTTTGCATACTAACTCGGATGAAAAAGTTTTTATATGAAAAATCATCTACTCGAAAAGTTACATCCGAATTTAACAGGAGAACCCGTTAAACATTTTCAAAATCCTCAAAACCTAACAGAAAAAAAAAGATACGGGGCTTTTAAGATCCGGAGAGGCAAAAAATTCAAAAAATTCAAACTCACTAATGGCGCTTTTGCCCATGGTGCGCCATTAGTATCTTCCCGCCTTCAAAATTCAAATAAGTCAAAAAAATAAAAAAAAGTTACTAATGGCGCACCGCCCATGGTGCGCCATTAGTATCTTCCCGCCTTCAAAATTCAAAATAAGGAAAAAAATAAAAAAAAAAGTTACTAATGGCGCTTTTGCCACGCAGTGCGCCATTACTATGTCGGATATATGGCTGGGCGCACCTCCTCCACTCCATCTCCTCCTCTCCTCTCCTCCACTCCATCTCCTCCTCTCCTCTCCTCCACTCCTTCTCCTCCTCTCCAGCGACCTCCTTCTCCTCTCCGTCGACCTCCTTCTCCTCTCCGCGACCTCCTCCTCCTCTCCGTGACCTCCTCCTCCTCTCCAGGTGACCTCCTCCTCTCCAGGGAACCTCCTCCTCCTCCTCTCCTCCCCTCCCCTCCCCTCACGGTTTCTCCTCCCTCCTCTCCGGTGAGCTCCTCCTCCTCCCTCCTCTCCTCCCATTCCCTCATGGTTTCTCCTTCCTCCTCTTGATGCTTGGTGAACTCCTCTCTGGCGACCTCCTCCTCCTCTCTCGGCGATGTAGGCGGCGCCTCTCGGTGACCTCCTCCTCCTCCTCTCTGCCGAACTCCTCTCCGGCAAAAGAACGCAGCAAAAGAACGTACAAGATCCAAAAACAGGAACAAAATTTGAAATAATATCGTGCCAAAAAACGAGCAAAAAACTAGCAAAAATGGGCAAAAAATCACGATCCAGATCCAAATTCAAAATTCAAAAATAGCAATGGCGCCGCGGTGGGGTTAGGCAGTGCGCCACTACTATTTTCCCGCCTTCAAAATTCAAAAATACTAATGGCGCACCGTGGCCTATACTAATGGCGCACCAGTGGCCTATACTAATGGCGCACTAGTGGCCTATACTAATGGCGCACCAGTGGTGCGCCATTAGTATCTGGTATACTAATGGCGCATCAGTGGTGCGCCATTAGTAAAAATTACTAATGGCGTGCTAGTAATGGTGCACCAGTGATGCGCCATTAGTAGGCAAAACTGGTGCGCCATTAGTAGGCCTTTTCCTAGTAGTGAACTTCTGCACACCAGAGTACCTCGACCTAGCCCCCTGCAGAAGGGAACTGACAAAGTACACTGGGCGCTGCACCATCCTTTTCTGCATCTTATCGCACGCTGCGCGAGATCCGTCTTTATCGGGACTAGAGCTTGTCGTGAAGCCCCACTTGTCGCTGGATGCATCGCCATGGTCGCCACTCATCATCCGCCTCCCTCTCCGCTACTAACGCAGCACTAACCATTTAGCTGGTTGCGCTAAATATAGCAGCAACTTCTCTTGTGGCTTAGGTGCGACAAATCTTGAGTGGAGGACAGGTATCTCTTCAAGTCTGCAGCGCAGCCTCCGCTTCGAGTCCATTTCATTGGACCCGCATTTTGAAAATTTTGAAAAATGGCGGTAGCGCTCAGCGGACCTAGAGATAAACCCTCGAGAGCAACAACAACGCCGGCTAGTCTTCGTACATCCTTGCGCTTGGGTGCTTCAATCTGCTCAATGGCCTTGATCTTGTCGGGATTGGCTTCAATTCCCTACGAGACCACGAAGAACCGAGAAGCTTGCGGAGGAACTCCAAACACGCACTTCTCGGGATTGAGCTTGAGGTTGATCTTGCAGATTTGCAAAGGTTTCATCAAATCTTGAATCGAGTTGCCTGTCCTTGCTTTTGACCACTATGTCATCCATGTAGGCTTCCACATTTCTATGTATTTGCGGCTCAAAAGCGTGATGTACTACTCTTGCAAATGTTGAACCGACATTCTTTAATCCGAAAGGCATCCGTACAAAACAGTATGTGCCACATGGGGTGATGAATGCGATTTTCTCCTCATCCTCTTCTGCCATGAAGATCTGATGATATCCTGAGTATGCATCAAGAAATGAAAGCAAATCACATACAGCCGTGGAGTCAACAATCTGGTCGATACGCGGCAAAGGAAATGGGTCTTTGGGACAAGCTTTATTAACATCTGTGAAGTCGATACAAAGTCTCCATTTCCCATTTGCCTTGCGTACAACTACAGGATTGGCCAACCACGTAGGATGGAGCACTCCTCTGACAAGGCCTGCTGCTTCCAATATCTTGATCTCTTCTGCTATGAATTCTTGGCGCTCCACTGCCTGCTTCCTTACTTTCTGCTTGACGGGTCGCGCATGAGGACAGACATCGAGATGGTGCTCAATTACTTTCCTGGGAACACCGGGGATGTCAGACGGTTGCCATGCAAACACGTCGACGTTCGCCTGCAGGAAAGCAACGAGCGCGCTTTCCTATTTAGGGTCAAGCGTGGCACAGATGGTGAAGGTCCACCAGATGGTCTCTGGAGCTGCCATCGCCTTCTTACACTTGTCGGCGGAGCTCGATGGTGCGTCCTCGACGGTAGCGCAGCACTCCGAAGAGGTGCGCTTGCCGGAGTGGGCATCAGAGCTCTTGCCGGACTTGGTCTTCTTCTTCCCCCCGGGAGCTTCAGCGGCAAGTGACTTGTTATCTGTTGCAGCTGCTGCCTCCCGGTATATCTTGTCAGCGCAGATAAGAGCATCCTTCTTGTCGCCAGGGACATAAATGACACTTATCGGGCCGGGCATCTTGAGCAAGTTGTATGCATAATGAGAGGCTGCCATGAACTTGGCGAGTGCTGGACGGCCAAGTATCCCATTATAAGGCAATGGGAAATCAGCAACGTCGAATGTGACCCTCTCAGTCCTGAAGTTTAGCTCGCTGCCAAATGTTACCGGCAACGTGATCTTCCCCTTCGGCTTGCTCCTTCCCGGATTAATTCCTTGGAATGTGCCAGTCTCTTTGAGCTCGCTGTTAGGGATCTGAAGCTTCTGGAGCACTGCGGACGAGATCAGGTTTAAGCCGGCCCCGCCGTCAACTAGCATCTTGGTGACCTTGAGGTTGCGGATAGTTGGTGAGACCAACATCGGCAAGCACCCGACCGCAGTTATGCGATCAGGGTGGTCCTCAATATCAAAGATGATAGGCGTGCTGGACCATTTCAGAGGCTTGCGTGACTCTACGGATGGTTCTGCTGCATTAACTTCCGCATCCACCGCTTGAGTTGGCGGTGTGAAGTATGCGAGAGGCACCGCCGTCGCAGAAGGACCTCTGTGGCTTTCAAACTCCTGCTCATCGGTCTCGTCGTCTTCCATATCTTCATCGTCGTCGTCGTCTTCATCTTTGTCGCGGCCGCGGGGAGGTCTGTCTCCTTGCCGCTCCTTGGCCTTGCCGCAGCGTCCTCCCCGGCCGGGGCGCTTCTTGCTAACTCCCCCAGCACCTTCCTGGGCCTTCTCCTTGTCGCGCCGCTTGTACACAGCTTTCTGCTGTTCAACAAGTTGCTCGACCTTCTTGCAGCTCTGGAGGTCATGGCCCTTGGTGCGGTGGATCTTGCAGTACTGTTTGCCGGAGCTGTCTTGCTTGTCGGCGGCCGCCACAGCCTGGCAGTTGGCGCCCGCGGCAACCTCCTTGCCGGAGCTACCAACCTTAGCTTTCTTGGCGTCGCCTCCGTTGCCGGACTGCTCGACAACTAGCACGTCCTTGCCTTTCTTCTTTCTGTTATTCCGCCGTCGGCTCTTCCTTGCCGGGACAATCTCTTCACTATCAGATCCTGCTTCTGCATTCTCTCCTGGGAGTCTTCTCCCTTCCTCAGCACGTGCGCACTTGTCGGCCAAGGCATAGAGCTCACTGACGTCCTTGACTTTGCACATCGCCATCTCTTCCCTCATCCTGCGGTTCCGCACGTTTTGATGAAACGCGCTGATCACCGCGGCAGGGTGGACATCTGGGATGTTGTAATGCACACGGCTGAATCTCTGGATGAACTTGCGCAGGGACTCTCCTTCCTTCTGGGCGAGCAGATGAAGGTCGCTTTCCTGGCCATGAGGCTTGTGGCCGCCTGTGAAGGCGCCGACAAACTGATGGCATAGATCTGCCCAAGAGGATATGGAGCTGTCCCGCAAGTGCATGAGCCAAGATCTGACATTGGGCTTGAGCACCAGCGGGAAGTAGTTGGCGAGGATCTTGTCGTCTCGTCCCCCTGCAGCTTGCACCGCGATGGTGTAGATGCTGAGGAACTCCGACGGATTCATTCTGCCATCGTACTTCTCTGGCACATCTGGCTTGAAATTTTTCTTGTCGGGCCACTGGACTTGCCGCAGCGCACGTGTGAACGCAGGGCAACCTACCGCGTATGGCAAGTCACCCGGTTCCCCTAGCGCTTGCATGTCGACAGCGGGCCCAGCGCGCTGGTCAGATTGACGTCGCGCTTCTCTTCGGTGCTCGACACGAGTTCGAGCGTCTTCTTGTTGCCGTTCTTGAAGAACTTGGCGCTGATCACGGCGAGCTCGTAGATCCGATGACGCAGTGGAGTCGCTTTCGAGGTGGATCCGACGAGTCGGCGATCTTGGCCTTCGGGAAGGGGAGTGCATGGTGGTTGCACCCCCACAGGTCTCGTTGCCACCGGCTCGTGCCTTGTCGTCCCGCTGCGGCAGCGACGTGCTTGGTTGCCGCGGAGCGTCGCCGTTGGCAAAGCCGATGAGACTCTGAATGGTGGCCCTCCATTCGTCGACCTTGTCTGCCGTTGGAGGGTAGTCCAGGAGCAATCGAGCTCGCGCCAAAGCTTCTTCTTGAGTGGTGCGCAGCAATGGCGAACGATGCGAGGAGCGGGATATGCTCGGACTTCTAAATACATTAGAAGGAGCAGTATCCCGTCCAGGCGACCGTGCCCCGCTTGCACCAGCCTGTTGGCGCGCGAGCTGCTCTTGAGCGTCCCTGGATCCACCAGCTCGATCTTGGCCCAACGAACGTATGGCGCTGCGAGCACCATGACGTTGTCGGTCTCGCGCCTCCTGAGATGGACGCGGTGCGTATCCGGACGCCGAGGTCTGCGCAGCCTTGTCCTTGGACTTGGCAGCGTCGTGGGCTCCCTCGTCGACGCCCGTTCCTCCGCCAGCGTCTACCCCACCACTCGTCAGCTCCGGTGGTGGTGGGTTTGACGCGGACGGCTCTGCTGCCGCCGAAGCCTTCTTCTTCGGTGGCATGTTGATGAAGATGATGAAGATGTTGCTCGTGTGAACACCGGATCAGGTTCACACAGCCTCGACGCCCCCTACCTGGCGTGCCAAAGATGTCGGGGAGGCTGATCGTAACCCACGAACACCTATGGGGGCCGGCGGACCGGACCCCTTTCGGTTCGGTGGGAGGCGGAGATTGCACGAAGAGCAGATTGAGGCGAAGCACACGAGCAGTTTACCCAGCTTCGGAGCTCTCCGGAGAGATAATACTCCTACTGCTGCTTGTCTGATTACGTTGTGTTCTTGCTAGGGAGCAATGAGAGCTACAAAACCTAGCTTGAGTGTCTCTAGTTTCGAATGAGTCGAACCTCCTCTACGTTGCGCTCGGGCCTCCTTTTATATGCTCAAGGGGTCACCACAGGTGGCAACGTAGACAAGGCTTTGTACAGTGTATTCTACCTAACTCTAACGGCAAGGGACAAAAGCATTAAATGCCCGTCCATGTCGCTTAAAAAGTGCAGAAAGGGACCGTCAGGGGCGCCACCGTTCGCCACGATGGTAGTCTTGTCAGCGCCGCTTACCGCTGCTCTCCGCTGGCAGCCTGACCTTTTTGACACGCTACCTGGAATGGTCCCATGGCGACACGTTGGTGGATGAACTGGAGCGGAGATAAAGAGTGGTTTCCTGCCGGGGCAAGCGCCTTGCCGCGGCTGAATCCTTGTCGCGCCCGGAAGCTTGTCGCTCACCGAGCCTTCCCGGCAAGCTCCTCTTGCCGGGGTCTTGTCTTCTACGTGCCTTGAGTGGCCTTCCCGGCATGCTCCTCTTGTCGGGGCCTTGTCTCCTTGGTTTAAATACTTTGTTCTTGAATGGCTCCAAAGGAACCATGGAGGACCTTGGCGGTCACTAGGGAAGCCTTGCCGCGGGGTGCTGCAACTGCCCGTGCACAAGTTTGGGATACTAGGGTACCCCTTCTCTAGTACACCGACACTCTATAAGCTTATACAAACAATTTTACACTAGAGTTGAACTAGCTCTATAAACTAGTTCAAATAATTTTACACTAGAGTTGAACTAGCTCTATAAGCTAGTTCAAATTTTTTTACACTAGAGTTGAACTAGCTCTATAAGGTAGTTCAAATAATTTTACACTAGAGTTGAACTAGCTCTATAGCCTAGTACAAATAATTTTACACTACAATTAAACTAGATCTATAAGCTCGTTCAAATAATTTTACACTAGAGTTGAACTAGCTCTATAGCCTAGTAAAAAAATTTTACACTAGAGTTAAACTAGATCTATAAGCTACTTCAAATAATTTTACACTAGAGATGAACTAACTCTATAAACAAGTTCAAATTTTTTTACACTAGAGGTGAACTAGCTATATAAGCTAGTGCAAATAATTTTACACTAGAGTTGAACTAGCTCGATAGCCTAGTATAAATAATTTTACACTAGAGTTGAACTAGATCTATAAGCTAGTTCAAATAATTTTACACTACAGTTGAACTAGCTCTATAGCCTAGTACAATTTTTTTACACTAGAGTTAAACTAGATCTATAAGCTAGTCCAAATAATTTTACACTAGAGTTGAACTAGCTCTATAGCCTAGTACAAATAATTTTACACTAGAGTTGAACTAGCTCTACAAGCTTGTACAAATAATTTTATACTAGACTTTAACTAGCTCTATAAGCTAGTTCAAATAATTTTACACTAGAGTTGAACTAGCTATATAGCCTAGTACAAATAATTTTACAGTAGAGTTGAACTAGCTCTATAAGCATGTACAAATTTTTTTACACTAGAGTTGAACTAGCTCTATAAGCTAGTTCAATAATTTTACACTAGAGTTGAACTAGCTCTATAGCCTAGTACAAATAATTTTACACTAGAATTAAACTAGATCTATAAGCTCGTTCAAATAATTTTACAATAGAGTTGAACTAGCTCTATAGCCTAGTACAAAAAAATTACACTAGAGTTAAACTAGATCTATAAGCTAGTTCAAATAATTTTACACTAGAGTTGAACTAACTCTATAAACTAGTTCAAATTTTTTTACACTAGAGGTGAACTAGCTATATAAGCTAGTGCAAATAATTTTACACTAGAGTTGAACTAGCTCTATAGCCTAGTAGAAATAATTTTACACTAGAGTTGAACTAGATCTATAAGCTAGTTCAAATAATTTTACACTACAGTTGAACTAGCTCTATAGCCTAGTACAATTTTTTTTACACTAGAGTTAAACTAGATCTATAAGCTAGTCCAAATAATTTTACACTAGAGTTGAACTAGATCTATAGCCTAGTACAAATAATTTTACACTAGAGTTGAACTAGCTCTACAAGCTTGTACAAATAATTTTACACTAGACTTTAACTAGCTCTATAAGCTAGTTCAAATAATTTTACACTAGAGTTCAACTAGCTATATAGCCTAGTACAAATAATTTTACAGTAGAGTTGAACTAGCTCTATAAGCTTGTACAAAATTTTTTACACTAGAGTTGAACTAGCTCTATAAGCTTGTTCAAATAATTTTACCCTAGAGTTGAACTAGCTCTATAAGCTAGTTCAAAAAAATTTACACTAGAGTTCAACTAGCTCTATAAGCTAGTTCAAATAATTTTACACTAGAGGTTAACTAGCTCTATATCCTAGTACACATAATTTTACACTAGAGTCGAACTAGCTCTTACACTAGAGTTGAACTAGCTCTATTAGCTACTTAAAACAATTTTACCCTAGAGTTGTACTAGCTCTATAGCCTAGTACGAATAATTTTACACTAGAGTTGAAATAGCTCCATAAGCTTATACAAATAATTTTACACTAGAGTTGAACTAGCTCTATAAGCTAGTTCAAATAATTTTACACTAGAGTTGAACTAGCTCTATAAGCTAATTCGAAATTTTTTACACTAGAGTTGAACTAGCTCTATAATCTAGTTCAAATAATTTTACACTAGAGTTGAAATAGCTCTATAGCCTAGTACAAATAATTTTACACTAGAGTTGAACTAAATCTATAAGCTAGTTCGGATAATTTTACACTAGAGTTGAACTAGCTCTATAGCCTAGTACAACTAATTTTACACTAGAGTTGAACTAGCTCTAGAAGTTGTACAAATAATTTTACACTAGACTTAAACTAGCTCTATAAGCTAGTTCAAGTAATTTTACACTAGATTTGAACTAGCTTTATAGCCTAGTACAAATAATTTTGCACTAGAGTTAAACTAGCTCTATAGCCTAGTTCAAATAATTTGACACTAGAGTTGAACTAGCACTATAAGCTAGTTCAAATAATTTTACACTAGAGTTGAACTAGCTCTATAGCCTAGTACAATTAATTTTACACTAGGGTTGAACTAGATCTATAAGCTAGTTCAAATAATTTTACACTAGAGTTGAACTAGATCTATAGCCTAGTACAAATAAGTTTACACTAGAGTTGAACTAGCTCTATAAGCTTGTACAAATAATTTTACAATAGACTTTAACTAGCTCTATAAGCTAGGTCAAATAATTTTACACTAGAGTTGAACTAGCTCTATAGCCTAGTACAAATAATTTTACACTAGAGTTGAACTAGCTATATAAGCTAGTGCAAATAATTTTACACTAGAGTTGAACTAGCTCAATAGCCTAGTATAAATAATTTTACACTAGAGTTGTCGGTGTACTAGAGTAGGGGTACCCTAGTATCCCGAACTCGTGCACGGACAGTTGCAGCACCCCGCGGCAGGGCTGACTTGGTGACCGCCAAGATCCTCAGCAGCTCCTTTGGAGCCATTCAAGAACAAAGTAATCAAGGCCCTGGCAAGAGGAGCTTGTCGGGAAGGCCACTCAGGGCACAAAGTAAGCAAGACCCCGGCGAGAGGAGCTTGCCGGGAAGGCTTTGTGGGCGCCGAGCCCCGAGCGCGACAAGTTTTCTGCCACGGCAAGGCGCTTGCCGGGGCGGGCAACCTCTCTTCATCTCCGCTCCAGCTCATCCGCCAACGTGTCGCCACGGGGCTTCCCCAGAAACGCGTGTCAACGGGCTGTGCAGCTAGCGGGGAGCAGCGATAAGCGGCGCTGACGAGCTACCATCGTGGCAAACGGAGGCGCGCAGCGGTCCTGTTACCTTTCGAGCCAGCGATCGAGACGGGCATTAATGACTCTTGTCCCTTGCCGTCAGAGTTAGGTATAGATTACTGTACACTTTACAAAGCGGTGTACCAATTATAAAAGGAGGCCCAAGTGCAACGTAGAAAGGGTTCGGTCCAGCTCCGGCTTAGTTCATCATACTCATACGAAACCACACTCAGGCTAGGTCTTGTAGCTCCCATTGCTCCTTAGCCTGAACACAAGATAATCCACAAAGCAGCAGTAGGAGTATTATCTCTCCGGAGAGCTCCGAAGCTGGGTAAATCTGCTCGTGTGCATCGCCTCGATCCGCTCTTTGTGCAATCTCCGCCCCCCTCCGAACCACAAGGGATCCAGGTCCCGTAGGTGTTCGTGGGACACGATCAGCTTCCCCGACATCTTTGGAGTTGTCGAGCAGTCCGGCAAGGATGGTGCCGCCAACAAAGCCAAGGCTGGTGGCTCCGGCAAGGAGGTTGCCGTTGACACCGACCGACAAGCCGTGGCGGCCGCCGACAAGCCTCACAGCTCCAACAAGCAATACTGTAAGATCCACCGCACAAAGGGCCACGATCTCTAGAGCTGCAAGAAAGTCGAGCAGCTTGTTGAGCTACAGAGAGCTGAATACGAGCGGCGAGACAAGGAGAAGGCCCAAGAAGGTGCAGGTGTAGCAAGTAAGAAGAGACCCGGTCGGGGGACGCCATGCAAGGCCAAGCAGCGCAAGGAGACAGACCTCCAGCGGCGCGACAAGGAAGAAGATGAAGATGAAGATGACGAAGACATGGAAGACGACGAAGCTGACGAGCAAGAGTTTCAAAAGGCAACAGAGGTCCTTTGCGTTGACGGTGGTGCTTCTCTGCATACCTCGCACCGCCAACTCAAGCAATGGATGCGGCAGAACCCTCCATAGAGTCGCGCAAACCTCTGAAGTGGTCCAGCACGCCCATCATCTTTGACATTGAGGACCACCCAGATCGCATCACTGCGGTCGGGTGCTTGCCGATGTTGGTCTCACCAACCATCCGCAACCTCAAGGTCACAAAGATGTTGGTTGACGGCGGGGCCGGCCTGAACCTAATCTCCTCTGCAGTGCTCAATAAGCTTCAAATCCCTGACAGCGAGCTCGAAGAAACTGGTACATTCCAAGGAATCAACCCAGGAAGGAGCAAGCCCAAACGGAAGATCATGTTGCCGGTAACTTTTGGCAGCGAGCTCAACTTCAGAACTGAGAAGGTCACGTTTGACGTTGCCGATTTTCCATTGCCCTACAATGGTATACTTGGCCGTCCAGCGCTTGCCAAGTTCATGGCAGCTTCTCATTTCGCCTACAACTTACTCAAGATGCCTGGCCCGATAAGCGTCATTTCTGTCTATGGCGACAAGAAGGATGCACTTATCTGCGCCGAAAAGATTTACCGGGATGCAGCAGCCGCAACAAATAGCAAACCACTTGCCGCTGAAGCTCCTGGGGAAGAAGAAGACCACCAAGTCCGCAAGAGCTCGATGCCCACTCCGCAAGCGCACCTCTTGGTGCTGCGCTACCGTCGAGGACGCACCATCGAGCTCCACCGGCAAGTACAAGAAGACGATGGCAGCTCCGCCGAAGACCAAGAAGGTGCCCGCCAAGGAGGACGACACTGGTGGTACCTTCACCATCAGTGCCATGCTTGACCCTAAATAGGAAGGCGAGCTCGTTGCTTTCCTGCGGGCGAATGTCGATGTGTTTGCATGGCAACCATCTGACATCCCCGGTGTTCCCAGGAAAGTAATTGAGCACCACCTAGCTGTCTGTCCTCACGCGCGGCCCGTCAAGCAAAAAGTTAGGAAACAGGCAGTGGAGCGCCAAGAGTTCATAGCGGAAGAAATCAAGAAGTTGGAAGCAGCAGGACTTGTCAGAGGAGTACTCCATCCCACGTGGTTGGCCAATCCGGTAGTAGTACGCAAGGCTAATGGGAAATGGAGACTTTGTATCGACTTTACAGATGTTAATAAAGCTTGTCCAAAAGACCCATTTCCCTTGCCACGTATCGACCAGATTGTTGACTCCACGGCTGGATGTGATCTGCTTTCATTTCTTGATGCATATTCAGGATATCATCAGATCTTCATGGCAGAAGAGGATGAAGAGAAGACCGCATTCATTACACCATGTGACACGTACTGCTTCATACGGATGCCTTTCGGTTTAAAGAATGCTGGTTCAACCTTTGCAAGAGTAGTCCACAATGCCTTTGAGCTACAAATACACAGAAATGTAGAAGCTTACATGGATGACATAGTGGTTAAGAGCAAGGACAAAGCAACTCTGATTCAGGATTTAGATGAGACATTTACAAATCTGCGCAAGATCAACCTCAAGCTCAACCCCGAGAAGTGTGTGTTTGGAGTCCCTTCCGGCAAGCTTCTCGGGTTCTTTGTGTCTCAGCGGGGAATCAAAGCCAACCCCGACAAGATTAAGGCCATTGAGCAGATTGAAGCACCGAAGCGCGTCAAGGATGTTAGAAGGCTTGCCGGTTGCGTAGCTGCTCTCAGCAGGTTTATCTCTAAGTCTGCTGAGCGCGTCCTGCCGTTTTTCAGAATTTTGAAAAAGGCAGGTCCAATGAAATGGACTCTCGAAGCGGAGGCTGCGCTGCAGGATTTGAATAGATACCTGTCCTCCACTCCAATACTTGTCGCACCTAAGCCACAAGAGAAGCTGCTGCTATATATAGCGGCAACCAATCAAGTGGTTAGTGCTGCGTTAGTAGCGGAGAGGGAGGCAGATGATGAGCCGGCAACCGAGGCAGGTGCGTCCAGCGACAAGCAGGGGGCTTCGCCGTCAAGCTCTGGTCCCAATAAGAACAGATCAGCGCAGGATTGCGACAAGATACAAAAAAGGATGGTGCAGCGCCCAGTTTACTTTGTCAGTTCCCTTCTGCAGGGGGCTAGGTCAAGGTACTCTGGTGTGCAGAAGTTGCTTTTCGGCCTCCTCATGGCCTCGAGAAAGCTGCGCCATTACTTCCAAGCACATGAGATAACAATCGTCACTCGCTTTCATCAAGAAGGATATTGCAAAATCCGAAGCAACAGCAGAATTGTCGAGTGGGCATTTGAATTGTCAAGCTTTGGTCTTAAGTTCGAAAGCACTTCAACTATCCAAAGCAGAGCATTGGCAGAATTCATAGCAGAATGGACGCCAACACAAGATGAAGAGATTCCAGAGACAAGCATCCCCGTCAAGGAGGCAAATAAAGAGTGGCTGATGTACTTTGATGGTGCCTTCTCGCTGCAAGGCGCCGGTGCTGGCGTGCTGCTTATCGCACCCACCTGAGAGCACCTCAAGTACATAGTCCAAATGCACTTTCCCAAGGAACAAGCAACAAATAATACTGCAGAATATGAAGGTTTGCTTGCCGGTCTCAGGATTGCGGTGGACCTTGGGATCAAGAAGCTCATTGTCAGGGGGGACTCGCAACTTGTCATCCGCCAAGTAAATAAAGATTATCAGAGTTCGTTGATGGAAGCCTACGTCGATGAAGTGAGAAAGCTAGAAGAGCCCTTTGAAGTTTTGCAAATGGAACATGTTCCACGAGCTCAGAATGATATAGCTGATGGCCTCTCCAAATGTGCCGCACTTAAGTTACCTGTGGAACCAGGAATTTTTGTGCTCAAGCTGACTCAGCCAACCGTAACACCATCAACAGGACAGAGCAAGAAGAGAAAATTGGTTTCCAGCGACTACTTTCCGGCAGAGCTCCCTGAAGCCGCCGCCAAGAAGGTCCCTAAAATCAATGCAAATATCACTGAGGAGCAGCCTGCTCCGACAAACCATGCAGTTTGTATCGTTGAAGCAGACGCTCCCGACAAGCTTTGCTCCGGCAAGCTTGCCGGGGATCATCAAGCTCCGGCGGACCCACAGGTTCTTGCCATGGAAGCCGATGTTCCCGCAGTGATAGATGAGCCTTTAGTCCTTGTTGTCGAGCCACAGGCTCCAGCATGGGCACAGCAAATCGTCCATTTCCTTCAAACAGGAGAACTCCCCAAGAGCAAGAAGAAGCGGAAAAAGTAGCCCGGCAGTCAAGTATGTATCAGTTTGTTGACAACATCCTATACAAAAGAAGACTCAACGGAGTGAAATTGAAGTGCATTTGCCGGGAAGATGGACAGAAGCTGTTGGCAGAGATACATGGAGGCATATGTGGTCACCACATTGGCGCAAGAGCACTTGCCGGCAAAGCTTTCCGCAAGGTTTCTTCGGCGAAGCCCTCCAGATGCAACTGCACAAGTCACCAAGTGTGAAGCATGCCGTTCCATTCCAAACAGATACATCAACCAGCTCAAGCTCTCCAGCGATCCCTTTATCCTGGCCTTTTTGGTGCAGGGGCTCGACATCTCGGCCCCTTCCCCGAGCTGTCGGGGCTTTGAATACTTATGCGTCGCAATCGACAAGTTCACAAAGTGGCGGAAGTGGAACCGATGAGGAAGGTGACAGCACGATCGGCCGTCAAGTTCTTGGTCAATCATTTGCCATTTTGGGATTCCTAACCGGATCATCACCGACAACGGCACGCATTTCACAAGCCGCTCCTTCATGCAGTATGCCCAAGATCTTGGCGCCAAGATCTGCTTTGCTTCCGTTGCTCATCCGAGAAGCAACGGTCAAGCAGAGAGAGCAAACGCTGAAGTGCTGCGGGGACTCAAGACCAGAACTTTCGACAAGTTGCGCAAGTGCGGAAGAAACTGGATCGAGGAGCTTCCGGTGGTTCTTTGGTCGATCAGGACGACGCCAAATCGAGCCACTGGACAGACACCTTTCGCTCTAGTCTATGGAGCAGAGGCAGTTCTCCCCACGGAACTCGTATACGGGTCACCTCGAGTGCTCGCTTATGATGAGCTCGAGCAAGAGCAGCTGCGACAAGATGACGCGCTGCTCCTCGAGGAAGATTGTCTTCAGGCTGCTGTACGAGCCGCTCGTTACCAGCAAGCTTTGCGTCCCTACCATAGCCGCAAAGTCAATGCCAGAAGCTTCGAGGAAGGCGACCTTGTTCTTCGGCGCGTCCAATCCGCCAAGAATTCCAACAAGTTGACGCCGAAGTGGGAAGGCCCTTATCGGGTGAAACGAGTCACTAGGCCCGGCGCTGTCCGCCTTGAGACCGAAGATGGCGCTCCGGTGAGCAATTCCTGGAATATAGAGCATCTTCGCAAGTTTTACCCATAAGGCGCGGTTGCCAGGACTCGTTCCGACAACCACCCTTTTGTACAAGTCTTGCCGCTGTTGCACGTAATCCTTTGTACAAAGCCGGGGCAGACCCCGTGCATCAGTAAAGCCTATGTGTTGCGCACAGCTTGCCAATACATGCTCTCATAATCTTATATGCATGTGTTTACTAACATTTTGTGCAGCATCCACACCTGGTAAGCGATAACGAGCCACTAGGCTCCATAACTTTATTTTCTCTTCTTTCTTCTCAAACAAGAGGAAGGTTCATCCACCCACAAGTTAACCGGGGGGGAAGGGGAAGATAATGGTGTGGGCCGCCAAGCGTCGCTCGAGGAACTGTCGCCTTGCCGGGAAATGGGAAACAGAGAAGCTAAGTTGCTAAGTTTAAACGATCAGTTTTAAATTTTTAAGTTATCTTCCTCGAACGATAGTACTTTGTATGGAAAACCTGTGCACGGAGGAACCGACTCGCGACTAGCTTGCGCCCTTACTTTGTTTCGAGTCCGCTCAACAACTTAAGTGTGCTGCTACTAGTTTGCGGCAAGGTTGCTTGTCGGAGGCGGCATCGCCAGCAGGCTGCTGAAGTTCCGCACTCAGCGCTCGCGGCAAAGGTGTTCGCACTGACAAGTTCCCCTGAAAGCGTAGGGTATAAGCATACAAGGGAAGAAATCGAGTAAAGGAAATAACATTGCATTCAATTGCCTAAGATAGTGTATATTACATAATGACTTGTCGCGAATCTAATAGATTTTTCGCCTAAACATGATTTACAGCGACAAGAGAAAGATAAGCTTGGCGGCCTAGTCCACGCGGTCGCCATCGAGCCTCTTGACTCCGCTCACCCTGTCTACAATTGGTGCGACAAGGGCCTTGAGCACTTCAACGTCGGCGGACGGAGGCAGGGACTTGAGGACTTTGGTGAAATCAACGCCTGGGTTGCGGAAGGCCACTTTCATCAACACCTTCTGGAGAGCCCCGGCGCAGACTTGGCGCAACTCCTCCGCCAGCTGCTTTGGGATCTCCTCCCGGAGCCGCTGGAGACCCGTCAGCACGCCTTTGAAGAATAGATTGAGCTTGACGCTGGGTTGGAGGTTCTCGTCGGTGGAGTACCCAAGATCTGTCATCCCCAGCTCCATCAGCTCATTATGGATGCCGGCGGCGGTGTCCACAAGACCTTCTGTCCAGTGCGTTATGCTGTCTCGAAGATTATTCTGGGCGGTCACAGCATTCGACAGCAACTCCTCGGTGGCCTTGATCTTTTCCAGCAGGCCCGTTTCCAGCTCCTTGGCACCATTCAACGTCTCCGTCAGGGTGGTCAGCTTCAGCTCCAAATCCGCCTTGACGTCCTTGGCGGCATCGATCTCCTTGATCTTTTCAGCGAAGCGACCTTGCAGCTCGCCAAGGGTGTAGGCGTCCTTCTCGCGCTCGCGCTTCAACCCGGCGACCTCCTCGGCGCTTTTCTGGAGAGTGGACTCCAGTTGAGCCACCCTCGTCTCCAGTTCCTTCTTGGCGGCCTCGGCAGCCGCAGCAGCATCCTTTGCATCCTGAAGTGGCCCGCCAATCGTTTGCTCGCGCACGGCGAGATCTTCCTCAAAGCTGTCGAGGTTGATCTTCCGCTGCGCCAGCTCACCTTCTCGCGCGGAGAGCTTCTCGCCGGCAAGCCTCTGCTACTCCTCGACCTCGCCTTTCTCCAAGATGAAGGTCGTGCGCTCCTCAGCAAGCTGCTCCCGCGCCTCTGCTATATCCCGGAGAGTTTCCTTGTTGGCGCGTCGGAGCTCTTCCGCGCGTTTCTCCAAATCAGCTCCCGCCTTCGCGACAAGCGCCTCCCTGGACTCCAGCTTGGCTTGTCGGGCGCGGTAGAGCGACAGCAACCTCCTTAACAGCTGCTCCTCCTCAGGCTCGCCGCTGCTGCTGCTCGGAGCATCGACCAGCGACAGCCCGGCGGAGGGAAGCAGTTCCACGTCAAAGGTCTCCCCCTCGGCCGGTGCCCTAGAGCTTGAAGCCCAGGGGAGCTTGATAAAGACACCCTCGCCGGCCTTCAGATAGGCGCCGGGCTGGGGCTCTTCGGAGTCTGGTGCGGCATCGGTGGCGGGAGGATCGGCGGTCGGTGTAGCGCCTGGCGCTCCTGCGGCCTCAGGGCCGTCAGTGCGATCGCCAGATTCCTCTCCAGCCTCTGCGCCAGCAGCCTTGGCGGCCTCCTCGCCGGCGGTCCCGTCAGCGCCAGCCTCCTCCTCCATGTTGGCGGCGTCGACATTTTCGCCGCGAGCGTCCTCCTCGCCGGCAGCCTCAGTCTCCATCGGGTCTCCGGCAGATGGATCTGGTGGTCAGAATAAGAAAGAACAAGTCAAGCAAATGTCTGAAAAAGAAGAACAGAAGAAAAGAACCCAAGGGAAGTTCTCGACAAGAAAACTACCTGCAATGGGATCTGTTGCCGCGGCCTCCACAACCGGAGGGTCGTCGGCGCCGGCCCTTGTCGGAGAAGCTCCCCTTGTCGGAGAGGCCTCCCTTGCCGGAGAGCGCTCCCTTGGCGGAGAGTTCTCCCTTGGCGGCATAGTTGAAGCAAGCAGAACGTCGGGAGTGACCTCCGGCGCTTCATGATGTGGCTGCTCTGCTCCTACAAAATTCAACAAACCAGATATCAGTGACGGAAAAGCACCCAAGCACGCCTAACCATGAGGAGTATACCAAACACTTATGCTGGGGGCTGTGCTGGGGGCTGCTCAGTTGAAGGGTTGCCGGATCCGGCAAAGGAGTCCCGGACGTGCCCCCTGTTGCTACAGGGGAGTCATCTGAGACGACAACCACCGGAGTCTTGGCCCTCTTCGACGCCCTCTGAGCTAGCGTCCTGAAGAAGGAGGTTCAGAGTGAAGCCAGTCAGTTATAAAGATAAAGCAATAAATTGGAAGATTACAAATAACAACAACAAGATCTTACTCTTCCTCTTCTTCCTCGGAGCTGAGGGCGGAGAGATCAAACTCCGCTCCGGCGCGACGGATTGGGGGAGAAGATTCCCTCGGACGCTTGGCGGGTGTAGGGGTCGCGACTCCAGAAGACCCCGCGCCCGTCGCCGTGGAGCGCGTCGGGCGGCGAGGCGGCTGTTGGACCATATGCCCCCCCCCCCGCCACTTCTCCAGTCTTACGGAGGCGTCTCCTTGGCGGGGCAGCGGGCTCCCCCTGCGGCAAGTTACTTGACGGCGGAGGAGAGGCGCCCCCGGCAGGCTCGCTCGGATCATTGACGGGCTCGATCTGCTCTTCCTCGGCGACGAACTCTTCTCGGTCGGCAAGGCTTGCCGCCTCGGCCGTCTCTGCCTCCTCAACAGTAAACCCAAATATGCCGGCGGCAGCAGCCTCTGCAGCCTCCTCCAACCTCGTGGCGATGCGCGCCATCTCCTGTTCGGTGGTGTCGCGGGTGAGCCGCCTCTGCTCGTCGGTGCGGATCGGCACTTCAACCAAATTGTCAAAGATCTGCTGCACGACGTCGTCGGCGGGCTCCTGCCAAGTTGGTACGATTCCATGGGAATCGCACAATGGCATCATCGCTCCGATGCTGTCAAGCGACGAATTGTTGCACAAGGGCACAACTCCCCTCGGCAACATGCACCACCCGGGGTTATCCGCTTCAGGCTTGAACAACTCCCGCAGCATGCCGTCAAGCTCCAAGGTCGTAAAATTCCAATTCAGACCCGGGCGCAGCCTCATGATGTCCGCCGCGTTCTGGAATTCCCAAGCAGGCCTCCCTCTCTCCTGCAAGGGCGCGATGCGGCGGCGAAGGAAGTCCGCGCCAACTGCTCCTACGGTAAGCCCTGCTTGCCGGAGACGCAAAATCCTAGTCACGGCAATCTTCAACTTGTCGTCCTCTGGCGCCAAGTTGCTCCAATCGTTGCCGCGAACTATGGGGGTCTGGCGCAGGGCGGTGAAAGGCTGTGGCTCCTCCTCTAAGATCCAACACCAGTCGGCTCTCCACTCCTCCCACTTGCTGCGCAACTCTCCGTCAAGATACGCTTCCTTCTTGCCGATCCTAGAGGTCCATGCAATTCCTCCGGCAAGCGGCTCTCCTCTCTCTACGCGGGGTGAGAAGTAGTGGCGGAAGAGTGCGACATTTGGATGGACCCCGACGAAGTTCTCGCAGAGGTGTGCGAAAACGGCCATGGTGAGGATGGCGTTGGGGGTGAAGTCAAGGAGGCGGAGGCCATATGTGTTCATGACATCGTAGAAGAATTCAGAAAAGGGCGGGCAGAGCCCGCAATGGAAGAAAATCGTGAAGAAGGGGTACCCGATGGAGACCTTATCGGACGTGGCGGCGGAGATCACCCTCGTGCGCGGGTGCGCACGCGTCGCCGTCGACCAGAAGAGATAGTACAGCTCCCGCAGCTCCTTCCTGTCGAGCAGGGGATCGAAGAGGGCCCGCTCCTTCCGCAGCGCCGTGAGCCGCTGCGCCTCGGCCGATTTCACGCCTTTTCCCTTGTCGGCCTTCGGAGCCATGGGGAGAGGTGGTGGAGGGAGCCGACGGCGTTGGTGGCACCGGTGGCAATGGAGGGGGCGGAGCGTCGCTCTCTTTGGGCTCGAGAAGAAAGGGGAAAGCGACGGGGGTTTCTGATGTGATAGCAAGGGCAAGTGGGCATCCTGCTCCTGTTCCCCCCGCTTATAAAGGGGAGAGGGGACGGGCGTTCCAATTTTTTTCCATTAAAGAAAGCCCCACGATCTCCCCCACGACGCCACGTCCGGTGTGTGCCGTTCGTGGGAGACGTGGTGGGTCCAAGGAGAATAACGGCGTAATCAAGACCACGCGTGCCCGTGCACTGTTTTGGGCCTGGCCCAACAGAGCTCGGCGCCGTGTGTGGCCCAGGCCCGGGGGCTCCTGTCGGTGTACTAGATTAGGGGTACCCTAGTATCCCGAACTCGTGCACGGACAGTTGCAGCACCCCGCGGTAGGGCTGACTTGGTGACCGCCAAGATCCTCAGCAGCTCCTTTGGAGCCATTCAAGAACAAAGTAATCAAGGCCCCGGCAAGAGGAGCTTGCCGGGAAGGCCACTCAGGGCACAAAGTAAGCAAGACCCCGGCGAGAGGAGCTTGCCGGGAAGGCTTGGTGGGCGCCGAGCCCCCCCGAGCGACAAGTTTTCTGCCACGGCAAGGCGCTTGCCGGGGCGGGCAGCCTCTCTTCATCTCCGCTCCAGCTCATCCGCCAACGTGTCGCCACGGGGCTTCCCCAGAAACGCGTGTCGACGGGCTGTGCAGCTAGCGGGGAGCAGCGATAAGCGGCGCTGACGATCTACCATCGTGGCAAACAGAGGCGCGCTTGACGGTCCCTGTTACACTATTCAGGCGACTGAGATGGGCATTAATGACTCTTGTCCCTTGCCGTCAGAGTTAGGTATAGATTACTGTACACTTTACAAAGCGGTGTACCAACCTATGTTTTTACCATCTTACCCTTGTCTACTTGCCACATGTGGTGATCCCTTGTGCCTATAAAAGGAGGCCCAAGTGCAACGTAGAAAGGGTTCGGTCCAGCTCTGACTTAGTTCATCATACTCATACGAAACCACACTCAGGCTAGGTCTTGTAGCTCCCATTGCTCCCTAGCAAGAACACAAGATAATCCACAAATCAGCAGTAGGAGTATTATCTCTCCGGAGAGCTCCGAAGCTGTGTAAATTTGCTCGTGTGCATCGCCTCGATCCGCTCTTTGTGCAATCTCCGCCCCCCTCCGAACCACAAGGGATCCAGGCCCCGTAGGTGTTCGTGGGACACGATCAGCTTCCCCGACAAGAGTTGAACTAGATATATAAGCAAGTTGAAATAATTTTACACCAGAGTTGAACTACCTCTATAGCCTAGTACAAATAATTTTACACTAGAGTTAAACTAGATCTATATGCTAGTTCAAATAATTTTACACTAGAGTTCAACTAGCTCTATAGCCTAGTACAAGTAATTTTACACTAGAGTTGAACTAGCTCTACAAGCTTGTACAAGTAATTTTACACTAGACTTTAACTAGCTCTATAAGCTAGTTCACATAATTTTACACTAGAGTTGAACTAGCTCTATAGCCTAGTACAAATAATTTTACAGTAGAGTTGAACTAGCTCTATAAGCTTGTACAAAAAAATTTACACTAGAGTTGAACTAGCTCTATAAGCTAGTTCAAATAATTTTACCCTAGAGTTGAACTAGCTTTATAAGCTAGTTCAAAAAAATTTACACTAGAGTTCAACTAGCTCTATAAGCTAGTTCAAATAATTTTACACTAGAGTTGAACTAGCTCTATAGCCTAGTACAAATAATTTTACACTAGAGTCGAACTAGCTCTTACACTAAAGTAGAACTAGCTCTATTGGCTACTTAAAACAATTTTATCCTAGAGTTGTACTAGCTCTATAGCCTAGTACAAATAAATTTACACGATAGTTGAACTAGCTCTATAAGCTTATACAAATAATTTTACACTAGAGTTGAACTAGCTCTATAAGCTAGTTCAAATAATTTTACACTAGAGTTGAACTAGCTCTATAAGCTAGTTCAATTTTTTTTACACTAGAGTTGAACTAGCTCTATAAGCTAGTTCAAATAATTTTACACTAGAGTTGAACTAGCTCTATTGCCTAGTACAAATAATTTTACAGTACAGTTGAACTAGCTCTATAGCCTAGAACAAATGATTTTACACTAGAGTTGAACTAGCTCTATAGCCTAGTACAAATAATTTTACACTAGAGTTGAACTAGATCTATAAGCTAGTTCAGATAATTTTACACTAGAGTTGAACTAGCTCTATAACCTAGTACAAATAATTTTACACTAGAGTTGAACTAGCTCTATAAGCTTGTCCAAATACTTTTACACTAGACTTTAACTAGCTATATAAGCTAGTTGAAATAATTTTAAACAAGATTTGAACTAGCTCTATAGCCAAGTACAAATAATTTTACACTAGAGTTGAACTAGCTCTATAAGCTTGTACTAAAAAATTTACACTAGAGTTGAACTAGCTCTATAAGGTAGGTCAAATAATTTTACACTAGAGTTGAACTACATCTATAAGTTAGTTAAAAAAAATTACACTAGAGTTGAACTAGCTCTATAAGCTAGTTCAAATAATTTTACACTAGAGTTGAACTAGCTCTATAGCCTAGTACAAATAATTTTACACTAGAGTCGTAGTAGCTCTTAAACTAGAGTTGAACTAGCTCAATTAGCTACTTAAAACAATTTTACCCTTGAGTTGTACTATCTCAATAGCCTAGTACAAATAATTTTACACTAGAGTTGAACTAGCTCTATAAGTTAGTTCAAATAATTTTACACTAGAGTTGAACTAGCTCTATAAGCTAGTTCAAATAATTTTACACTAGAGTTGAACTAGCTCTATAGCCTAGTACAAATAATTTTACACTAGAGTTGAACTAGCTCTATAAGCTTGTACAAATAATTTTACAGTAGAGTTGAACTCGCTCTGTAGGCTAGTAAAAATAATTTTACGCTAGAGTTGAACTAGCTCTATAGCCTAGTACAAATGATTTTACACTAGAGTTGAACTAGATCTATAAGCTAGTTCAGATAATTTTACACTAGAGTTGAACTAGCTCTATAACCTAGTACAAATAATTTTACACTAGAGTTGAACTAGCTCTATAAGCTTGTCCAAATACTTTTACACTACACTTTAACTAGCTCTATAAGCTAGTTCAAATTATTTTACACAAGATTTGAACTAGCTCTATAGCCTAGTACAAATAATTTTACACTAGAGTTGAACTACCTCTATAAGCTTGTACTAAAAAATTTACACTAGAGTTGAACTAGCTCTATAAGCTAGGTCAAATAATTTTACACTAGAGTTGAACTACATCTATAAGTTAGTTAAAAAAATTTTACACTAGAGTTGAACTAGCTCTATAAGCTAGTTCAAATAATTTTACACTAGAGTTGAACAAGCTCTATAGCCTAGTACAAATAATTTTACACTAGAGTCGTACTAGCTCTTAAACTAGAGTTGAACTAGCTCAATTAGCTACTTAAAACAATTTTACCCTTGAGTTGTACTATCTCAATAGCCTAGCACAAATAATTTTACACTAGAGTTGAACTAGCTCTATAAGTTAGTTCAAATAATTTTACACTAGAGTTGAACTAGCTCTATAAGCTAGTTCAAATAATTTTACACTAGAGTTGAACTAGCTCTATAGCCTAGTACAAATAATTTTACACTAGAGTTGGACTAGCTCTATAAGCTTGTACAAACAATTTTACACTAGAGTTGAACTAGCTCTGTAGGCTAGTAAAAATAATTTTACGCTAGAGTTGAACTAGCTCTATAGCCTAGTACAAATGTTTTTACACTAGAGTTGAACTAGATCTATAAGCTTGTTCAGATAATTTTACACTAGAGTTGAACTAGCTCTATAACCTAGTACAAATAATTTTACACTAGAGTTGAACTAGCTCTATAAGCTTGTCCAAATACTTTTACACTAGACTTTAACTAGCTCTATAAGCTAGTTCAAATAATTTTACACAAGATTTCAACTAGCTCTATAGCCTAGTACAAATAATTTTACACTAGAGTTGAACTAGCTCTATAAGCTTGTACTAAAAAATTTACACTAGAGTTGAACTAGCTCTATAAGCTAGGTCAAATAATTTTACACTAGAGTTGAACTACATCTATAAGTTAGTTCAAAAAAATTTACACTAGAGTTGAACTAGCTCTATAAGCTAGTTCAAATAATTTTACACTAGAGTTGAACTAGCTCTATAGCCTAGTACAAATAATTTTACACTAGAGTCGTACTAGCTCTTAAACTAGAGTTAAACTAGCTCAATTAGCTACTTAAAACATTTTTACCCTTGAGTTGTACTATCTCAATAGCCTAGCACAAATAATTTTACACTAGAGTTGAACTAGCTCAATAAGTTAGTTCAAATAATTTTACACTAGAATTGAACTAGCTCTATAAGCTAGTTCAAATAATTTTACACTAGAGTTGAACTAGATCTATAGCCTAGTACAAATAATTTTACACTAGAGTTGGACTAGCTCTATAAGCTTGTACAAACAATTTTACACTAGAGTTGAACTCGCTCTGTAGGCTAGTAAAAATAATTTTACGCTAGAGTTGAACTAGCTCTATAGCCTAGTATAAATGATTTTACACTAGAGTTGAACTAGATCTATAAGCTAGTTCAGATAATTTTACACTAGAGTTGAACTAGCTCTATAACCTAGTACAAATAATTTTACACTAGAGTTGAACTAGCTCTATAAGCTTGTCCAAATACTTTTACACTATACTTTAACTAGCTCTATAAGGTAGTTCAAATAATTTTACACAAGATTTGAACTAGCTCTATAGCCTAGTACAAATAATTTTACACTAGAGTTGAACTAGCTCTATAAGCTTGTACTAAAAAATTTACACTAGAGTTGAACTAGCTCTATAAGCTAGGTCAAATAATTTTACACTAGAGTTGAACTACATCTATAAGTTAGTTCAAAAAATTTTACACTAGAGTTGAACTAGCTCTATAAGATAGTTCAAATAATTTTACACTAGAGTTGAACTAGCTCTATAGCCTAGTACAAATAATTTTACACTAGAGTCGTACTAGCTCTTAAACTAGAGTTGAACTAGCTCAATTAGCTACTTAAAACAATTTTACCCTTGAGTTGTACTATCTCAATAGCCTAGCACAAATAATTTTACACTAGAGTTGAACTAGCTCTATAAGTTAGTTCAAATAATTTTACACTAGAGTTGAACTAGCTCTATAAGCTAGTTCAAATAATTTTACACTAGAGTTGAACTAGCTCTATAGCCTAGTACAAATAATTTTACACTAGAGTTGAACTAGCTCTATAAGCTTGTACAAACAATTTTACACTAGAGTTGAACTCGCTCTGTAGGCTAGTAAAAATAATTTTACGCTAGAGTTGATCTAGCTCTATAAGCTCTAGTTCAAATAATTTTACACTAGAGTTGAACTAGCTCTATAACCAAGTACAAACAATTTTACACTAGAGTTGAACTAGCTCTATAAGCTTGTACAAATAATTTTACAATAGACTTTAACTAGCTCTATAAGCTAGGTTAAATAATTTTACACTAGAGTTGAACTAGCTCTATAGCCTAGTACAAATAATTTTACACTAGAGTTGAACTAGCTATATAAGCTAGTGCAAATAATTTTACACTAGAGTTGAACTAGCTCAATAGCCTAGTATAAATAATTTTACACTAGAGTTGAACTAGATCTATAAGCAAGTTCAAATAATTTTACACTAGAGTTGAACTAGCTCTATAGCCTAGTACAAACAATTTTACACTAGAGTTAAACTAGATCTATATGCTAGTTCAAATAATTTTACACTAGAGTTCAACTAGCTCTATAGCCTAGTACAAGTAATTTTACACTAGAGTTGAACTAGCTCTACAAGCTTGTACAAGTAATTTTACACTAGACTTTAACTAGCTCTATAAGCTAGTTCACATAATTTTACACTAGAGTTGAACTAGCTCTATAGCCTAGTACAAATAATTTTACAGTGGAGTTGAACTAGCTCTATAAGCTTGTACAAAAAAATTTACACTAGAGTTGAACTAGCTCTATAAGCTAGTTCAAATAATTTTACCCTAGTGTTGAACTAGCTTTATAAGCTAGTTCAAAAAAATTTACACTAGAGTTGAGCTAGCTCTATAAGCTAGTTCAAATAATTTTACACTAGAGTTGAACTAGCTCTATAGCCTAGTACAAATAATTTTACACTAGAGTCGAACTAGCTCTTACACTAGAGTAGAACTAGCTCTATTGGCTACTTAAAACAATTTTACCCTAAAGTTGTACTAGCTCTATACCCTAGTACAAATATATTTACACTATAGTTGAACTAGCTCTATAAGCTTATACAAATAATTTTACACTAGAGTTGAACTAGCTCTATAAGCTAGTTCAAATAATTTTACACTAGAGTTGAACTAGCTCTATAGCCTAGTACAAATAATTTTACACTAGAGTTGAACTAGATCTATAAGCTAGTTCAGATAATTTTACACTAGAGTTGAACTAGCTCTATAACCTAGTACAAATAATTTTACACTAGAGTTGAACTAGCTCTATAAGCTTGTCCAAATACTTTTACACTAGACTTTAACTAGCTCTATAAGCTAGTTCAAATAATTTTACACAAGATTTGAACTAGCTCTATAGCCTAGTAAAAATAATTTTACACTAGAGTTGAACTAGCTCTATAAGCTTGTAATAAAAAATTTACACTAGAGTTGAACTAGCTCTATAAGCTAGGTCAAATAATTTTACACTAGAGTTGAACTAAATCTATAAGTTAGTTCAAAAATTTTTACACTAGAGTTGAACTAGCTCTATAAGCTAGTTCAAATAATTTTACACTAGAGTTGAACTAGCTCTATAGCCTAGTACAAATAATTTTACACTAGAGTCGTACTAGCTCTTAAACTAGAGTTGAACTAGCTCAATTAGCTACTTAAAACAATTTTACCCTTGAGTTGTACTATCTCAATAGCCTAGTACAAATAATTTTGCACTAGAGTTGACCTAGCTCTATAAGTTAGTTCAAATAATTTTACACTAGAGTTGAACTAGCTCTATAAGCTAGTTCAAATAATTTTACACTAGAGTTGAACTAGCTCTATAGCCTAGTACAAATAATTTTACACTAGAGTTGAACTAGCTCTATAAGCTTGTACAAATAATTTTACACTAGAGTTGAACTCGCTCTGTAGGCTAGTAAAAATAATTTTACGCTAGAGTTGAGCTAGCTCTATAAGCTCTAGTTCAAATAATTTTACACTAGAGTTGAACTAGCTCTATAACCTAGTACAAATAATTTTACACTAGAGTTGAACTAGCTCTATAAGCTTGTACAAATAATTTTACAATAGACTTTAACTAGATCTATAAGCTAGGTCAAATAATTTTACACTAGAGTTGAACTAGCTCTATAGTCTAGTACAAATAATTTTACACTAGAGTTGAACTAGCTATATAAGCTAGTGCAAATAATTTTACACTAGAGTTTAACTAGCTCAATAGCCTAGTATAAATAATTTTACACTAGAGTTGAACTAGATCTATAAGCAAGTTCAAATAATTTTACACTAGAGTTGAACTAGCTCTATAGCCTAGTACAAATAATTTTCACTAGAGTTAAACTAGAACTATAAGCTAGTTCAAATAATTTTACACTAGAGTTCAACTAGCTCTATAGCCTAGTACAAATAATTTTACACTAGAGTTGAACTAGCTCTATAAGCTAGTGCAAATAATTTTACACTAGAGTTTAACTAGCTCAATAGCCTAGTATAAATAATTTTACACTAGAGTTGAACTAGATCTATAAGCAAGTTCAAATAATTTTACACTAGAGTTGAACTAGCTCTATAGCCTAGTACAAATAATTTTCACTAGAGTTAAACTAGAACTATAAGCTAGTTCAAATAATTTTACACTAGAGTTCAACTAGCTCTATAGCCTAGTACAAATAATTTTACACTAGAGTTGAACTAGCTCTATAAGCTAGTGCAAATAATTTTACACTAGAGTTTAACTAGCTCAATAGCCTAGTATAAATAATTTTACACTAGAGTTGAACTAGATCTATAAGCAAGTTCAAATAATTTTACACTAGAGTTGAACTAGCTCTATAGCCTAGTACAAATAATTTTCACTAGAGTTAAACTAGAACTATAAGCTAGTTCAAATAATTTTACACTAGAGTTCAACTAGCTCTATAGCCTAGTACAAATAATTTTACACTAGAGTTGAACTAGCTCTACAAGCTTGTACAAATAATTTTACTCTAGACTTTAACTAGCTCTATAAGCTAGTTCACATAATTTTACACTAGAGTTGAACTAGCTCTATAGCCTAGTACAAATAATTTTACAGTAGAGTTGAACTAGCTCTATAAGATTGTACAAAAATTTTTACACTAGAGTTGAACTAGCTCTATAAGCTAGTTCAAATAATTTTAGCCTAGAGTTTAACTAGCACTATAAGCTAGTTCAAAAAATTTTACACTAGAGTTCAACTAGCTCTATAAGCTAGTTCAAATAATTTTACACTAGAGTTGAACTAGCTCTATAGCCTAGTACAAATAATTTTACACTAGAGTGGAACATAACTCTTACACTCGAGTTGAACTAGCTCTATTAGCTACATAAAGCAATTTTACCCTAGAGTTGTACTAGCTCTATAGCCTATGTCGGTGTACTAGAGTAGGGGTACACTAGTACCCCGAACTCGTGCTGACAGACGATTCTGCCTACGGCCGGGCCGGCTTGATGGCCGCCAAGATCCTCAAAGCAGCTCCTTGGAGCCATTCAAGAACAATGCAGTCAAGACCCGGCAAGAGGAGCTTGCCGAAGGCCACTCAAGCGCAAAGGAAACAAGGCACCGCAAGAGGAGCTTGCGGAAGGCTTGGCGCGCTAAACCCCAAGAGCGACAAGGTTCCCTTGGCGGCAAGGCACTTGCCGGGCGGGCGACCTCTCTTCATCTCCGCCCACTCACCTGCCAACGTGTCACCACGGGGCTCCCCCAAGTACGCGTGTCGGTGGGCTGTGCAGTCAGCGGGGAGTAGCGACAAACAGCGCTGTCAAGCCACCATCGTGGCGGACGGAGGCACACTTAACGGTCCCTGTTACACTGTTCGGGCGACTAAGACGGGCATTGATGACTCTTGTCCCTTGCCGTCAGAGTTAGGTATAGATTACTGTACACTGTACAAAGCGGTGTACCAACCTAGGTTTTTACTATCTTACCCTTGTCTGCTTGCCATATGTGGTAACCCCTTGTGCCTATAAAAGGAGGCCCGAGGGCAACGTAGAGGAGGTTCGGCTGGTTTCGGTCCAGCTCCAGCTTAGTTCATCACAATCAGGTTAGGTTTTGTAGCCCGCATTGCTCCCTAGCAAGAGGAGAAGATAATCCACAAAGCAGCAGTAGGAGTATTATCTCTCCGGAGAGCTCCGAAGTTGGGTAAAAACCCTCTCGTGTGCATCGCCTCGATCCGCTCTTTGCACAATCTCCGCTCCCCCTCCGAACCACAAAGGGACCTAGAATCCCGTAGGTGCTCGTGGGGGCACGATCAATTCTACTCCCCGACATCTTTGGCGCGCCAGGTAGGGGGCGTCGAGGCTGTGTGAACCTGATCCGGCGGTCGCACGAGCAACTCCATCGACATCTTCGTCGACATGGCGCCAAGAAGAAGCCTTCGGCGATGCTGAGCCGTCGCGTCGAACCCACCGCCACCGGAGCCGTCAGGTGGTGGGGGAAACGCTGGCGGAGGGACCGGCGTCATCGAGGGAGCCCACGATGCCGCCAGGTCCAAGGACAACGCGGTGCGGGCGTCGGCGTCCGAATCTGCACCGCGTCCATCGCAGGAGGCGCGGGACAAGCAGCGTCATGATACCCGCGGCACCATACGATCTTTGGACCAAGGCCAAGCTGGAGGATCCCGAGGCCCTCGAGACCCGCGTGCACCTCAGCACGCCGGTACGAGTGGGGTACGGTCGCTGGGGCGGGATGCTGCTCCTCCTAACTTGGTTAGGAGTCCGAGCACATCCCGTTCTTCGCTCCGTACGCCGTTGCCGCCAACCACACCAGCGGAAGCCTTGGCGAGCTCGATTATTACTAGATTACCCTCCGACAGCCGATAAGGTCGACGAGTGGAGGGCCACAATTCAGAGTCTCATCGGCTTCGCCAACGGCGACGTCCCGCGGCAACCGAGCGCTTCGCAACCGCGGCGAGGCGACAAGGCGCGAGCCGATGACGACGAGACTTGCGGGGGTGCACCCACCGTACACTCCCCTTCCCGAAGGCCAAGATCGCCGACTCGCCGGATCCACCTCGACAGCGACTCCACAGCGTCGTCGGATCCGCGAGCTCGTCGCGACCAGCGCCAAGTTCTTCGGGAGCGGCAAGAAGAGGACGCTCGAACCCGTATCGAGCGCCGAAGAGAAGCGCGCCATCAATCGACCAACGCGCGGGCCCATGTCGATATGCACGCGCCGAAGAACCAGCGACTTGCCGTCGCGGTGGGTTGCCCTGCGTTCACTCGCGAGCTGCGGCAAGTCCGGTGGCCCGACAAGAAAAACTTCAAACCAGACGTGCGGAGAAGTGCGACGGCGAACACACCCATCGAGTTCCTCGGCATCTACACCATTGCGGTGCAAGCTGCGGGGGCGAGACGACAAGATCCTCGCCAACTACTTCCCTTGGTGCTCAAGCCAAGCGTCGATCTTGGCTCATGCACTTGCCGATGGCTCTATTTCTTCTTGGGCAGATTTGTGCCACTAATTTGTTGGCGCCTTCACGGTGACCACAAGCCTCATGGCCAGGAGAGTGATCTCCACCTGCTTGCCCGTATGAGGGCGAGTCTCTGCGCAAATTCATCCGAGATTCAGTCAGTGCACTACAACATCCAGACGTCCACCCTGCTGCAGTGATCAGTGCATTCCATCAGAATGTACGAAATCGCAGGATGAGGGAGGAGATGGCGATGTGCAAAGTGAAAGACGTCACCGAGCTAAACGCCCTGGCCGACAAGTGCGCACACGCTGAAGAAGGAAGAAGACTCCCAGGAGAGAATGTGGGAGCAGAATCTGACAGTGAGGGGATCGCCCCGGCAAGGAATAGCTGGCGGCGGAACAACAGAAGGAAGAAAAACCAAGAAGTACTAGTTGTCGAGTAGTCCAGCAAGAATGGCGCCGCCAACCAAGCCAAGGCCGGTGGCTCCGGCAAGGAGGTTGTCGTTGACGCCGACCGCCAAGCTGTGGCGGCCGCCGACAAGCCTGGCAGCTCCAACAAGCAGTACTGTAAAATCCACCGCACAAAGGGCCATGATCTCCAGAGCTGCAAGAAAGTCGAGCAGCTTGTTGAGCTACAAAAGGCTGAATACGAGTGGCGAGACAAGGAGAAAGCCCAAGAAGGTGCAGGTGCGACCAGTAAGAAGAGACGGCCGGGGAGGACGCCGCGGCAAGGCCAAGCAGCGGCAAGGAGACAGACCTCCCCGTGGCCGCGACAAGGAAGAAGATGAAGATGAAGATGACGAGGACGATGAGGACGATGAGACTGATGAGCATGAGTTTCAAAAGGCAACAGAGGTCCTTTGCGTCGATGGTGGCGCGTCTCTGCATACCTCGCACCACCAACTTAAGCAATGGATGCGTGAGGTTAATGCAGCAGAACCGTCCATAGAGTCACGCAAACCTCTGAAGTGGTCCAGCACGCCCATCATTTTTGACATTGAGGATCACCCTGATTGCATCACTGCGGTCGGGTGTTTGCCGATGTTGGTCTCATCAACCATCCGCAACCTCAAGGTAACAAAGATGCTGGTTGACGGCAGGGCCGGCCTGAATTTGATCTCCTCCGCAGTGCTCCAGAAACTTCAAATCCCTGACAGCGAGCTCGAAGAAACTGGTACTTTCCAAGGAATCAACCCAGGAAGGAGCAAGCCCAAAGGGAAGATCACGTTGCCGGTAACATTCGGCAGCGAACTCAACTTCAGAACCGAGAGGTCACGTTTGGCGTCGCCGATTTCCCATTGCCCTACAATGGCATACTTGGCCGTCCAGCACTCGCCAAGTTCATGGCCGCCTCTCATTATGCATACAACCTACTCAAGATGCCCGGCCCGATAAGCGTCATTTCTGTCCATGGCGACAAGAAAGACGCACTTATCTGCGTCGACAAGATTTACCGGGACGCAGCAGCCGCGACAGATAGCAAACCACTTACCGCTGAAGCTCCCGGGGCGAAGAAGAAGACCACTAGGTCCGGCAAGAGCTCTGTTGCCCACTCCGGCAAGCGCACCTCTTCGGAGTGCTGCGCTACCGTCGAGGACGCACCGTCGAGCTCCACCGGCAAGTGCAACAAGACGATGGCAGCTCCGCCAAAGACCAAGAAGGTGCCCGCCAAGGACGACGGCACTGGTGGTACCTTCACCATCAGTGCCACGCTTGATCCTAAATAGGAAGGCGAGCTCGTTGCTTTCCTGCGGGCGAATGTCGATGTATTTGCATGGCAACCATCTGACATCCCCGGCGTTCCCAGGAAAGTAATTGAGCATCACCTAGCTATCTGTCCTCACGCACGGCCCGTCAAGCAAAAAGTTAGGAAACAGGCAGTGGAGCGCCAAGAGTTCATAGCAGAAGAAATCAAGAAATTGGAAGCAGCAGGACTTGTCAGAGGAGTCCTCCACCCCACGTGGTTGGCCAATCCGGTAGTGGTGCGCAAGGCTAATGGGAAATGGAGGCTTTGTATTGACTTCACAGATGTTAATAAAGCTTGGCCCAAGGACCCATTTCCCTTGCCGCGTATCGACCAGATTGTTGACTCCACGGCTGGATGCGATCTGCTTTCATTTCTTGATGCATACTCAGGATATCATCAGATCTTCATGGCAGAAGAGGATGAAGAGAAAACAACATTTATCACACCATGTGGCACGTACTGCTTCATACGGATGCCTTTCGGCTTGAAGAATGCTGGTTCAACCTTTGCAAGGGTAGTTCATGATGCCTTTGGACCTCAGATACACCGAAATGTAGAAGCTTACATGGATTACATAGTGGTCAAGAGCAAAGACAGGGCAACCTTGGTTCAAGATTTGGATGAGACGTTTGCAAACCTGCGCAAGATCAACCTCAAGCTCAACCCCGAGAAGTGCGTGTTTGGAGTCCCTTCCGGCAAGCTTCTCGGGTTCTTTGTATCTCAGCGGGGAATTGAAGCCAATCCCGACAAGATCAAGGCCATTGAGCAGATCGAAGCGCCAAAGCGCGTCAAGGATGTCAGAAGGCTTGCCGGTTGCGTGGCTGCCCTCAGCAGGTTCATCTCTAAATCTGCTGAACGCGCCCTGCCCTTTTTTAAGATTTTGAAAAAGGCAGGTCCAATGAAATGGACTCCTGAAGCGGAGGCTGCGCTGCAGGACTTGAAGAGATACCTGTCCTCCACTCCAATACTTGTCGCACCTAAGCCACAAGAAAAGTTGCTGCTGTATATAGCAACGACCAATCAAGTGGTTAGTGCTGCGTTAGTAGCGGAGAGGGAGGCAGATGATGAGCCGGCAAGTGAGGCAGGCGCATCCAGCGACGAGCAAGATGCTTCGCCGTCAAGCTCGGGTCCCGACAAGGACGGACCAGCGCAGGGTTGCGACAAGATACGGAAGAAGATGGTGCAGCGCCCAGTCTACTTTGTCAGTTCCCTTTTGCAGGGGGCTAGATCGAGGTACTCTGGCATGCAGAAGCTGCTTTTCGGCCTCCTCATGGCCTCGAGAAATCTGCGCCATTACTTCCAAGCACATGAGATAACAGTTGTCACTCGCTTTCCGCTGAAGAGGATTTTGCAAAATCCAGAAGCAACAGGCAGGATTGTTGAGTGGGCACTGGAATTGTCAAGCTTTGGTCTCAAGTTCGAAAGCACTTCAACTATCCAGAGCAGGGCATTGGCTCAATTCATAGCAGAGTGGACGCCAACGCAGGATGAAGAGATTCCGGAGACGAGCATCCCCATCAAGGAGGCAAATAAAGAATGGCTGATGTATTTTGACGGTGCCTTCTCGCTGCAAGGCGCCGGCGCCGGCGTGCTGCTCATCGCACCCACCGGGGAACACCTCAAATACATAGTCCAGATGCACTTTCCCAAGGAACAAGCAACAAACAATACTGCAGAGTATGTAGGCTTGCTTGCCGGTCTCAGGATTGCGGTGGACCTTGGGATTAAGAAGCTCATTGTCAGGGGAGACTCACAACTTGTCGTCTGCCAAGTAAATAAAGATTACCAGAGTCCGTTGATGGAAGCGTACGTCGATGAGGTGAGGAAGCTGGAAGAGCACTTTGAAGGCCTGCAAATGGAACACGTTCCAAGAACACAGAATGACATAGCTGATGGCCTCTCCAAATGTGCCGCACTTAAGTTACCTGTGGAACCAGGGATTTTTGTGCTCAAGCTGACTCAGCCAACCGCGACACCATCGACAGGACAGAGCAAGAAGAGAAAATTGGTTTCCGGCGACTACTTTCCGGCAGAGCTCTCCGAAGCCGCCGCCAAGAAGGTCCCCAAAACCAACGCAAATATCACTGAGGAGCAGTCTGCTCCGACAAACCATGCAGTTTGTATCGTTGAAGCAAACGCTCCCGACAAGCTTAGCTCCGGCAAGCTTGACGGGATCATCGAAGCTCGGCGGACCTGCAGGTCCTCGCCAGAAAGCTGATGGTCCCGCAGTGATAGATGAGCCTTTAGTCCTTGTTGTCGAGCCACGTGCTCCAACATGGGCACAACAGATCGTCCATTTCCTTGAGACAGAGAACTTCCCAAGAGCAAGAAGAAGCGGAAAAAAGTAGCCCGGCGGTCAAGTATGTACCAGTTTGTTGACAACATCCTGCATGTAAGAAGACTCAACGGAGTGAAATTGAAGTGTATTTGCCGGGAAGACGGACAAAAGCTGTTGGCGAGATACACGGAGGCACATGTGGTCACCACATTGGCGCAGAGCACTTGCCGCAAAGCTTTCCGGCAAGGTTTCTTCCGCCGAAGCCCTCCGGATGCAACTGCACAAGTAACCAAGTGTGAAGCGTGCGGTTCCATTCAAGACAGATACACCAGCCAGCTCAAGCTCTCCAGACGATCCCTTTATCCTTTCCTTCTCGGTGCAGGGGCTCGACATCTCGGCCCCTTCCCCCGAGCTGTCGGGGGCTTTGAATACTTGTACGTCGCAATCGACAAGTTCACAAAGTGGTCGGAAGTGGAACCAGTGAGAAAGGTGACAGCACAGTCGGCCGTCAAGTTCTTCAGGTCAATTGTTTGCCGTTTCGGGATTCCTAACCGGATCATCACCGACAACGGCACACAGTTCACGAGTCGCACCTTCATGAAGTACGCCCAAGATCTTGGCGCCAAGATCTGTTTTGCTTCCGTTGCTCATCCGAGAAGCAACGGTCAAGCAGAGAGGGCAAACGCCGAAGTGCTGCGAGGACTCAAGACCAGAACTTTCGACAGGCTGCACAAGTGCGGAAGGAACTGGATCGAGGAGCTGCCAGTGGTTCTTTGGTCGATCAGGACGACGCCAAATCGAGCCACTGGCCAGACACCCTTTGCTCTAGTCTACGGAGCAGAGGCAGTTCTCCCCACAGAACTCGTATACGGGTCACCTCGAGTGCTCGCTTATGATGAGCTTGAGCAAGAGCAGCTGCGACAAGATGATGCGCTGCTCCTCGAGGAAGATCATCTTCAGGATGCTGTATGAGCTGCTCGTTACCAGCAAGCTTTGCGTCGCTATCATAGCCGCAAAGTTAATGCCAGAAGCTTCGAGGAAGGCGACCTTGTTCTTCGGAGGGTTCAATCCGCCAAGAATTCCAACAAGTTGACGCCGAAGTGGGAAGGCCCTTATCGGGTAAAACGAGTCACTAGGCCCGGCGCTGTCCGGCTTGAGACCGAAGATGGCTTTCCGGTGAGCAATTCCTGGAACATAGAGCATCTTCGTAAGTTTTACCCATGAGGCGCGGTTGCCGGAACCCGTTCCGGCAACCACCATTTTGTACAAGTCTTGCCGCTGTTGCATGTAATCCTTTGTACAAAGCCGGGCGCAGACCCCGTGCATCAGTAAAGCCTATGGTTGCGCACATTTTTGTTAATACATGCTTTCATAATCATATATGCATGTGTCTACTAACATCTTGTGCAGCACCCGCACCCGCGAAGAGAAGAAAGGTGCGCCAGCGCCCAAGCCCCGGCAAGCCAGAGATACCGGGGGCTGCGGCAAGCCAGAGTTGCCGGGGGCCGCGGTATCAGATAAGCCTTTCGTCTCTTCTCAAACATCCCTCTTTCATTAAAAACATTCTACTTGGATATAGTCCGTGGAGAGTGAAAAACATGAAAGAGAGGATTACAAGTTCTTAAATGCAGATAAGGCCCAAGGCTTACAAATTAAAAGATAAGATGCCCGTAATCCTCTTCCGTCCCTATCTTCGTGGAGGTAGGTTAAGGAGGCGGAAGGGCAAAAGGAGCTCTTACGCTGAGCTACAGTGCCGAAGGCACCAAGGGAACATGCCGGGGCTCTCCGGGCTTGACGGGACGGCGGCGACGGAAGCAGAGCTCGAAGACGGGCGGCAGGACGTCAAGACGCTGTCGAGGCACTCGCCTCGTACTCGACTTGACGGCCTTATCGCCATCCTCTTCCCCTTCGCAGCCTCCCCATGCCAGCCGCCCAAGGAGACGACCCGGGAGTTCAAGGAGCCGCGACACGGATGATGGGGTCGCCAGGTGGCGCTGGGCGGCGCTCGACAACTAGTCGGGCCCGCTACCCTCGTCGTCGCTGCCGCTCTCCTCCTCGCCACTCTTGCTCGAGGAGGAATCGTCGCTGTCGGAGGAGCTATCCACGCAGCACCTCGCCCGAAAGCCAAGATCCCGAAGACCTTGACGAGAGGAGATCACCCTCCATTAACTTAAAATGGAGGGTAAACCCCGCCAGCAGGTTGTGGATGCGGGCGAAGGTCTTCCACCCACGATCAAGATACATCACATTAGGGGCTGGTAATACAACGCGGACTCGCGTGCCGCTAATCCCACAGCCCCTCTTGTGCAATCTCAACGTCTCGGGCGGATCCGACTCCATCGCCATCGCGAACGGAGCTGGAAGCCGGAGACGACGACGAGGCGCCCGGCGCAGCTTGACGAAGAACTCGCAAGGGTCGTCCCCCGTATGGACCGCCGCGGGGAGGGGAACCGCCGGCGGAGGCGAAGACGGCGCGCCGCCCCGCCCGCCTCTTCCCCGAGCACCTCGAACTCGTCCACGGCCTCGCCCCCGGAGGGGAACTGCCGACGGAGGCGGAGACGGCGCGCCGCCTCGTCCGCCTCTCCCCCGAGATCATCGGCCTCGTCCACGACCTCGCCCCCTCCCTCTTCCCCTTGTGGCTGGCTCAGCCACCGCGGGCGTGGGACTGGGAGGAGTGCGATGTCCAGCTGCGACCCTCGCCGCCACCGATGAAGAACCAAGGTTCCCTTTCTCCATGGAGAATGGGAGAAAGGGGAGCAAGAAACTGAAGAGAGGAAGGATGGAAGAATGCGGGCTCCTGCGTTCCCCTTCCGCCCCTCTTAAAAGGAGCAAGGTGGGGGGCTCGGCCGCCCCGCTCGGCGAATCAAGGCGCAGGAAGAGCAGGGAATCAGGCAGACCTGCTGCCTCTGCCGCTGTGCCCGCTTCCCACTTCCACCGTCCGTGACCCCGGGTGCATGGGAACCACGTGGCGGAGATGCATAACTGAGGCGACAGATGAGGCGACCTCACACGCCGCCCACTTCACCCACGACACCACAATTAACGCATGCTGTTGCAGAGAAACGCGGTGGGCGCGTGTCGTTCGTGGGAGACGTGGTGGGTCCAAGGCAAGTAACGGCGTAATCAAGACCACGCGCGCCCGTGCACTGTTTTGGGCCTGGCCCAACAGAGCTTGGCGCCGTGTGTGGCCCAGTTCGGGGCTCTGCGGTGTACTAGAGTAGGGGTACCCTAGTACCCCGAACTCGCACGGACAGTTGCAGCGCCCACGGCGGGCCGGCTTGATGGCCGCCAAGATCCTCGGCAAAGAGTCTGTTGGAGCCATTCAAGAACAATGTAGTCAAGACCCGGCAAGAGGAGCTTGCCGGAAGGCCACTCAGTATGCAAGGAACAGGGCCCCGGCAAGAGGAGCTTGCCGGAAGGCTTGGCGGGCGCTAAACCCCAAAAGCGCGACAAGGTTCCCGCCACAAGGCGCTTGCGGGCGGGCGACGACTCTTCATCTCCGCTCCAGCTCACCCGCCAACGTGTCACCACGGGCTCCCCCAAGCACGCTGCGTGTCGGTGGGCTGTGCAGCCAGCGGGAGTAGCGACAAAACAACGCCGACAAGCCACCATCGTGGCGGACGGAGGCGCACTTAACGATCCCTCGTTACATCGTTGGGCGATCGAGACGGGCATTGATGACTCTTGTCCCTTGCCGTCAGAGTTAGGTATAGATTACTGTACACTGTACAAAGCGGTGTACCAACCTAGGTTTTTACTATCTTACCCTTGTCTACTTGCCATATGTGGTAACCCCTTGTGCCTATAAAAGGAGGCCCGAGGGCAACGTAGAGGAGGTTCGGCTGGTTTCGGTCCAGCTCCAGCTTAGTTCATCACAATCAGGCTAGGTTTTGTAGCCCGCATTGCTCCCTAGCAAGAGGAGAAGATAATCCACAAAGCAGCAGTAGGAGTATTATCTCTCCGGAGAGCTCCGAAGCTGGGTAAAAACCCTCTCGTGTGCATCGCCTCGATCCGCTCTTTGCACAATCTCCGCTCCCCTCCGAACCACAAAGGGACCTAGAATCCCGTAGGTGCTCGTGGGGGCACGATCAGTTCTACTCCCCCGACAGCCTAGTACAAATAATTTTACACTATAGTTGAACTAGCTCTATAAGCTTATACAAATAATTTTACACTAGAGTTGAACTAGCTCTATAAGCTAGTTCAAATAATTTTACACTAGAGTTGAACTAACTCTATAAGCTAGTTCAAATTTTTTTTACACTAGAGTTGAACTAGCTCTATAAGCTAGTTCGAATAATTTTACACTAGAGTTGAACTACCTCTATAAGCTTGTACAAATAATTTTACATTAGACTTTAACTACCTCTATAAGCTAGTTCAGATAATTTTACACTAGATTTGAACTAGGTCTATAGCCTAGTACAAATAATTTTACACTACAGTTGAACTAGCTCTATAAGCTTGTACAAAAAAATTTACACTAAAGTTGAACTAGCTCTATAATCTAGGTGAAATAATTTTACACTAGAGTTGAACTACATTTATAAGCTAGTTCAAAATTTTTTACACTAGAGTTGAACTAGCTCTATAAGCTAGTTCAAATAATTTTACACTAGAGTTGAACTAGCTCTATAGCCTAGTACAAATAATTTTACACTAGAGTCGTACTAGCTCTTAAACTAGAGTTGAACTAGCTCAATTAGCTACTTAAAAAAAATTACCCTTGAGTTGTACTATCTCAATAGCCTAGTACAAATAATTTTACACTAGATTTGAACTAGCTCTATAAGCTAGTTCAAATAATTTTACACTAGAGTTGAACTAGCTCTATAAGCTAGTTCAAATAATTTTACACTAGAGTTGAACTAGCTCTATAGCCTAGTACAAATAATTTTACACTAGAGTTGAACTCGCTCTGTAGTCTAGTATAAATAATTTTACACTAGAGTTGAACTAGCTCTATAAGCTCTAGTTCAAATAATTTTATACTAGAGTTGAACTAGCTCTATAAGCTAGTTGAAATAGTTTTACACTAGAGTTGAACCATATCTATAGCATATTAAAAATAATTTTACACTAGAGTTAAACTAGCTCTATAGCCTAGTTCAAATAATTTTACACTAGAGTTGAACTAGCTCTATTGCCTAGTTCAAATAATTTTACACTAGAGTTGAACTAGCTCTATAAGGTAGTTCAAATAATTTTACACTAGAGTTGAACTAGCTCTATAGCCTAGTACAAATAATTTTACACTAGAGTTGAACTAGATCTATAAGCTAGTTCAAATAATTTTATACTAGAGTTGAACTAGCTCTATAGCCTAATACAAATAATTTTGCACTAGAGTTGAACTTGCTCTATAAGCTTGTACAAATAATTTTACACTATATACTTTAACTAGCTCTATAAGCTAGTTCAAATAATTTTACACTAGAGTTGAACTAGCTCTATAGCCTAGTACAAATAATTTTACACTAGAGTTGAACTAGCTCTATAAGCTAGTTCAAATAATTTTACACTAGAGTTGAACTAGCTCTATAGCCTAGTACAAATAATTTTACACTAGAGTTGAACTAGCTCTATAGCCTAGTACAAATAATTTTACACCACTAGTGCAGAACCGGGCAATAGCACCGGTTTGTAAGGACCTTTAGTGCCGGTTCCATAACCGCACTAAAGTGTGGGCACTAAATCTCTTTTAGTACCGGTTCTGCACGAACCGGGTGCTAAAGGGCAACTACGTGGCACAAGCCAGCTCGGGGCTCGAGTTTTTAGTACCGGTTGGTAACACCAACCGGTACTATAAGGTTTGGGGGGTTTTTAGTTTTATGATTTCTTTTTTGTTTAATTTTGTGTTTCCATTTTAATTCTTTTTGTTTGCTGGTATTTTATGATATTACACATTGTACACGTATATATATATATATATATATATATATATATATATATATATATATATATATATATATATATATATATATATATATATATGTGTGTGTGTATATATATATATATAAATTTCTAGTAGAACCAATCATGCATATATATATATCATAAATGTCTCACAAACCACCATATTAATTAATTCACACATACACACATGTATAGCTATATACAATTTCTCCTACATATGCATGTTGCCTTCGGAGCCAGTGGCATTAGCCTAATTGGTGCCTTCGGAGCACGATGACAATCGGAAGTGGTTCATGGGGGCGGTAGCGGGTAATAGTATTCTCCCTTCGGATTTATGACCTGGTCGAGCAAAAATCCCGCTATTTCCTCTTGAAGTGCTTCTACGCGCTCCGTTTCTAGGAGCTTGTCCCACACCTCTGTGAACTGTTAAGAAGGAGATCAATATGCATGTGTATTAGTTGTGTGACTAGATATCGATAATGGTGTAAAAATTATGAATAGTGTTATGACAAGCGTACCCATTCCTGTCTTTGAGATCTGCTCCTTTCGGACGCCATCATGCGAATGTTCTCGCAAACGCAGAATGCACACAGATCAGTCCCTGCGCTACCGCTTCGTGGCCTTTACGAGAATGGAATTTGATCAGATAATAATTAATCAAGCATGATAATTAAAGAGATGGCAGCTAGCTAGATAGCTAGTACTACTTAATTACTTACCTTTGGTCGAAATCATTTAAGCTTTTTTTTCCATTCGCCTTGGTGACGCCGATTTAACCTTGCCCAAGCCCCTGCCTACCGACAAAGAAAATGAATGAAGGGTTATTAAATAGTTCATATCATGAAATGACGAACTAAATAGGCCGAGATATAGAGTTAATAATGATTGAAATTACCTGTTGACTATCCCAAACAAGATGTTATAGTCAGTATTTGCTTTGAGTAGTGAGTCCAGATTTCAACTGCTCAAGGCCAACTTTAATGATACACAAGATCCAGTGTCGGTGTACTAGAGTAGGGGTACCCTAGTACCCGAACTCGCACTGCAGGCAGTTCAGCACCAGCGCTGCAGGGCTGGCCTGGTGACCGCAAGATCTTCCGCGCCCTTTGGAGCCATTCAAGAACAAAGTAATCAAGGCCCCGCAAGAGGAGCTTGCCGGAAGACCACTCAAGGCGCGAAGGAATAAGGCCCCGCAAGAGGAGCTTGCCGGGAAGGCTTGGTGAGCGCCGAGCTCTAAGCGACAAGGGTTCTCGCGGCAAGGCGCTTTGCTGCGGCAGGCAACCTCTCTTCATCTCCGCTCCAGCTCATCCGCCAACGTGTCGCCGCGGGGCTTTCCCAGGAACACGTGTCGATGGGCTGTGCAGCTAGCGGGGAGCAGCGATAAGCGGCGATGACAACCTACCATCGTGGCAAACGGAGGCGCGCTTGACGGTCCCTGTTACACTGTTCAGGCGACTGAGAGGGGCATTAATGACTCTTGTCCCTTGCCGTCAGAGTTAGGTATAGATCATCAGACACTGCATGTTGGTATACCAACCACTGTTTTTACATTTGTACCCTCATACATGTTGCCACCTGTGGTGACCCCTTGTGCCTATAAAAGGAGGCCCAAGTGCAACGTAGAAGAGGTTCGGTTCGGCTGGTTCGATTCAGCTCCGGTTCAGTTCATCCTACTCACTGGAGACCTCATTTAGGCTAGATTTTGTAGCTCCCATTGCTCCCTAGCAAGAACACAATATAATCCACCAAGCAGCAGTAGGAGTGTTAAGTCTCTGGAGAGCTCCGAAGCTGGGTAAATCTGCTCGTGTGTATCGCTTCGATCCGCACTTCGTGCATCCTCCGCCCCCCTCCGAACCACAAGGGACCAAGGTCCCATAGGTGTTCGTGGGACACGACCAGCTTCCCCGACATCTTTGGCGCGCCAGGTAGGGGGCGTCGAGGTTGTGTGAAACCGATCCAGTGTTCACACGAGCAGCAATCTTCATCATCATCATCAGCATGCCACCGAAGAAGAAGACTTCGGCGGCAGCAGGACCGTCCGCGTCCAACCCACCACCACCAGAGCAGACGAGTGGTGGGGAAGACACTGGCGGAGGAAACGGCGCCGACGAGAGAGTCCACGACGCCGCCAGGTCCAAGGACAAGGCGGCGCAAGCTTCGGCGTCCGAATCCGCACCGCGTCCTTCCCAAGAGGCGCGGGAAAGACAGCGTCATGGTGCTCACAGCACCATACGTTCGATAGATCAAGGCCAAGCTGGAGGATCCCGAGGCCCTCGAGACCCGCATGCACGCCAGCATGCCGGAACGAGTGGGGTACGGTCGCTTGAGCGGGATGCTGCTCCTCCTAACTTGGTTAGGAGTCCGAGCACATCCCGTTATTCGCTCCGTACGCCGTTGCCACCCACCACTCCAGCGGAAGCCTTGGCATGGGCTCAGCTACTTCTGGACTACCCTCCAACGGCCGACAAGGTCGACGAATGGAGGGCCACGATTCAAAGTCTCATCGGCTTCGCCAACGGCGACGTCCCGCGGCAACGAAGCGCCTCGCACCCGCGGCAAGGCGACAAGGCACGAGCCGGTGGTGACGAGACCTGTGGGGGTGCAGCCACCGTGCACTCCCCTTCCCGAAGGCCAAGATCGCCGACACGTCGGATCCACCTCGACAGTGACTCCACTGCGTCGTCGGATCCGCGAGCTCGTCGCGACCAGCGCCAAGTTCTTCGAGAACGGCAAGACGAAGACGCTCGAACTAGCATCGAGCGCCGAAGAGAAGCGCGACGTCAGTCTGACCAACGCGCCGGGCCCGCTGTTGATATGCATGCGCCCGAAGCCAGCGACTTGTCAGACGCGTAGGTTGCCCTGCGCTCACCCGTGAGCTGCGGCAAGTCCAAAGGCTCGACAAGAAAAACTTCAAACCAGATGTGCGGAAAAGTATGATGGCAGGACGCACCCATCGGAGTTCCTCAGCATCTACACCATCGCGGTGCAGGCTGCGGGAGGACGAGACGACAAGATCCTCGCCAACTACTTCCCTCTGGTGCTCAAGCCAAACGTCAGGTCTTGGCTCATGCACTTGCCGGACAACTCTATTTCTTCTTGGGCGGGTTTGTGCCACCAGTTTGTCGGCGCCTTCACAGGCGGACACAAACCTCATGGCCAAGAGAGTGACCTTCACCTGCTCGCCCAGAAGGAAGGAGAGTCCTTGCGCAAATTCATCCAGAGATTCAGCCGTGTGCATTACAACATCCCAGATGTCCACCCTGCCGCAGTGATCAGTGGATTTCATCAGAATGTGCGAAACCGCAGAATGAGGGAGGAGATGGTGATGTGCAAAGTAAAAGACGTCAGCGAGCTCTACGCCTGGCGCGACAAGTGTGCACGCTGAAGAAGGAAGAAGACTCCTGTGAGAGATTCTGGGAGCAGAGTCTCGATAGGAGGAAACCGCCTGGCAAGGAAGAGCCGACGGCGGAACAACGAAAGAAGAAAACCAAGAAGTACTGGTTGTCGAGCAGTCCGGCAAGGATGGTGCCGCCAACAAAGCCAAGGCTGGTGGCTCCGCAAGGAGGTTGCCGCCGACACCGACCGCCAAGCTGTGGCGGCCGCCGATAAGCCTGACAGCTCCAACAAACAAGATCAGAAGATCCACCGCACCAAGGGCCACGATCTCCGAGCTGCAAGAAAGTCGAGCAGCCTGTTGAGCTACTGAGGGCTGAATACGAGCGGCGAGACAAGGAGAAGGCCCAGAAGGTGCTGGTGCGGCTAGTAAGAAGAGACCGGTCGGGAGGACGCCAGCTGCAAGGCCAAGCAGCGGCAAGGAGATGACCTCCCAGCGGCCGCGACAAGGAAGAAGACGAAGATGAAGATGACGAAGACATGGAAGACGATGAAGCTGACGTGCAAGAGTTTCAGAAGGCAACGGAGGTCCTTTGCGTTGACGGTGTTGCTTCTCTGCATACCTCGCACCGCCAACTCAAGCAATGGATGCGTGAGGTTAATACAGCAGAACCATCCATAGAGTCGCGCAAACCTCTGAAGTGGTCCAGCACGCCCATCATCTTTGACATTGAGGATCACCCTGATCGCATCACTACCGTCGGGTGCTTGCCGATGTTGGTATCACCAACTATCCGCAACCTCAAGGTCACAAAGATGTTGGTTGACGGCGGGGCCGGCCTGAATCTGATCTCTTCCGCAGTGCTCCAGAAGAATCAGATCCCCGACAGCGACCTCAAAGAAACTGGTACTTTCCAAGGAATCAACCCAGGAAGGAGCAAGCCGAAAGGGAAGATCACACTGCCGGTGACATTTGGCAGTGAACTGAATTTTAGGACTGAGAGGGTCACATTTGACGTTGCCGATTTCCCATTGCCCTACAATGGAATACTTGGTCGTCCAGCACTCGCCAAGTTCATGGCAGCCTCTCATTACGCCTACAACCTGCTCAAGATGCCCGTCCCGATAAGCATCATTTCTGTTCATGGCGACAGAAAGGATGCGCTTATCTGTGCCGAAAAGATTTACCGGGATGCAGCAGCCGCCACAGATAGCAAACCACTTGCCGCTGAAGCTCCCGGGGGAAGGAAGAAGACCACTTTGTCCGGCAAGAACTCTGATGCCCACTCCGCAAGCGCACCTCTTGAGTGCTGCGCTACTGATCGAGGATGCACCATCGAGCTCCACCGCAAGTGCAAGAAGAAGATGGCAGCTCCAATCAAGACCAAGAAGGTGCCCGCCAAGGAGGACGGCACCGGTGGTACTTTCACCATCGCCCACGCTTGACCCTAAATAGGAAGGCGAGCTCGTTGCTTTCCTCATGGGCGAATGTCGATGTGTTTGCATGGCAACCATCTGATATCCCCGCGCTCCTGTGAAAGTAATTGAGCACCACCTAGCTGTCTGTCCTCACGCTGCGCCCGTCAAGCAAAAAAGTTAGGAAACAGCAAAGGAGCGCCAAGAATTCATAGCGAAGAGATCAAGAAGTTGGAAGTAGCAGGCCTTGTTAGAGGAGTGCTCCATCCCACGTGGTTGGCCAATCCGGTAGTTATACGAAAGGCAAACGGGAAATGGAGACTCTGTATCGACTTTACAGATGTTAATAAAGCTTCTCCCAAAGACCCATTTCCCTTGCCGCGTATAGACCAGATTGTTGACTCCACAGCTGGATGTGATTTGCTTTCATTTCTTGACGCATATTCAGGATATCATCAGATTTTCATGGCAGAAGAAGATGAAGAGAAAACTGCATTCATTACACCATGTGGCACATACTGTTTAATACGGATGCCTTTCGGTTCGAAGAATGCTGGTTCAACGTTTGCTAGAGTAGTCCATGAAGCCTTTGAACCACAAATACACAGAAATGTAGAGGCTTACATGGATGACATAGTGGTCAAGAGCAAGAACAAAGCAACTTTGGTTCAAGACTTAGATGAGACTTTTTCAAATCTGCGCAAGATCAATCTCAATCTCAACCCCGAGAAGTGCGTGTTTGGAGTTCCCTCCGGCAAGCATCTCGGGTTCTTTGTGTCTCAGAGAGGAATTGAAGCCAATCCCGACAAGATCAAGGCCATTGAGCAGATTGAAGCACCAAAGCGCGTCAAAGATGTCAGAAGGCTTGCTGGTTGCGTGGCTGCTCTTAGCAGGTTTATCTCCAAGTCAGCTGAGCGCGCCCTTCCATTTTTCAAAATTTTGAAAAAGGCAGGTCCAATGAAATGGACTCCCGAGGCGGAAGCTGCGCTGCAAGACTTGAAGAGGTACCTGTCCTCCACTCCAATACTTGTCGCACCTAAGCCACAAGAGAAGTTGCTGCTGTACATAGCAGCAACCAATCAAGTGGTTAGTGCTGCGTTAGTGGCGGAGAGGGAGGCAGGTGATGAGCCGGCAACCGAGGCAGACGCATCCAGCGACAAGCAGGGGGCTTCGCCGTCAAGCTCTGGTCTCGACAAGGACAGATCTGCGCAGGATTGCGACAAGATACAAAAAGGATGGTGCAGCGCCTACTACTTTGTCGGCCCCTTTACAGGGGCTAGGTCAAGGTATTCGGTGTGCGAAGTTGCTTTTCGGCCTCCTCATGGCCTCGAGAAAGCTGCGCCATTACTTCCAAGCACATGAGATAATAGTTGTCACTCGCTTTCCGCTAAAGAGGATATTGCAAAATCCGGAAGCAACAGGCAGGATTGTAGAGTGGGCACTGGAACTGTCATGCTTTGGCCTCAAGTTTGAAAGCACTTCAACTATCCAAAGCAGAGCATTGGCAGAGTTTATAGCAGAATGGACGCCAACGCAAGATGAAGAAATACCAGAGACGAGCATCCCCGCCAAAGAAGCAAGTAAAGAGTGGCTGATGTACTTTGATGGTGCCTTCTCGCTGCAAGGCGCCGGTGCCGGCGTGCTGCTTATCGCACCCACCGGAGAGCACCTCAAGTACATAGTCCAAATGCATTTTCCCAAGGAGCAAGTGTAACGCCCCCGATGCGGCTATATCTCCCACGTGTCGAGGCACGACTTAGAGGCATAACCGCATTGAAAGCAATGTCGCAAGTGAGGTAATCTTCACACAACCCATGTAATAATTAAGGGAAAGAGATACATAGTTGGCTTACAATGCCACTTCACACAAGACATAATTAAACATCCATCATTCAGAGTACACTCAAGGTCCGACTACGGAACCAAAATAAAAGAAGATACCCCAAATGCTACACAGATCCCGAATCGTCCCAACCGGGCACCACTATCGATCATCCGAAAAGACACATAGTAACGACCACGCCTCGTCCAAACTCCCACTTGAGCTCGGTTGAATCACCCGCACCGCCTCATCGGAACCTGCAACTGTGTTTGAAGTATCTGTGAGTCACGGGACTCAGCAATCTCACACCATGAGATCAAGACTATTTAAGCTTATAGGAAGGACAGAGTAGTAAAGTGGAGCTGCAGCAAGCGACTAGCATATATGGTGGCTACATCGCAAAAGAGAGCGAGAAGAGGAGCAAAGCACGATCGTGAAGCTAGTAGCGATCAAGAAGTGATCCCAACTACTTACGCCGACATAACTCCAACATCGTGTTCACTTCCCGGACTCACGAGAAGAGACCATCACGGTTACACACACGGTTGATGTGTATTTTATTTAAGGTCAACTTTGGGTTTTCTACAACCGACATTAACAAATTCCCATCTGCCTCATAACCGCGGGCACGGCTTTGAAAGATATTACCTGCAGGGTGTCCCAACTTAGCCCATTATAAGCTCTCACGGTCAACGAAGGATATTCTTCTACCGGAAAACCCGATCAATCTCGAATCCCGGACTACAAGACATTTCGACAAAGAATAAAACAAAACCAGCAAAGCCACCCGACAGCCGACAAATCCCGATAGGAGCTGCACATATCTCGCTCGTGGCACATCCGGATGAGACATCCTCACGAGTAAAACCAAGCCTCGAAGTTTCCCGCAGTGGCCCCGATCTACTCGTTTGGGCCAGCACTGAAGGAGCACTGGTCCGGGGTTTAAATTAAAGATGACCCTCGGCTCGCGAAACCCGGGGAAAAGGCTTAGGTGGCAAATGGTAAAACCAAAGTTGGGCCTTGCTTTGGGCGAGTCTTATTCAAAGCGAACTGTCAAGGGGGTCCCATAAATCACCCAACCGTAAGGAACGCGAAATCAAGGAACATAACACCGTATGACGGAAACTAGGGTGGCAAGAGGAACAAAACACCGTGCATAAAGCCGAGCCTTCCACCCTTTACCAAGTATATAGATGTATTAATAATAGCAGATATAGATATTGTGATATCCCCAACAAGTAAACATGTTCCAACAAGGAACAACATCTCCATGTTCCAACAAGGAACAAACTTCAGCTTCACCGCAACTAGCAACGCTTATAAGAGGGCTGAGCAAAGCGGTAACATAGCCAATCAACGGTTTGCTAGGAAAGGAGGGTTAGGGGCTGACATGGCAATATGGGTGGCATGATATAGCAAGTGGTAGGCATCGCAGCATAGGCATAGCAAAAGAGCGAGCAACTAGCATAGCAAAGATAGAAGTGATTTCGAGGGTATGGTCATCTTGCTCGCAATGTTCTCGAGTTGTCGAAAGCTTGATCCTCGTAAGTGTTCTCAACAGGTTCCTCGCTCACGCACTCGCCTCCCGCTCTACCCAAAGCAACAACACAAACAAAGGAACCACTATAAATCACGGTGCAATGCACAATCAACATGATGCAAAACATGACATGATATGCGGATGTGATATGCAATGCGTATGTGCGCCCGAAGGTAAATGATGAACCAGGCATCAACTTGGCAAACCAAGCATGCCACTGAAAGATGAGATGATTTCGTTGAAATCGATATAAAGATCACCGAATCGGATGCACGGTTTGCAAATGACAAGCAAAACAAGAATGGCGCAAATCTGCCATTAACAGCATGATGCCACTTAGCAAGCAACAATTAATTAAGCTACTGCACCCAAACGTACCAACAAAGCACATAGCAGTGATCTACACAAGATGCTCGACAAAAGATGAGCACTGAGCTACGGCTAGTTCACATCATAACAGGTTCAAACAAGCATGGCAAAAGTGCACAAAATATCAGGCTGGACATGGCAAAAACAGCATCAGGTTGCAATGTTCAGAGCAACAAAACTACATGCTACAGGACCTTAAAATAGTAAAACATGGCATGGCATGAATCTACTCAAAGCCTAGAACAAAAGTACCTTACTGACCATAAGCCAAAAAGGATTAGAAAATATAGTAACACCCATGTCAATATTGAAAGTTTCGTTAACAGATTCAGCAACATGACATGTCAAAAACTGATAACGAGTAGGCATGTTTACAAGCTCAATGCACTCACTACAGAGTCATATATGATAAACTAAGCATACATACATCAAGAAGACATGACATAGAAGACATACATGGCAAGAACAATAACATAGCATAAATGAATCAACCACAACAAGCTTGGCAAAATTGAATAACATGTAAACAATCTGCCATGAAACATTTGATAGCAAAAGTAGAGCTCGATTGACTAAAGCTATGGCACTCCATAATTGCAAACAAAGGCATGGATGGATAGAGCAAGACATGCTTTACAAAACATCCTTGCTGAAGTATCTCAAAATATGCATAGATCTCTCGGTATCATCAAGTTAACATGACATCAAAATCAGCTAAAACAGGACTGAAATCAGCAACATCAGGACACCTACTTTGCATGCTTGTGCTAGTCACCACATAGATTACAAAAATACATGGCATATATCCCTGGAAATATGGAATGGCATATTTCAAAACACATGTAGGACTCAAATTCATAGGGTGCACACATTAATCATGGCAAAAATAACAAAAGTGCAACTTCTGTTACGAAACAGAAACTAACATCACATAGCACTCTTCCAACAGCATTTCGGGCATCAAGATGAGCTCAAATTAAAATAATGCAATGGAATGAAATGATCTACTCTTCGAGGCGAACATTTTGATATATTATACGCGCAAAATGGAGCTACGATGACAAAGTTACACTACCGAGAAAATGCAACAAAAACACATATATGAAAAAGACTTAGAGAAAAATGAGGGGGAAGAGAGGTCAACGGGCGCGGGAACCGAGATCGGATCGGGGCCCGACCCGATCGGATCTGGCGACGGCGGTGGAGGAGCTCGCCAGAGGAGGTGGCTGGGTCGGGCGCCGCCGAGGGGCGGTGGCCGCCGGCGGGCCGGAGCGGCCGGCGGCGAGGCGCGGGTCGGCGGCGAGGGAGGCCGCGAGGCGGGCCGGAGCCGGTATGGCGGCGGCCGGGCGGCCGAGGTGGCGGCGGAGGGCGGCGGCGGCGGCGGGCGGCGGCGTGCATGCGCGCTGGGCGGCGGAGGCGGGCGGCGGCGCTGGGACCGCGGCGGCACGGGGGCGGTGGTGGCGGGCCCGCCTGGCCCTCGCGGGTCGGCGGCGCGGGCGGCGGCGCGGACAGGTGGCGGCCTCTGAGTGGCGCGGACGCGGCGGCGATTTTTGTCCGGCGGCGGCGGACACGTCCGGCGGGCGCGGGGACGGATTTTAGGGTTTCGGGGGAGGAATGATCCGGATTTGGAGAGGGGTTTGCTTAAATAGGCATAGAGGGAGCTAGGAGAGTCCAAATGAGGTGTAGTTTTCGCCCACACGATCGTGATCGAACGACGGAGAGCATGGAAGTGACTTAGATGGGTTATTGGGCTGTTTTGAAGGGTGTTGGGCTGCAACTTAAAAGAGGCCTTTGCGAGAGTGCGGTTAACCGTTGAGTACCAAACGAGCTCCAAATGACCAAACTTGACCGGTGGTCTACGGTGGTATACCAAGGCCACTAGACAAACCTCGGTCCATTTCGAGAAGGTTTAGTACCCGCACACGGAAAAACGTAAAAGGACCGCCGGGGAGATAGGAGTGCCGGATTGCAAAACGGACAACGGAAAAATGCTCGAATCAAGAGACTAACACGTATGCAAATGCGATGCACATGATGACATAAAATAAAATGCATGACATGGACAAAATGCAAAAGAAGAAAACCCAACCACGGAGGGAATATCATATATCAATGCCGAAAATGGCAAGAGTTGGAGTTACAAATATGGAAAGTTACTCCGGGTGTTACAACACTCCACCACTACAAGAGGATCTCGTCCCCAGATCTAGGACTTAAAGAACTCCGGATATTCGAACGGAGGTGATCCTCGCCCCCGTGTAGCTTCTCGGTCGGAATGGTGTGACCACTTCACTTTCAGGAATTTGATTGACTTGTTGCGAGTCTTGCGCCGGTTTCTTCAAGAATAGCAACGGGTGCTCATGATAAGAGAGATCTTCTTGAAGGTCAATCTCTTCGGGTTGATAGTGCGTTCAGAGTCTTGAAGCACTTGCAAAGCTGTGACACGTGGAACACATCGCACGCTTGCAAAGTTGGATGGAAGCTCGTTGATAGGCTAGATCGCCTCTTTTCCCAATGATCTTGAAAGGACCCACGATCTAGGGGCAAGCTTCCTTTGATACCGGGTTGACGAGTGCCTTTCATTGGAGAGACGCGAGGTAGACATGGTCTCCGATTTCAAAAGTCACATCACGGTGCTTATCATCATAATAGCTCTTCCGCGCGATTATGCTGCTTTGAGATTCTCACGAATGACTTGGCACATTTCTTCCGCTTCGTGATCAAGTCATTGCCAAGAAGTTGGCGCTCACCTGCCTCGCACTAATTGAGAGGAGTACGGAACTTTCTCGCCATAGAGAATTTCGAATGGGGCCTTGCCCAACTCGCTTGGAAGCTGTTGTTGTAGGAGCACTCGCATATGGAAGACAATCTTCCCACTTCATACCGAAAGAAATGACACAAGCCCTAAGCATATCTTCAAGGATTTGATTTACTCGCCGACTTGGCCACTTGTTTGAGGATGGAAAGCTGTGCTGAAACGAATGTTGGTGCCCATGGCCTTCGAAAAGAATCCCAAAACTTGGAGGTAAAGATGCTGCCACGGTCCAAGAGATCACTTGTGGAATGCCGCAAGGAGACAATCTCGAGGTGTATAGCTCGCCAATTGAGCTGCTGTGATAGATTCTTTGATAGGAAGAAAATGAGCCACTTTAGTAAGCTTGTCAATGACAACGAAGATAGCATCATTTCCACGCTTGGACTTTGGAAAGCCACCACGAAGTCCATTTCAATATGATCAAACTTCCATTCGAATAGCAAGAGGTTGGAGGAGACCAGCTGGTCTTTGGTGTTCTGCTTTCACTCTTCTCGCAGACATCACATTCATTCACGAATTGAGCAATTTCTCGCTTCATTCGAGTCCACCAATATGATTGCTTGAGATCATGGTACATCTTCGCATTTCCGTGATGAATGGATAGAAGCGAATTGTGAGCCTCGCTCATAATGACTTTTCTCAGATCACCCTTAGGAACCACAATCCGTCCTCAAAGAACAGAGTGTCTTTGTCATCAACGTGGAAGCACTTATACTTGAAATGCCCTTGTCGATACCACGCTTCACCTTTTTCACCATGGCATCCAGAAGTTGAGCCTCACGAATCTGATCTTCCAAAGTAGGAGAGACTATGAGGTTGGCAAGAAAGCCTTGAGGAACAACTTGAAGATTCAGCTTATGGAAAGCTTCACAGAGATCCGGTGAAAGGGCTTGAGGATTAGACTGCTGCAATAAGCTTTCCTGCTCAAAGCATCTGCAATGACATTGGCCTTGCCCGAGTATATTCAATACTTGGGTTGTACTCTTGAATCATTTCACCCATCGAGTCTGCCTCGAGGTTGAGGTTGGGCTGAGTGAAGATGTACTTGAGACTCTTGTGATCGGTGAAAATGTCCACTTTCCTTCCCAACAAGAGATGTCTCCATGTAATCAAAGCATGGACAACTGCCGCCAACTCAAGATCGTGAGTGGGGTAGTTCTTTTCGTTGGGCTTCAATCAAGAGAGGTATAAGCCACAACTCTCTTCTCTTGCATTAACACAGCACCGAGACCTTGAAGAGAAGCATCACGTAAAACTTCAAATGGCTTGGATTCATCAGAGGAGTCAAGACAGAGCTGTGACGAGTTTCTCTTTGAGAGTATTGAAAGCAACGCCACATCTGGGAGACCGACATACTTCACATGCTTCGAGGAGGTTGGAAAGAGGCTTTGCAATCTTGGAGAAGTTCTCAACGAATCTTCGCAATAGCTTGCAAGACCAAGAAAATCATGAGCTGCTTGACATTCCGAGGAGGTTCCCAATTCACAATTGCGGACACCTTCTGGATTAACAGCGATGCCCTTGGCGGAGATGATATGACCAAGATAAAGCACTTCATCAAGCCAAAATTCACATTTGGAGAACTTAGCATAGAATTGATACTCTCTGAGCTTGTCTAGCACCAATCGCAAATGTTTGGCATGATCCTTCTTATTCTTGGAGAAGACCAAAATATCATCAAGATAGACCAAGACGAATTCGTTGGTGTAGGGATTGAAAATGAAGTTCATCATCCGAGAGAATGTTGGAGGAGCATTGACAAGGCCGAAAGACATGACAGTATATTCATAAGAACCAAAGCTTGTTCTGAATGCTGTCTTGGGAATATCTTGTTCACGAATGCGAATCTGATGATAGCCCATACGAAGGTCAAGCTTGGAGAACACTGTAGCACCTTTGAGTTGCTCGAAAAGCACATTGATGTTGGGAAGTGGATACTTGTTCTTGATTGTCTTCTTATTCAATGGACGGTAATCGACGCAAAGTCGGTCCGCGCCATCCTTCTTCCGGACAAAAGAACACCACAACCCCAAGGAGATGAACTCGGTCCGATCAAACCCAGACGCTCTTGTTCATCGAGCTGCTTCTTCAATTCCTTCAGCTCATCAGTCCAAGCTTGTATGGACGCTTGCAAACGGGTTCAAGGCGGTGCTCAAGATCGATAACGAACTCAATCGGCCGATGAGGAGGCATACCCGAAGCTCTTCCGAAAGACATCTTGGTACTCACAAACGATCGAATTGAGAGATCGCATTCAGTTCGCCCTTCTCATTGAGAGAAAACAACCAATGGTTTCATCACGAGCGCATAGATGATCACATCATTAGAAGAGTGAGTCAATTGAATTTCCCCAGCAGCACAATCAAGCTGAGCTTTGTGCTGAGAAAGCCACCCATTCCGAGAATAAGATCAATATCCGAGTCACCAAGAACAATTGGTTTAGAAAGAAATCTATAATCGCCCATCTTGATAGAGACATTAGGAGCAACCAAACTAGAATTCATAAGCCTTCCGGAGAAACAACTTGCATAACTTTGGAGAGAATCTCTGTGTCAACATTGTGCTTCATGCAAAAGGATATGACATGAAAGAATGCGATGCACCAAAGATCAAATAAGACTTTTGCAGAATATCATTAATCGAGAGATTACCCATTATCACATCAAGATTCCTCCGCTTGAGCTGCATTCATCATATTGACCTTGGCATGCTTTGGATTATGCTTGACCACCGCATTGCTGGAAGATTTCACAGAGGAGGAGGCGGAAGGCGCCTCGTTGAAGCACTTGTTCGCATAGTGACCTTTCTGCGACATTTGTTGCAAGTCACCTCGTAGAGCGGACGGTGGTAAGGAGCACTTGACCTTGGAGCTTGAGAATTAGACTTGTTCGATAGCTTGGGTTGGGTGGGTGGGAAGATCCACGCCACCTGAGTTCTTCTCACTGGTAAGGCCGACGGAACGGAGGAGGAGGAAGGTAAAACTTCTGCTGCTTAGCTGCCACTTGAGAGGAAGAAGAGGACTGAACTGCATCCCTGATTCTCTTCTTAGAAGCCTCACATTTGAGCTGGGCAGCTTCTTGCTTCAGTGCCATGTTGTAGAAATCATAATACTTATCTGGCTCAAAAAGCACAAGAGCTAATTGCAGATCTTCTCTCAGACCACCTCTGAATTGATAGATCATACTCTTTTCATCAGGTACGTCTTGCTTAGCAAAACGAGCGAGCTTCTAGAACTGGATATTGTATTGATAGACAGACATGTTGCCCTTCTTGAGATTGCGGAACTCCTCACGCTTGCTCTCAACAACACTTTTCGGAATGTGATGAGCTATGAAATCACGGCGAACTCATCCTGTAATGACACGACCTCCTCTCGAATCTTTGTATTGTCGGTACCACTCAAAGCAGCTTGATCCTTGAGTTGAAACGATGCAAACTTGACAAAGTCCTCGTGTCCGACATTGCTACAATCAAAATGCTTGCAGATGTCCACTAACCAATCGTCAGCGCTCGTGGCCTCGGCTACGTAAACCGAAAGACTTCGCTGATTAGCGAGGAACCGATCGAGAGTAGCAAAATGCGGCTGATTGTTGCCTTGACCTTGATTTCCTTGATTGCCTTGCCTCGAGTACGCTTCTGCAAGAGCTGCAAAATCATCTCGAGCATTGGCATTGGTGGCTGCCATGATAGCTTGCCGTGCCTCCGGAGGCGGAGGTGGAGGTGGAGGTGGAGGTTGACCGATCCCCATCATTGCGATCCGGATTCGACGCTACATGGAGCCATCCTGAAGAGGGTGACATCCGTTAGTCCTTTGATAGACAAAAAGATAAGTAGAATCAACGGATAGAAATTGCAACATATAGTCTTCACAATAAACATTCGAACAAAAATGAACGAATGAATTCCAAACTTAATCATCACACGTCCATTAAGGTGAGAATCCACTTAGATAAAGATATGGAAACAACATCTGTCTTAGAAACAATTCGAATATCCCAACTGAAAACAAAAGATTGGCTTCTAAAATGAGCCGGAACAAACACATGATAGAGATTTCGCCCAAAGTGTTCGTGGTGGGGCCCACACGGACACGACGTATAGCGGACGTCACGAATGACAAACAAGACGTCCCCGAATCAGCATAGCCAAGGATTCTTTAAGACGCCTCGCACCATTGTAAATCGACCGTGAATGGGTGGACCACTAGACGTTGAACCCCAATCTCAAATCATACATCCGTCGGAAAGAATATCCCGTAAGCTACTAGAATTCCCACCTATAAACTCCCAAACTTTCTGGTTATGAAATCTGGTGTTGGGGATACAGGGACACAAAATATATCACCCAAACTAACAATACCTAGATCCAATCAGTATCCATCCGTCAACACATAACCAAGAAATCCTCGAAATCATGTACCTCGACCTTCAAAAACATCCGTTATACAAGTCATGGCAATACTCCCTTTTCGCCACAAGATCGGGCTATCGGGGTTATCTCACCAACAACTGCACAAAAGAGATTTCATGTCGGCAAAACTCGTATATCCAGAATCGCAACGATAAAATTGTGACGACAACACCTCGGAGCTCAACTCCCGGACACCGCCACAACCCCTAAATGTCGAGGCACCAAGAACAATGTTCTCGCCACAAAACCATCGGAACGATTCCAAGATACCCACGTGATCCTAAAAATTTTTTAGTGAAATTTGAGGAGAGAAAAGTCAAAACTCTACGTAAGGATACCTCACCAGAGCGACGAAGGACTGGGAAGTAAAAGAATCCTACTCTCGATATATATAATCCTAAGACTCAAAACATTTTCCATTCTAGACTCAACAACGCCAAAGAAACAATCAAGTAGGGGCTCCTAAGTCGGGAAGGCTCGATTACCAACTTGTATCGCCCCGATGCGGCTATATCTCCCACGTGTCGAGGCACGACTTAGAGGCATAACCGCATTGAAAGCAATGTCGCAAGTGAGGTAATCTTCACACAACCCATGTAATAATTAAGGAAAGAGATACATAGTTGGCTTACAATGCCACTTCACACAAGACATAAATAAACATCCATCATTCAGAGTACACTCAAGGTCCGACTACGGAACCAAAATAAAAGAAGATACCCCAAATGCTACACAGATCCCGAATCGTCCCAACTGGGCACCACTACTGATCATCCGAAAAGACACATAGTAACGACCACGTTCCTCGCCAAACTCCCACTTGAGCTCGGTTGAATCACCTGCACCGCCTCATCGGAACTGCAACTGTGTTTGAAGTATCCGTGAGTCACGGGACTCAGCAATCTCACACCATGAGATCAAGACTATTTAAGCTTATAGGAAGGACAGAGTAGTAAAGTGGAGCTGCAGCAAGCGAATAGCATATATGGTGGCTACATCGCAAAAGAGAGCGAGAAGAGGAGCAAAGCACGGTCGTGAAGCTAGTAGCGATCAAGAAGTGATCCTGAACTACTTACGTCAGACATAACTCCAACACCGTGTTCACTTCCGGACTCCGCCGAGAAGAGACCATCACGGTTACACACACGGTTGATGTGTATTTTATTTAAGGTCAACTTTGGGTTTTCTACAACCGACATTAACAAATTCCCATCTGCCTCATAACCGCGGGCACGGCTTTCAAAGATATTACCTGCAGGGTGTCCCAACTTAGCCCATTATAAGCTCTCACGGTCAACGAAGGATATTCCTTCTACCGAAGACCCGATCAATCTCGAATCCCGGACTACAAGACATTTCGACAAAGAATAAAACAAGACCAGCAAAGCCGCCCGACAGCCGACAAATCCCGATAGGAGCTGCACATATCTCGCTCTCGTGGCACATCCGGATGAGACATCCTACGAGTAAAACCAAGCCTCGAGTTTCCCGTGGTGGCCCCGCAGTCTACTCGTTTGGGCCAGCACTCAAGGAGCACCGTCCGGGGTTTAAAATAAAGATGACCCTCGGCTCGCGAAAACCCGGGGAAAAGGCTTAGGTGGCAAATGGTAAAACCAAAGTTGGGCCTTGCTGGACGAGTCTTATTCAAAGCGAACTATCAAGGGGTCCCATAAATCACCCAACCGTAAGGAACGCTAAATCAAGGAACATAACACCGTATGACGGAAACTAGGTGGCAAGAGGGAACAAAACACCGTGCATAAGGCCGAGCCTTCCACCCTTTACCAAGTATATAGATGTATTAATAATAGCAGATATAGATATTGTGATATCCCCAACAAGTAAACATGTTCCAACAAGGAACAACATCTCCATGTTCCAACAAGGAACAAACTTCACTTCACCGCAACTAGCAACGCTATAAGAGGGCTGAGCAAAGCGGTAACATAGCCAATCAACGGTTTGCTAGGAAAGGATGGTTAGGGGCTGACATGGCAATATGGGTGGCATGATATAGCAAGTGGTAGGCATCGCAGCATAGGCATAGCAAAAGAGCGAGCAACTAGCATAGCAAAGATAGAAGTGATTTCGAGGGTATGGTCATCTTGCTCGCAATGTTCTCGAGTTGTCGAAAGCTTGATCCTCGTAAGCGTTCTCAACAGGTTCCTCGCTCACGTACTCGCCTCCGGCTCTACCCAAAGCAACAACACAAACAAAGGAACCACAATAAATCACGGTGCAATGCACAATCAACATGATGCAAAACATGACATGATATGCGGGATGTGATATGCAATGCGATAAAGGCCCGAAGGTAATGATGAACCAGGCATCAACTTGGCAAACCAAGCATGCCACTGAAAGATGAGATGATTTCGTTGAAATCGATATAAAGATCACCGAATCGGATGCACGGTTTGCAAATGACAAGCAAAACAAGAATGGCGCAAATCTGCCATTAACAGCATGATGCCACTTAGCAAGCAACAATTAATTAAGCTACTGCACCCAAACGTACCAACAAAGCACATGGCAGTGATCTACACAAGATGCTCGACAAAAGATGAGCACTGAGCTACGGCTAGTTCACATAATAACAGGTTCAAACAAGCATGGCAAAAGTGCACAAAATATCAGGCTGGACATGGCAAAAACAGCATCAGGTTGCAATGTTCAGAGCAACAAAACTACATCCTACAAGACCTTAAAATAGCAAAACATGGTATGGCATGAATCTACTCAAAGCCTAGAACAAAAGTCCCTTACTGACCATAAGCCAAAAAGGATTAGAATATATAGTAACACCCATGTCAATATTGAAAGTTTCGTTAACAGATTCAGCAACATGACATGTCAAAAAATGATAACGGGTAGGCATGTTTACAAGCTCAATGCACTCACTACAGAGTCTTATATGATAAACTAAGCATACATACATCAATAAGACATGACATAGAAGACATACATGGCAAGACCAATAACATAGCATAAATGAATCAACCACAACAAGCTTGGCAAAATTGAATAACATGTAAACAATCTGCCAGGAAACATTTGATAGCAAAAGTAGAGCTCGATTGACTCAAGCTATGGCAATCCATAATTGCAAACAAAGGCATGGATGGATAGAGCAAGACATGCTTTACAAAACATCCTTACTGAAGTATCTCAAAATATGCATAGATCTCTCGTTATCATCAAGTTAACATGACATCAAAATCAGCTAAAACAGGACTGAAATCAGCAACATCAGGACACCTACTTTGCATGCTTGTGATAGTCACCACATAGATCACAAAAATACATGGCATATATCCCTGGAAAGATGGCATGGCATATTGCAAAACACATGTAGGACTCAAATTCATAGGGTGCACACATTAATCATGGCAAAAATAACAAAAGTGCAACTTCTGTTACGAAACAGAAACTAACATCACATAGCACTCTTCCGACAGCATTTCGGGCATCAAGATGAGCTCAAATGAAAATGATGCAATGGAATGAAATGATCTACTCTTCGAGGCGAAAATTTTGATATATTATACGCGCAAAACGGAGCTACGATGACAAAGTTACACTACCGAGAAAATGCAACAAAAACACAGATATGAAAAAGACTTAGAGAAAAATGAGGGGGAAGAGAGGTCAATCTGCGCGGAACCGAGATCGGATCGGGGCCCGACCCGATCGGATCTGGCGACGGGCGGTGGAGGAGCTCTCCGGAGGAGGTGGCCGGGTCGGGCGCCGGCCGAGGGGCGGTGGCTGCCGGCGGGCCGAGGCCGGCCCGGGCGAGGCGCGGGTTTGGCGAGGGAGGCCGTGGAGGCCGGGAGCCGGCCATGGCGGCGGCCGGGCGGCCGAGTTGGCGCTGGAGGGCGGCGGGCGGGCGGCGGCGGCGTTCGCGGGCGGCCGAGGCGGCGGCGCGCTGGACCGGGCGGCGGGCACGGGCGCGGCGTGGCGGGCGCGCGCTGGGGCGCGGGCTCCCGCTTAGGCCGGCGGGCAGCGGGCGCGGGCGGCGGCGGACAGGTGGCGGCCCCGAGTGGCGCGGACGCTGGCGGCGATTTTTGTCCGGCGGCGGCGGACACGTCCGGCGGGCGCGGGGACGGATTTTAGGGTTTCGGGGGAGGAATGATCCGGATTTGGAGAGGGGTTTGCTTAAATAGGCATAGAGGGAGCTAGGAGAGTCCAAATGAGGTGTAGTTTTCCCACACGATCGTGATCGAACGACGGAGAGCATGGAAGTGACTTAGATGGGTTATTGGGCTGTTTTGAAGGGGTTTTGGGCTGCAACTTCAAAGAGGCCTTTGCGAGAGTGCGTTAACCGCTGGAGTACCAAACGAGCTCCAAATGACCAAACTTGACCGGTGGTCTACGGGTGGTATACCAAGGCCACTAGACAAACCTCGGTCCATTTCGAGAAGGTTTAGTACCCGCACCCGGAAAAACGTAAAAGGGACCGCCGGGGGAGATAGGAGTGTCGGATTGCAAAACGGACCACGGGAAAAATGCTCGGAATCAAGAGACGAACACGTATGCAAATGCGATGCACATGAAGACATAAAATAAAATGCATGACACGGACAAAATGCAAAAATAAGAAAAACCCAACCACGGAGGGAATATCATATATCAATGCCGAAAATGGCAAGAGTTGGAGTTACAAATATGGAAAGTTACTTCCGGGGTGTTACAGCAAGCAACAAACAATACTGCAGAGTATGAAGGTTTGCTTGCCGGTCTTAGAATTGCAGTGGACCTTGGGATTAAGAAGCTTATCGTCAGGGGTGACTCGCAGCTTGTCGTCCGCCAAGTGAACAAAGATTATCAGAGTCCGTTGATGGAAGCTTATATTGATGAAGTGAGAAAGCTAGAAGAGAACTTTGAAGGCCTGCAAATGGAACACGTTCCAAGAGCTCAGAATGATATTGCTGATGGCCTCTCAAAATGTGCTGCACTTAAGTTACCTGTGGAACCGGGAATTTTTGTGCTCAAGCTGACTCAGCCAACTGTAACGCCATCGACAGGACAGAACAAGAAGAGAAAATTGGTTTCCGGCGACTACTTTCCGGCAGAGCTCCCTGGAGCCGCCGCCAAGAAGGTCCCTAAAATCAACGCAGATATCACTGAGGAGCAGTCTGCTCCGACAAACCCTATGGTTTGTTTCGTTGAAGCAAACGCTCCCGACAAACTTTGCTCCGGCAAGCTTGCCGGGGATCATCAAGCTCCGGCGGAACCGCATGTTCTTGCCGTGGAAGCTAATGTTCCCGCAGTGGTAGATGTGCCTTTAGTCCTAGTTGTCGAGCCGCAAGCTCCAACATGGGCACAAAGAATCGTCCATTTCCTTCGCATGTGAGAACTTCCCAAGAGCAAGAAGAAGCGAGAAAAAGTAGCCCGGCAACAAGTATGTATCAGCTTGTTGACAACATCCTATACGTAAGAAGACTCAACGGAGTGAAATTGAAATGTATTTGCCGGGAAGATGGATGAAGCTGTTGGCGAGATACATGGAGGCATATGTGGTCACCACATTGGCGCAAGAGCACTTGCCGCAAAGCTTTCCGCAAGGTTTCTTCCGCCGAAGCCCTCCAGATGCAACCGCACAAGTAACCAAGTGTGAAGCGTGCAGTTCCATTCAAAACAGATACACCAGCCAGCTCAAGCTCTCCGGGCGATCCCTTTATCCCGGCGTTTACGGTCAGGGGCTCGATATCTCGGCCCTTCCCCGAAGTTGTCGGGGCTTTGAGTACTTGTACGCCGCGATCGACAAGTTCACAAAGTGGCCGGAAGTGGAACCAATGAGGAAGGTGACAGACACCGGCGATCAAGTTCTTCGTGTCAATTGTTCGCCGCTTTGGGATACCTAACCGGATCATCACCGACAACGGCACCCAATTCATGAGTCGCACCTTCATGCAGTACGCCCAAGATCTTGGCGCCAAAGTCTGCTTTGCTTCTGTCGCTCACCCGAGAAGCAACGGTCAAGTAGAGAGGGCAAATGCTGAAGTGCTGCGAGGACTCAAGACCAGAACTTTTGACAGGCTGCGCAAGTGCGGAAGGAACTGGATTGAGGAGCTGCCGGTGGTTCTTTGGTCGATCAGAACGACGCCATATCGAGCCACTGGCCAGACACCTTTCGCTCTAGTCTATGGAGCGGAAGCAGTTCTCCCCACGGAACTCGTATACGGGTCACCTCGAGTACTCGCTTATGATGAGCTTGAGCAAGAGCAGCTGCGACAAGATGACGCGCTGCTCATCGAGGAAGATCGTCTTCAGGCTGTTGTACGAGCTGCTCGTTACCAGCAAGCTTTGCGCCGCTACCATAGCCGCAAAGTTAATGCCAGAAGCTTCGAGGAAGGCGACCTTGTTCTTTGGCGCGTTCAATCCGCCAAGAATTCCAACAAGTTTACGCCGAAGTGGGAAGGCCCCTATCGGGTGAAACGAGTCACTAGGCCCGGCGCTGTCCGCCTTGAGACCGAAGATGGCGTTCCGGTGAGCAACTCCTGGAATATAGAGCATCTTCGTAAGTTTTACCCATAGGGAGCGGTTGTCGGGACCCGTCCCGGCAACCACCCTTTTGTACAAGTCTTGCCGCTGTTGCATGTAATCCTTTGTACAAAGCCGGGCGCAGACCCCGTGCATCAGTAAAACTTATGTGTTGCGCACAATTGGTCAAATTCATGCTTTCATCATTATTATGCATGTATTATCTGACATTTTGTGCAGCATCCACACCCGGTAAGCGATAACGAGCCACTAGGCTCCATAACTTTATTTTCTCTTCTTTCTTCTCAACAAGAGGAAGGTTCATCCACCCACAAGTTAACCGGGGGGGAAGGAGAAGATAATGGTGTGGGCCACCAAGCGTCGCTCGAGGAACTGTCGCCTTGCCGGGAAGTGAATGACAGAGAAGCTAAGTTGCTAAGTTTAAGCAACCAGTTTTTAAATTTTTGAGTTATCTTCCTCGAACGATAGTACTTTGTATGGAAAACCTGTGCGCGGAGGAACCAACTCGCGACTAGCTTGCGCCCTTACTTTGTTTCGAGCCCGCTCAAGAACTTAAGTGTGCTGCAACTAGTTGCGACAAGGTTGCTTGTCGGAGGCAGCATCGCCAAAGAGCTGTGAAGTCCCGCACTCAGCGCTCGCGGCAAAGGTGTTCGCACCGACAAGTTCCCCTAAAAGCGTAGGGCACAAAAATACAAGGGAAGGAGTCAAGTAAAGGAAATAACATTGCAATTGATACCTAAGATAGAGTATATTACAGAAATAACTTGTCGCAGATATAATGGATTTTTCGCCTAAACATGATTTACAGCGACAAGAGAAAGATAAGCTTGGCGGCCTAGTCCACGCGGTCGCCATCGAGCCTCTTGACTCTGCTCACCCTGTCCACAATGGGTGCGACAAGGGCCTTGAGCGCCTAACGCCAGCGGATGGAGGCAGGGACTTGAGGACTTTGGTGAAGTCGACGCCTGGGTTGCGGAAGGCCACCTTCATCAACACCTTCAGAGAGCCCCGGCGCAGACTTGGCGCGACTCCGCCAGACTGCTTTGGGATCTCCTCCCGAGCCAGCTGGAGACCCACAAGACGCCTTTGAAGAACAGGCTGAGCTTGGCATCGGGTTGGAGGTTCTCGTCGGTGGAGTACCCGAGATCCACCATCCCCAGCTCCATCAGCTCATTATGGATGGCGGCGGCCGTGTCCACAAGACCTTCCGTCCCAAAGGCATTATGCTATCTCTCGAGGTTATTCTGGGCGGTCATAGCATTCGACAAAGAACTCCTCGGTGGCCTTGATCTTCTCAAAGCAGGCCCGCTTCCGCCTCCTTGGCACCGCTCAGCGTCTCCGTTAGGGTGGTCAGGCTTCAACTCCAGATCCGCCTTGGAGTCCTTGGCGGCCTCGAGCTCCTTGATCTTCTCGGTGAAACGACCTGCAGCTCGCCAAGAGTGTAGGCGCCCTTCTCGCTCAAGCTTCAGCCCGGTAGCTTCCTCCTCGCTCTTCCGGAGGGTGGCCTCCAGCTGTGCCACCTCGCCTCCAAATCCTTCTTGGCGGCCTCGGCAGCTGCGGCGCGCGCTCGCTTGCCTCCTGAAGTGGCCCGCCAATTGATTGCTCGCAAGACGGCGAGATCTTCCTCATAGCTGTCGAGGTTGATCTTCACGCGCCACCACCTCTTGCACGGAGAGCTTCTCGCCGGCAAGCCTTTGCTGCTCCTCGACTCGGCCTTCTCCAAGATGAAAGCCGCGCCCTCAACAAGCTGCTCCCGCCTCGCTATATCCCGGAGAGTTTCCTTGTTGGCGCGCCGGAGCTCCTCTGCGCGTTTCTCCATGTCAGCTCCCGCCCTCGCGACGAGAGCTTCCCGTGACTCCAGTTTGGCTTGTCGGGCGCGGTAGAGCGACAGCAACCTCTTCAGCAACTGCTCCTCCTCAGACTCGCCACTGCTGCTGCCTGGCGTGTCCACCAGCGACAGCCCAGCAGAGGCGAGCAGCTCCACGTCGAAGGTCTCCCCTTCGACCGGTGCCCTGGAGCTTGACGCCCATTGAAGCTTAATGAAGACACCTTCGCCGGCCTTCAGATAGGCGCCGGGCTGGGGCTCTTCGGAGTCTGGCGCGGCATCGGTGGCGGGGGGATCGGCGGTTGGTGCAGCGCCTGGCGCTCCTGCGGTCCCAGGGCCGTTAGTGCGATCGCCGGACCCCTCCCCGGACTCTGCGCCAGCAGCCTTGGCGGCCTCCTCGCAGGTGGACCCATCGACGCCGGCCTCCTCCTCCATGTTGGCGGCGCCATTATTATTGCCGCGAGCGTCCTCCTCGCCGGCGGCTTCAGTCTCCATCGGCTCTCCGGCGGATGGATCTGACGGTCAGGAAAAGAAAGAACAAGTCAAGAAAATGTTCGAAAAAGAAGAATGTAAGAAAAAAGAACCCAAGGGAAATTCTCAAGCAAGAAGATTACCTGCAGTGGGGGTCTGTTGCCGGTCTCCACCACCGAGGGTCGGCGGCGCTGCCCCTTGTCGGAGAAGCCCCTTGTCGGAGAGGCCTCCTTGCCGGAGAGCGCCCTTGGCGGAGATTTCTCCCTTGGTGGCGAAGTTGAAGCAAGCTGAACTGGATCGACCTCCGGACCTCCCGATGAGGCTGCTCCGCCCCTACATAATTCAACAAGCCAGATATCAGTGATGAACGAGCACCCAAGCACACCTAACCGTAAGAAATGGATCAAACACTTACGCTGGGGCCAGTCTGGGGCTGCTCTGCTGAAGGGTTGCCGGATCCAGCAAGGGAGTCTCGGGCGTGCCTCCTGTCACCATCGGGGAATCGTGCGAGACGACAACCACCGGTCTTGGCCTCTTCGACGCCCTCGAGCCAGCGTCTGAAGAAGGAGAAGGTTCAGAGTGAAGCAAGTCAGATATAAAATAAAGCAGTAAATTAAAAGATTACAAGTAGCAGCGACAATATCTTACTCTTCCTCTTCTTCCTCGGAGCTAAGGGCGGAGAGATCAAATTCCGCTCCGGCGCGACGAATTGGAGGAGAGGATTCCCTCGGACGCTTGGCGGGCGCGGGGGCCGTGACTCGAAGACCCGCGCGCCGCGCGGCGGAATGAGGCGCCCCGCAACAGTGCTTGCCGCGGTGGAGCGCGCTGGGCGGCGAGGCGGTTGTTGGGCCGATGCCGCCCGCCACTTCTCCAGCCTTATGGAGGCGCCTCCTTGGCGGGACAGCGGGCTCCTCCTGCGGCAAGCTACTTGACGGCGGAGGAGAGGCGCCCCCGGCAGGCTCGCTCGGCTCATTGTCAGGCTCGGCCTGCTCCTCCTCACCGAAAAACTCCTCTCGGTCGGCAAGGCTTGCCGCCTCGGCCGTCTCTGCCTCCTCGACAGTAAAACCAAACACGCCAGTGCCAGCAGCTTCTGCCGCCTCCTCCAACCTTGTGGAGATGCGAGCCATCTCCTGCTCGGTGGTGTCGTGAGTGAGCCGCTTCTGCTCGTCGGCATGGATCGGCACTTCCTCTAAGTCATCGAAGAACTGCTGCACGACCTCGTCGGCGGGCTCCTGCCAAGTTGGAATGATTCCATGGGAATCACACAACGACATCATCGCGCGGATGCGGTCAAGCGACGAGTTTTTGCACAAGGGCACGACTCCCCTCGGCAACATGAACCACTCGGGGTGATCTGCATCAGGCTTGAACAGCTCCCGCAGCATGCCATCCAGCTCCAAGACGGTAAAGTTCCAATTCAGACCTGGGCGCAGCCTCATGATGTCCGCCGCGTTCTGGAACTCCCAAGCAGGCCTCCCCCTCTCCTGCAAGGGCGCAATGCGGCGACGAAGGAAGTCCGCGCCAACTGCTTCTACGGTCAGCCCGGCATGTCTGAGACGCAAGATCCTAGTCACGGCAATCTTCAACTTGGCGTCCTCCGCGCCAAGTTGCTCCATCCATTGCCGCAAGACTATGGGGGTTTTGCGAGGGCGTAAAAGGCTGCGGGTCCTCCTCTAAGATCCAACACCAGTCAGCCCTCCACCTCCCACTTGTTGCGCAGCTTCCGTCAAGATATGCTTCCTTCTTGCCGATCCCGGATATCCATGCAATTCCTCCGAAGCGGCTCTCTCTCTCTACGCTGGGCATGAAGTAATGGCGAAAAGTGCTACATTTGGGTGGACCCGACAAAGTTCTCGCAGAGGTGTGCGAAACGCCATGGTGAGGATGGCGTTGGGGTGAAATCAAGGAGGCGGAGGCCATATGTGTTCATGACATCATAGAAGAATTAGAAAAGGCGGGCAGAGCCCAGCGATGAAGAAAAGCGCCAAAAGGGTACCCGATGGAAACCTTATCGGACGTGGCGGCGGAGATCACCCACGGCAGTGCGCCAGCCGCCGCCACCGAAAAGATAGTACAGCCCCGCAGCTCCTTCCCCGACTAGCAGGGGATTGAAGAGGGCCCGCCTTCCGCAGCGCCCATGAGCCGCTGCGCCGGCCGATTTCACGCTTTTTCCTTGTCGGCCTTCGGAGCCATGGGGAGAGGTGGTGGAGGAGGTCGACGGCGCAGGCACCGGTGGCAATGGAGGGGCGGAGCGCCGCTCTCTTTGGGCTCGAGAAGAAAGGGGAAGCGGCGGTGGTTTCGATGTGACAACAATGGCAAGTGGGCGCCTGCACCTGTACCCCTGCTTATAAAGAGGGAGAGGGGCGGGCGTTCGATTTTTCCATTAAAGAAAGCCCCACGATCTCCCCACGACGCCACGCCCGTGCGTGACGCTCGTGGGAGGCGTGGTGGGTCCAGGCGGTAATGGCGTATCCAGACCGGGCGTGTCTGCAGCACTGCTTTTGGGCCTGGCCCAACAAAGCTTGGCGCCGTGTGTGGCCCAGGCCCGGGCTCTGTCGGTGTACTAGAGTAGGGTACCCTAGTACCCGAACTCATGCACGGCAGTTGCAGCACCAGCGGCAGGGCTGGCCTGATGACCGTCAAGATCTTCCGCGGCTCCTTTGGAGCCATTCAAGAACAAAGTAATCAAGGCCCCGGCAAGAGGAGCTTGCCGGGAAGACCACTCAAGGCGCGAAGGAAACAAGGCCCCGGCAAGAGGAGCTTGCCGGGAAGGCTTGGTGAGCGCCGAGCTCCCAAGCGCGACACCTCTCTTCATCTCCGCTCCAGCTCATCCGCCAACGTGTCGCCGCGGGGCTTTCCCAGGAACACGTGTCGATGGGCTGTGCAGCCAGCGGGGAGCAGCGATAAGCGGCGCTGACAAGCTACCATCGTGGCAAACGGAGGCGCTTTGACAGTCCCTCGTTAATCGCTCAGCGATCGAGACGGGCATTAATGACTCTTGTCCCTTGCCGTCGAGTTAGGTATAGATCATCAGACACTTGCATGTTGGTATACCAACCACTGTTTTTACATTTGTACCCTCATACATGTTGCCACCTGTGGTGACCCCTTGTGCCTATAAAAGGAGGCCCAAGTGCAACGTAGAAGAGGTTCGGTTCGGCTGGTTCGATTCAGCTCCGGTTCAGTTCATCCTACTCACTGGAGATCTCAATTAGGCTAGGTTTTGTAGCTCCCATTGCTCCCTAGCAAGAACACAATATAATCCACCAAGCAGCAGTAGGAGTGTTATCTCTCCGGAGAGCTCCGAAGCTGGGTAAATCTGCTCGTGTGTATCGCTTCGATCCGCTCTTCGTGCATCCTCCGCCCCCCTCCGAACCACAAGGGACCAAGGTCCCATAGGTGTTCGTGGGACATGACCAGCTTCCCCGACATCCAGTGAAATCTGCATGCACACACGTTTGCATGTCTTAATTAAGCGGGCATATGTAAGCAAAAACATGTAGCTAGCTAGTAGGCAAAAACAGAGAATTGGTAGTACAACACAGTGTGACTCACTGGAAGTTGTAAGGAAGTATTATATCTTCACTGTATTTGAGGCGCTTCAAGAACTCTAGCATGCTGTCCTCTACCTGCTTTTCATGATGTGGATTTATTTGCCATGTTTATTCATTAACGGTGTTTGGGTCAATGAACCCAATGCCATAGCGTCCACCTTTTCTCATTTCATACATCTTCATCCTGCATAATACCACAGAAAAGAATATAGTGAGGATAATTACAGGCAATGATTGATCAAAAGGATCACTACAGCTAGCTTGAGACTTAAATTACGTAAAGAAATCACTTACGCATAATAGCAATCGACGATAGATTTGTCGAAAAGGCCAAGATTGTATAACTGAAACAGTTCGTAATACTCAACGGTCACAGCTTTCTGATGGTAGTAATGATCCTTCTTGACTTGCACCATGAGGGACTCTTGATTGGATCTCTTGGTAATGTCCATGTACCATTGATGCAATTCATACATTCTCGTTGGGAGCTTCTTGACCTCGTCTGGCTTGACCAAAGGTTTGGCCCGGACATATTTCTGTTTTATTTCATCCTCTGTAAGCACAGGCATGGGCTCAATCTCGAGGAGTTGTCCAACAGTGATGTTGAGAAAACTTCAGCTTGTATTATATGGTCCTTGGTTATTACCACATTGCCCACCTCGGGAACGTAAACTGTTTGCCCACAATAATATTGGGCGTGCGTACTGTCACGTGTTGTTGGCACAACAAGCGAGGGGATCGATTGCGCCGCCTGTTCTCCCAGATGGGGAATGGTTTTCCCGCATTTTTTGACAGCTGCTTGTTGTTTGCTCGATCCCGAGCTCGCCTCCTTATGTAGACGTGCTCGATTTAACTTCCTGATGTGGCGCTCATAGTCTGTTCAACAGGCTTGGGAGCTGGTGGTGGAGCCATACGAATGAAGTGGTCAATCGTTTCCTCAGGCACTTTCTCCCTTGGCGGCGGTGTCGGTTTCGGTGCAAAATGGGCTTCCACCTCAGCCTTCGATATGGCTGTGTTTTCCTCCTCGGACTTGTCATAAGGCCTCTGCGGAAGAGGCGTGAGGCTTGGACCATATTTATATCGCTTGCCTCCGCCTGTATTTCTGTACTACCTCGACTCGTGCCGCCACGCACCATAGCTGCGGGTGTCTCTTCTGCGATTGCCGAGGCGGCGGAGACGGCCGACGGGGCTGAGTTGGACGAGGAGGAGGGCCTGAAGCTGTGCGACGTGGAGGAGGAGGGCCCGAGGTTGTGCCGGACTTGGAGGAGGAGTGGACGTCTGACGCTGTGGCGGACTTGGAGGAGGAGGAGTGGCCTGACACTTTGCCGGACTTGGAGGAGGAGTGGCCTGACGCTGTGACGGACTTGGAGGAGGAGGAGTGGCCTGACGAGTTGGTGGACTTGCAGGAGCGGGAGTCAGCTGACTCGGTGGCGGACTTCGACGAGGAGTCGGCTGACGCGGTGTCGGTGGCCTTCGAAAGATGATGCAATCCTTTCTCCATAGGATGATACAATGTTTGGCCTCTCCGAGAAAGTGCTTGTCGTCACCTCCAGGAATGTCAAGCTATAGCTCCGAATATGGGTCCACCACCTCATCAACCAAGACACGAGCATAGCCCGCTGGAATCGGGTTGCAATGGAAGGTTGCGTCGGGGGGATTTGTAAAAGCAACAGCGTCCGCCACCTTCATGGATATGTTCTTCATTATGAAGTGTAGCTCGCAGTTAGTGTTCTCCGTGATGTCATCCACGGGGTATCTATCCAGCATTGCATCGTCCGGGGCGGAACCCACGCTGCTTCTCGGCATGGATGGGGCGGTGCTATCCAATGCTGGATCATCCGCTTGCTGCTGCAGCTGCTGAGACCCCCTTTGCTGGCTAAGTGAGTCGATCTGCTCCTGCTGCCGCAGGAATTTGACTGCCAATTCCGCTTGACTTGCTTCTAGGCCTTAAAGGCGTTCATAGTCCCGCTTCCTCTGCTCCTCCTCCATCTTCCTCTTCTTCTCCTCCGCAATCTTCTTTCTTGCACGGGTTCTGTAGTCGGTGTTCCAGTCTGAAAACCCCTCATACCACGGAATAGTGCCCTTGCCTCGTGTTCTTCCCGGGTGATCAGGATTTCCCAGGACATGCGTAAGCTCGTCGTTCTCTCTGTTGGGCTGGAACACCCCCGATCGTGCCTCTTCTATTGCAACAAGTATCACATCGTCGGCTCCGTTCAGACATGCCTTCGTCGAAACTTTGCCTGTCTTCTGGTCCAACTCCCCCCCATGCGCATAGAACCAAGTCCTGCACCTAGGGGGCCAACTCTTAGTAACCGGAGTGATATCTGCATCCTCCATCTCTTTCTCAGACTTACCCCGCTTAGGCATTGCCACCGCATAGCCACCTGGCCCAAGCTTATGGAACTTATCCTTTTTTTCGGCATTCTTCTTGTTTATTCTCGACCGTTCCTTAGCTAATTCCGGATCCTTGAATTTCACGAAATTGTCCCAATGAGCACGTTGGTTCTCTAGTGTTCCCTCGAATACTGGAGTCTTCCTTCCTCCCTTGACTTACTTGTCCCATTCACGATTCTTGTGGTTCTTGAATGCAACTGCCATCTTCCTAAGAGCAGCGTCCTTGACTTTCTGCACATCTGCTTCTATGAAATGATCTGGTAGGGTGAAATGTTCCATGAGAGTATCCCAAAGCAGACATTTTTATCTGTTGTCGACAAAAGTAACATCTGGACGTGGCTTTGCTGGCTCTCTCCATTATTGAAGGGAGATTGGGAGTTGGTCCTTCACAAGAACTTCGCACTGACGAACGAACTTGTCCGCAATCTTCTTAGGCGCTAATGGTTCGCCATTAGGTCTGATTGCCTCGATATTGTACTTTACGCCCTCCTTCAACTTTTTGTTCGGGCCTCGTTTTGTCCTTTTGCCTGAAGATTTGCTCGATCCGGATGGCTGAAAGAACAAAGATCGATTCGTTAATATATCTTCAAGTCATTTAAAACATGTGATGATCACCAGATGCCTGCTTATATAAATATATATACTTCGCCGTTCTTTGTTGTTTCAAGATCAACGTTTTCTTCGTCATCATCATAATCATAGTTCATGACTTCATCAATTCAGTCGTCGCGATCGAATATCATATCACCCTCTCCGGTGTTGTTTAGAAATTCGGAGCCATCATAATCTTCTTCATTATGATCATCATCTGGCCCGTGAGGATGGCGTATCATATCGAACATGGCCTGTTCTCCCTCTCTGCCGGTATTGTCCGCCATAGCTTTTATTTAACTAATCCAAAAGAAATATAAAACAATTTAGTATTCAAATTACATCATCTCGAATAATAGATATAATCTCGAATACATCGTCTCAAATAATAGATATAATCTCGAAAACATCGTCTCGAATAATAGATATAATCTCGAATACATCGTCTCGAATAATAGATATAATATCGAGTACATCACTTGCTAGGTAGCTAATAAAGATCGAATACTACAGAAGAATCTAGGACACTCGCGGTTCCTGCGGTGCGGGCGGTCGACACCCAAATAGAAGGAACCCTCACAGGATCATAGCTGAAGTGAGATCCTTGAAGAAACTGCCAGGTATTGGAGAACCTGCCGCCCTCTAACGCAACCATGTAGCGATGGACGTGCTCGTCCTCCTCCCTGACACGGCGACGTACCACCTCCGGCAGGGCCGGCTTCCTCCGCACCGAAACTGGCCCACGCGAATGCCACCAAACGAGATCAGGGTCGACGATGGGACCCGGGGCCGGGTTCCTCATCAAGCGGCGCGCCCCTCTAGGCAGCACCTCCCAGTGCCAGCCCGGCGGAGCCCAGTCGCGGACGTGTCGACGGCGAGGATGCGGGTCGGGCATCGTCGAGAACAAATACTAGCTATATGCCCGCAATAAGTAACCTTTTTTTAATGATTGGATTTTGATAATTAAAATTTCTAACATTTCTATATAACTAACATTTCTATAACATTTCTAACAATGCTATATATAACTAACATTTCTATAACATTTCTAATATTTCTATAACTAAAAAACAAAAAAAAATTATAACATTTCTATATATATAACTAACATTTGTATAACATTTCTAATATTTCTAGAACTAAAAAAAGAAAAATTTCTAACTTTTTATAACTATTTCTATAACTAAAAACAGAAAAATTTATAACAATTCTAACTTTTTATAACTATTTCTATAACTAAAAACAAAAAAAATTCTAACAATTCTAACATTTCTAACTATTCTAACAATTCTAACATTTCTAACTATTTCTGAAAAACAGAAAAATTTCTAACAATTTCTAAAAACAGAAAAATTTCTAACTATTTGTATAACTAAAAACAAAAATGTATGTGTGTGTGCGGCCACCGGCGTAGGCGAGGGACGACGGCGCGGTGGTGACGGGACGACGACGGCGCGGCGCGATTTATTGTGATGACGACGACGGGACAGGGACGGGCGGCAGACGACGGGACGGGAGGGACGGGCAGGCGGCGGCGGCAGCACGGGGACGTCTGGCGGCGCCGACGACGGGGACGGGGATGGCACGGGACGGGCCGGGACGGGGCGGCGGTGACGACGGGGACGACGGGGATGGGGACGACGGGGACGGGGCGGCGACGAGGGATGGAGACGTATGGGGGCGGCGGGCGACGGTGCAGAGGAGAATAAGCCAGATGAGAAACTGAAATTTTCGTAAGTGTTGTTTATATAGGAGGGGCCTTTAGTACTGGTTGGAGCCACCAACCGGTACTAAAGGCCAGTTTTGGCCAGCCCAAGCGGCTGGAAGCGACCCCCTTTAGTAACGGGTGGTGGCACAAACCGGTACTAAAGGCCCCCCCACCTTTAGTACCGGTTGGTGCCACGACCCGGTACGAAAGGGGGTGCGCTGGCGCAGGTTCGGTGCGGCAAGTTTAGTCCCACCTCGCTAGCCGAGGGGCGACCGCACTGGTTTATAAACCCCCGTGCGGTAGCTCTCTCGAGCTCCTCCCCAAAAAGGCCTCTCTGGGCCTCGTGTTCAGGTTGCCTCAGGCCCACTGGCCTTTATGGCCTGCATCCTGGCCCAACAACAGGTTGCGTTTCTAGTCGTATGCAGACCGCTCTGGCCTAGTAGGCGGCCTTATTACTTATTTATTTTTCTTTATTTATTTTTGTGTTGTTTTTTTGTGTATTTAGAGTTTCTTTGTGAATATTTTTGCTTTAGGTACAAAAAATTACAAACTTTCTGTTAGTTCCCGTAGTTTTCAAATTTGAATAGTTTAAATTTTGAATTATTTGAAATTAGTGTGAATCACTAGTTTGTGAATAACTTAACTTTAAAAATCAGTAAAGGCTTGAAAGAATTTGCTTGCACATAAAATTTCTTCTCGCTTCAAATGCCAAACACATAACTACCCTAACTATTACAGAGATTCCCCTCGGGTGTGAAACACGTAAGAAAGTGATGATAGTGAAGCCGATCACATCCCGGATCTTTGGGTGTGAAACTTTTTCTTCAAGTGTGTCCCTTTGCGCGTAACCATGGAAAATCTTCATCATTTAACGGGATGCTCGGGTCAATATTCACTGTGAATGGAGCAATTTCATCAAACTTTTCATAATCTTCTGACTTGTCTGTCTTGTCATCCACTCCCACGATGTTTCCCTTCCCAGAAAGAACTATGTGCCCCTTTGGTCCAAACATTATAGTGGGGCATGAAACCGGACTCAAACAGGTGGACGTGAATGGTTCTTGACGTAGAGTAATTGTGACCATTCTTACAGCCAGCACATGGACAAGGCATAAAACCATCCGCCCGCTTGTTTGCCTCAGCCGCAAGAAGAAAAGTATGCACGCCCTTAACGAACTGGGGAGAGCATCGGTCATCGTACATCCATTGACGGCTCATCTTCATTACACAACACCGAATAGACCAAATTAATACAAGTTCATACATAAAGTTCATACAACACTTAAATGCAACAAACAAATAACTCTCTAGGTAAAGCATTTAAATGCAACAACAAATGCGATCAAGATCGCAACTAAGGTAACAATTGATTCCACAGCATAATGATACCAAGCCTCACTATCGATGGCATATTTTCTAATCATTCTAATCTTCAAGCGCATTTTCTCCATCTTGATCTTGTGATCATCGACGACATCGGCAACACGCAACTCCAATTCCATCTTCTCCCCCTCAATTCTTTACAATTTTTCTTTCAAGTACTCGTTTTCTCTTTCAACTAAATTTAACCTCTCGACAATAGGGTCGGTTGGAATTTCCAGTTCACATACCTCCTAGAAAAAATTTCTATGTCAACTTTATGGGCATAATTTGTCATAAACATGAAATGCAACTAGCTTTAAAAGAGAATATATATACAACATCCGAATCATAACAAGGACGAGGGCCGACGGGGACGGATATCAAAACCATGGCACTATATGTATAACAAACAACGTACGGGTAAGATAATTAAACGAGTAACTATATATCCAAATCACACAAACATCAATTTTTATATAAAATTTCATGAACAAGAGGCTCAACACAAGGTGGTGCCGGCGACGGGACGGTGCGGGCGATCGACGGTGGTTACGACGGAGATTTAGAAGGCACTAAGTAAACCACACCTACATATGCAAACTAAGTGTTATTTTTGACCTCAAATTGCATATAAATCAAATACTAGCACATATATATATTTCCTCCCAAATTACTAAACTCACAAATTAATCACTATATAAAGCATTGCAAGAGCTAATCTAGCAATGAGAGATGAAAGGACAAAGTTGCTAACCTTTGTGATCATTTGAATGGATGGGGGCCTTCAAATCTTGACAAATTTTGTGCAAAATGTGTGATGAGCTCGAGAGGAAGAGGGGAAGAACAGAGATGAGAGGGGAAAGGGGAAGAACAGAGCGAGCTCGGGTGGACGAAGGGTTTATGTAGGACGACCTTTAGTACCGGTTCATGCCAAGAACTGGTACTAAAGGGCCTGGAGGGGCCCCAGTTTGACAACATCCTGCCACCACTCTCATTAGTACCGGTTCGTGGTACGAACCGGTGCTAAAGGTTCGCCACGAACCGGTACTAATGAAAGCGGCCTGGCTAGCCGTTGGAACCGGCACTAATGTATACATTAGTGCCGGCTCAAATTCAAACCAGCACTAATGTGCTTCATGTTTGACCCTTTTTCTACTAGTGCACTAGAGTTAAAATATCTCTATAGCCTAGTTCAAATAATTTTACACTAGAGTTGAACTAGCTCTATAGCCTAGTACAAATAATTTTACTCTAGAGTTGAACTAGATTTATAAGCTAGTTCAAATAATTTTACACTAGAGTTGAACTAGCTCTATAGCCTAGTACAAATAATTTTACACTAGAGTTGAACTAGGTCTATAAGCTTGTACAAATAATTTTACACTAGACTTTAACTAGCTCTATAAGCTAGTTTGTGACGCCCTGATAATCAAGCTACAGTAAACCTTTGATAATGATGCCACGTCACCTCGATTACTGTTGCTAATCTGTGTTAGTTCGAAAGTGATTCGAATTCAAATTTGGATTATTAACAAACATCAAAACTTTCCAAACATTAAAACTAAAATGTTCGGTATGTGGCATAATTACATATACTAAAATTGGTGAAACATTTGAGTTTTGCTAAAACTAAAATATATTGGGAATAATCTAAAACGGTAAAGGAAAAATAAATAAAAGGAAAAAGACAAAACAATAAACAAAAGAATGAAAGAGAAAAGCCCCCCGAGCCAACCGACCCAATAGACAGGCCCAGTTGGCCACTTCGGCCGGCCCACCCCACACCTCCCTTGGCCTATATGGCCTCTATCCCCCGAACCCTAAACCGCTACCCACTCACTCCACTCCCTCCCTCGATTCCCCCTGGATCGGGAACGACCCCTCCAGTCTCCTCTCACGCCTCGCTCCTCTCGCTCCCTCCCGATCCGGATCGAGGCGCAACGGCGCCCCCTCGCCGTCGCTCCTCTAAGGCTACCGCCCCTCCCGGACTCCTCCACGCCCCTCCTATCACCTCCCTCGACTGGATCGGGGCAGCGCCCCGCTGCCCACCTCGGTAGGAGCCTCCCGTCCCGGCCACCAGGCTGGCGCCCCTCGCCGAGTTCTCCTCGTCGCCGGACCATGCCGGCAGGGTCCCGCCGGCGCGCCCCGAACCCGGCTGCTGCCGCTCCCAGCGAGTCGCCCCACTCCGACACCCTCCAACGCCGGAAGGCCGCCGGCCACGACCACCACGACCCGTTCCGGCCTCCCCAAGCTCCTCTACTGCTCGATGTGAGCCCCTCCTCCGTCTCCTGCTCGCCCCGTTATCGATCCACTGCCGTTGGATCCTGCTAGCGCCGACCACATCCGCCCCAGCCACTGTCGCCGCCAGGCGTGCCAAGACATCCGCTGCTCCGCTGCAAGACTGCTGGCCGGCTTCGCCACGCCCCACCGCACGCCCCTGCTCTCCTCCACCCCGCCCTAGTTGCCGCTTTCCAGCCCTGGCCGAGGCCCCCCTGCTACTCGGGCATGCCCAGCCGAGGCCACGGCCTCGCCCTTGATGGGCGCCCGCACCCAGTGCCCAACGCCCGGCCGATAGCGCCCGAACCCGATAGGCCCCCTGGGGCCTATGACAAAGGGCCCCGCCCCTAAACGTTTTATAAAGAAAAGGAATTAAAAAATAAGTAATTAAAAAATAGTTAATTAAGTAATTACTTAATTAATTAACTTAATTAGATCTGTTAAATTAACCTAATCACTAATTTAAATTAACTAATCCAGTTAGTTAGCCTTAGTCCATGACAGGTGGGTCCCATTGGACCCACATGCCAGGTTTGACTCTGGTCAGCTGGGTTTGACCGGCTGATGTCATGGTGATGTCATGCTGACATCACCTTTCACTATTCTGGATAATATTCGATTTAAAATAATTAAGTAAATTCTAAAAATGATTAAATCTTTTACAATTAGTATAAAATAAACCGTAGCTCGGATGAAAATACTATGTACATGAAAGTTGCTCAGAACGACGAGATGAATCCGGATACGCAGCCTGTTCGTCCGCCACACATCCCTAGAATAGCAAACACGCAACTTTCCCCCTCCGGTTCATCTGCCTGAAAACGCGAAACACCGGGAATACTTTCCCGGATGTTTCCCCCCTTCGCCGGTATCACCTACCACTACGTTAGGTCACCCCTAGCACCGCATATTGCCGCGTCTTGCTTTGTGTTACATTTTATTGCTCTGTTATTTATTGTGTTCCCCCTACGTTACTTCTTTCCAGTAGACTTTGAGACCGGTGCCGAAGTCCGTGTGTTCGACTACATCGAAGAAGACCCCTCCTTGCCAGAGCAACCAGGCAAGCCCCTCCTTGATCACCAGATATCCCCTATTCTACTCTCTACTGCTTGCATTAGAGTAGTGTACCATGTTACTGCTTTCCGTTATTCCTATCCTGATGCATAGCCTGTCCTTGCTACTACTGTTCTTACCATTACCTGCAATCCTAATGCTTAGTATAGGATGCTAGTATTCCATCTGTGGCCCTACATTCTTGTCCGTATGCCTTGCTATACTATCGGTCCGTGATCACTCGGGAGGTGATCACGGGTATATACTTTATACTTTATACATGATAAATGTGGTGACTAAAGTCGGGTCGGCTCGTGGAGCACCCGCGAGTGATTCACGGATTGGGGGCTGAAAGGACCTTTGTCCCAACGGCCCTCTGAGTGGATCTTTGTGGCGGAGCGACAGGGGCAGGTTGAGACCACCTAGGAGAGAGGTGGGTCTGGCCCTGTTCGGCGTTCGTGGATACTTAACACGCTTAACGAGATCTTGGTATTTGATCTGAGTTGGGTCGTTGACCTTATACGCACTAACCGCCACGTGGGACAAGATATGGGCAACCGGCGTCGTGGTATCAGCCGAAGCATTTCGTGACGTCAGCGACTAAGCGGCGCGCTCCGGATTGGACTGAAACGCCTGCTAGGCTAGGTCTGCTTCCGGCCGTCCTCGCAACGTGCAGATGTGCTAAGGGTGATGGGCCCAGACCCCTGTGCGCCTAGGTTTAGACCCGTCGTTGACCTCTCTGTTGTGCCTAGGTGGGGCTGCGACTTGTTGATCTTCAGCGGCGTGCATGACCCGAAAAGTGTGTCCGCCAAATGGGATCGGCGTCTCGGGTAATGTGGTGCACCCTGCAGGAAGTTAATCTATTTGAATAGCCGTGATCTTGATAACAGGGCGACTTGGAGTTGTACCTTGACCTTATGACAACTAGAACCGGATACTTAATAAAACACACCCTTCGAAGTGCAAGATACAACCCGGTGATCGCTCTCTAACAGGGCGACGAGGAGGGGATTGCCGGGTAGGATTATGCTACGCGATACTACTTGGAGGACTTCAATCTACTCTCTTCTACATGCTGCAAGACAGAGGTGGCCTGAAGCGTAGTCTTCGATAGGCTTAGCTATCCCCCTCTTATTCTGGCATTCTGCAGTTAAGTCCACTGATATGGCCCTTTACACATATATCCATGCATATGTAGTGTAGCTCCTTGCTTGCGAGTACTTTGGATGAGTACTCACGCTTGCCTTGTTCCCCCTTTTCCTCCTTTCTTTACCCGATTGTTGCGACCAGACGATGGAGCCCAGGAGCCAGACGCCACCTTCGACGATGACTCCTACTACACTGGAGGTGCCTACTACTACGTGCAGCCCACTGACGACGACCATGAGTAGTTAGGAGGATCCCAGGCAGGAGGCCTGCGCCTCTTTCGATCTGTATCCCAGTTTGTGCTAGCCTTCTTAAGGCAAACTTGTTTAACTTATGTCCGTACTCAGATATGGTTGCTTCTGCTGACTCGTCTATGATCGAGCACTTGTATTCGAGCCCTCGAGGCCCCTGGCTTGTATTATGATGCTTGTATGACTTATTTTATTTTAGAGTTGTGTTGTGATATCTTCCCGTGAGTCCCTGATCTTGATCGTACATGTTTGCATGTATGATTAGTGTACGATTGAATCCGGGGCATCACAAGTTGGTATCAGAGCCGACTACCTGTAGGAATCCCCCTTTCCAACTCCTTGGCCGAAGTTGAGTCTAGTCATTATTAAACTTTTACTAACATGGTTGTGTGGCTTACGGGCCCACGTCGCCATTGGGTGGTACTAGGATCTTTTACTCCTCGATCTTTACTCTGGGCTTATAATCTCTCCCCTCTTCGGGTTAAATGATTTTTATAAAAGGACTAACTTTAGGTTTTTGGGTTAAAAGGACTAATCACTCCAGATGATCGCTTGCTGCACCAGAAGATTCCAAAGATACTCTCCGAGGTTTTCCCGAGACCCTTGTGCCCACCGACTTTACAATCCCCTACCACCGATATACCCTTATGGATAACTACCTACATTTTTCGTTCAGACATTCATCCTCAGTTGCTCTTGTTATTACAAGATGCCCTAAATTGCTCTCCGTTGTTCCGAAAATCCTTTAAGCCTACTCCCTTGCAGTGCTTTACCACATGAATACTCCTATTGAAAATTCCTCGCACTTATTGAGTATCTCTTCATCCCCAGTTGTTCGTAGGATTCATAAGATACTCTCAAATACTAACCGACCTTCTGAGCATCCTCTTCAAACTAATATCACTGACAATATTCACTAGTATCTTTTGACACCGTCATTTTGATCCTATTGAATCGACATGTGTGCGAATGCGCACAATCATCAATCAACCCTTCTAAATTATCTTTCCGGCTCAGACGTCATTTTGAACATGAGCTGCTTCTCGACCAAACTATTTGTCATCAATTGTGCCTCTGGTCTATTTTCAACTTATCCATCCTTGATCAGAGCGTCTGCTTCTGATCCTTTGTTTTGGAAATCATAATTCCTTTGTTATCTAAGCATCAAATTATTCAGATGTTCTATAATATGATGCTCGTGCATTCTTTCTTCCTCTGATTGAGTACCGATACTCACATCAGCTCCGTTGTGGATCGCCCGATCCATTGTTGGATTATTATCCGACAGTGTCCTTCAGAATTAATCACCTTGTGAGTTCTTTCTCTGATACATAATGCCTTTGGTAAATTGTATCCTCTCCTATTGTCAACCATGCTCTATTTTCGAGCTTGTGTTAGTACTCTTGAAGCTTATGGTATATGTTTCCACGATACCCTGACGGGTTAAACCTATGCCTTCCTTAATATGTGTGAACTCGGAAGTTTTCACGAGTCATACTCATCTGGTATTTCACCAGGTAAAACTTTCAATACTAATGCTTTTATCAAAGTGAGAAGTCAATGGAAGGTTATACATTATAGAAGTGGGAGTCGACCTTTAACCTTGCGTTCATGCCCATGGACACAATGTATAACTTATCATGGAAGCTGCTCGTAAAAATAGTTACCCCCTTGCTATAAGTTCATCTTGTATCCGTGGTTCGATCATTTATGATCGTGGTTTCCGACCATGTTCTCCTTTAAATACCATTTCTCGTGCAAGTTTAAGCACTTGTCTTCTGCAGAGTATTACCCCAGTCCAACCTCTACTTTGATTTGTCGTCGAGTATTACCCCCCTCGTATCTCAAGATCATCACGGAAGTGCATAATTTCTTATGAGTTCTTCATCAAGTGCTACATTCTCATTGATTCCAATTTTTCACGGGCTCTAAGTTATTAAACACTCAAAGACACCGATAACTGACTCAAGTCCATATCGCGATTAAG
>CM038680.1:140693611-140925902 GCA_021605205.1 Aegilops longissima | reverse complement strand
GGCAGGGACTTGAGGACTTTGGTGAAGTCGACTTTGGGTTGCGGAAGGCCACCTTCATCAACACCTTCAGAGTGCCTCGGCGCAGACTTGACGTGATTCCTCCGCCGATTGCTTGGGACCTCTTCCGGAGCCGTTGGATACCCGCCAACACGCCTTTGAAGAATAGGCTGAGCTTGACGCTGGGTTGGAGGTTCTCGTCAGTGGAGTATCCAAGATCCGTCATCCCCAACTCCATCAGCTCATTATGGATGCCGGCGGCGATGTCCACAAGACCTTCTGTCCAGTGCATTATGTTGTCTCGAAGATTATTTTGGGTGGTCACAGCATTCGACAGCAACTCCTCGGTGGCCTTGATCTTTTCTAGCAGGCCCTTTTCCCGATCCTTGACGCCATTCAACGTCTCCGTCAGGGTGGTCATCTTCAGCTCCAAATCCGCTTTGACGTCCTTGGCGGCATCGATCTCTTTGATCTTTTCAAGAAACGACCCGCAGCTCGCCGAGGTGTAAGCGTCCTTCTCACGCCGCGCTTCAACCCGGCGACCTCCTCGGCACTCTTCCGGAGGGTGGACTCCAGCTGAGCCACCCTCGTCTCCAATGCCCTCTTGGCGGCCTCGGCAGCAGCGGCAGCATCCTTTGCCTCCCGGCGGGCCGCTGATCGCTTGCTCGCGGGCGAGATCTTCCTCAAAAGCTGTCGAGGTTGATCTTCCGCTGCGCCAGCTCACCTTCTCGCTGGAAGCTTCTGCCGGCGATCCTCTGCTGCTCTCGACCTCGCCCTTCTCCACGATGAAGGCGTGCGCTCCTCGACAAGCTGCTCCAGCGCCTCCGCTATATCCGGAGAGTTTCTTTGTTGGCGCCGAGCTCTTCGCGCTTCTCCAAGTCAGCTCCGCCCTCGCGACAAGCGCCTCCACAGACTCGGTTTGGCTTGTCGAGTAGAAGCGACAAGAACTTCCTTAGCAGCTGCTCCTCCTCAGCTCACCTGCTGCTGCTTGGGGCATCAACCAGCGACAGCCCGGCGGAGGCAAGCAGTTCAGCGTCGAAAGTCTCCCCTCGACCGGCGCCTGGAGCTTGATGCCCGGGGAGCTTGATAAAGACACCCTCGCCGGCCTTCGTAGGCGCCCGGCTGGGGCTCTTGGTCGGCTGGCGTCGGTGGCGGAGGATCAGCGGTCGGTCAGGCGCTGGCGCGCCTGCGGCCTCGGGGCCAAGTCGATCGCCGAGTTCCTCCCACCTCTGCGCCAGCTGCCTCGGTGGCCTCCTCGCCGGCGGGCCCATCAGCGCCAGCCTCCTCCTCCGTGTTGGCGGCGTCGACATTGTCGCCGCGAGCGTCTTCCTCGCCGGCAGCCTCAGTCTCCATTGGATCTCCGGCAGGTGGATCTAATGGTCAGAAGAAGAAAGCACAGGTCAAGCAGATGTTCGAAAGAGAAGAACAGAAAAAGAAAGAACCCAAGGGAAATTATCAAACAAGAAAATCACCTGCAATGGAATCTGTTGCCGCAGTCTCTACTACCGGAGGGTCGTCGGCGCTGGTCCTTGTCGGGGAAGCTCCCCTTGTCGGAGAGGCCTCCCTTGCCGGAGAACGCTCCCTTGGCGGAGAGTTTTCCATTGGCGGCGTAGTTGAAGCAAGCAGAATTTCGGGAGCGACATCCGGAGCTTCCTGATGAGGCTGCTCTGCTCCTACACAATTCAGTAAATTAGATATCAATAACGGAGAAACACCCAAGCATGCCTAACCGTGAGAAGTATACCAAACACTTACGCTGGGGGTTGTGCTGGGGGCTGCTCTGTTGAAGGGTTGCCGGGTCCGGCAAGGGAGTTCCAGACGTGCCCCCTGTCACCACAGGGGAGTCATCTGAGACGACGACCACCGGCGTCTTGGCCCTCTTCGGCGCCCTCTGAGCTAACGTCCTAAAGAAGAAGGTTCAGAGTGAAGCCAGTCAGTTTTAAAGATAAAACAATAAATTAGAGGATTACAAGTAGCAGTGACAAGATCTTACTCTTCCTCTTCTTCCTCGGAGCTGAGAGCGGAGAGATCAAACTCTGCTCCGGCGCGACGGATTGGGGGAGAAGACTCCCTCTGACGCTTGGCGGGTGCAGGGGCCGCGACCCCAGAAGGCCCTGCGCCCGCCGCCGTGGCGGAATGAGGCGCTCCCGCGACAACGGTACTTGCCGCGGCGGAGCGCGTCGGGCGGCGAGGCGGCTGCTGGACCATAGGCTGCCCCGCCGCTTCTCCAGTCTTGTGGAGGCGTCTCCTTGGCGGCACAACGGGCCCCTCTTGCGGCAAGCTACCTGACGGCGGAGGAGAGGCGTCCCCGGCAGGCTCGCTCGGTTCGTTATCGGGCTCGGGCTGCTCCTCCTCACCGACGAACTCTTCTCGGTCGGCAAGGCTTACCGCCTCGGCCCTCTCCGCCTCCTCGACAGTAAACCCAGACGCGCCGGCAGCAGCAGCCTCTGCAGCCTCCTCCAACCTCGTGGCGATGCGCGCCATCTCCTGCTCAGTGGTGTCGCGAGTGAGCCGCCTCTGCTCGTCGGCGTGGATCAGCACTTCACTTAAGTTGTCGAAGAACTGCTGCACTATGTCATCAGCAGGCTCCTGCCAAGTTGGAACGATTCCATGGGAATCGCACAACGGCATTATCGCTGGATCTTGTCAAGTTTACCTAATTGTTGCACAATGGCACAACTCCCTCGCAACATGCACCATCCGGGTTATCCACTTCAGCTTGAACAGCTCCCCAAAGCATGCCGTCAAGCTCCAAGGTAGTGAAATTCCAATTCAGACCTGGGCGCAGCCTCATGATATCCGCCGTGTTCTGGAATTCCCAAGCAGGCTTCCCTCTCTCCTGCAAGGGCGCAATGCGGCGGCGAACGAAGTCCGCGCCAACTCTCCGACAGTAAGCCCTGCTTGCCGGAGACGCAAAATCCTAGTCGTGGCAATCTTCAACTTGTCGTCCTCTGGCGCCAAGTTGCTCCAATCGTTGCCACGAACTATGGGGGTCTGGCGCAGGGCGGTGAAAGGCTGTGGCTCCTCCTCTAAAATCCAACACCAGTCAGCTCTCCACTCCTCCCACTTACTGCGCAACTCTCCGTCAAGATACGCTTCCTTCTTGCCGATCCTAGAGGTCCATGCAATTCCTCCGGCAAGCGGCTCTCCTCTCTCTACGCGGGGTGAGAAGTAGTGGCGGAAAAGTGCGACATTTGGATGGACCCCGACGAAGTTCTCGCAGAGGTGTGCGAAAACGGCCATGGTGAGGATAGCGTTGGGGGTGAAGTCAAGGAGGCGGAGGCCATATGTGTTCATAACATCGCAGAAAAATTCAGAAAAGGGCAGGCAGAGCCCGCACCAGAAGAAAATCGCGAAGAAGGGGTACCCGATGGAGACCTTTCGAGATGTGGCGGCGGAGATGACCCTCGTCGCGCGGATGCGCACGGTCTCCGTCGACCGAAGAGATAATACAGCTCCCGCAGCTCCTTCTGTTGAGCAGGGGATCAAGAGGCCGCTCCTTCCGCAGCGCCATGAGCAGCTGCGCCTCGCCGATTTCACGCCTTTCCCTTATCGGCCTTTGAGCCATAGGGAGTGGTGGAGGAGAAGCCGGCGGCGTTGGCAGCACGGAGGCGGTGGAGGGGCGGGCGACGCTCTCCTGGGCTCGAGAAAAAGGGAAAGCGACGGGGTTTCGATGACAGCAGAAGGGGCAGCGGGCGTTCTGCCCTATTCCCCCGCTGATAAAGGGAGAGGGACAGGCGCCCGATTTTCCCATTAAAGAAAGCCCCACGATCTCCCCACGATGCCACGTCCGGTGCGCGCCGCTCGCGGGAGACATGGTGGGTCCAAGGAAAATAACGGCGTAATCGAGACCCGCGCGTCCCGTGCCTTCGCTTTTGGGCTGGCCCAACAGAGCTTGGCGCCGTGTGTGGCCCAGGCCCGGGGCCTCCTGTCGGTGTACTGGAGTAGGGGTACCCTAGTACCCCGAACTCATTCACGGGCAGTTGCAGCGCCCCACGGCAGGGCTGGCCTAATGACCGCCAAGGCCCTCAACGGCTCCTTCGGAGCCGTTCAAGAACAAAGTAGTCAAGACCCCGGCAAGAGGGGCTTGCCGGAAGGCCACTCGAGCGCTGAAGAAATAAGGCCCGGCAAGAGAAGCTTGCCGGGAAGGCTTGGTGGGCGCCGAGCCCCCAGACGCGACAAGGTGCCTGCCGCGGCAAGGCGCTTGCCGGGGCGGGCGACCTCTCTTCATCTCCGCTCCAGCTCACCCGCCAACGTGTCACCACGGGGCTTTCCCAAGCACGCGTGTCGACGGGCTGAGCCGCCAGCGGGGAACAACGACAAGCGGCGCTGACAAGCCACCATCGTGGCAAACGGAGGTGCACTTGACGGTCCCTGTTACACTGTTCGGGCGACTGAGACGGGCATTGATGACTCTTGTCCCTTGCCGTCAGAGTTAGGTATAGATTACTGTACACTGTACAAAGCGGTGTACCAACCTATGTTTTTACTATCTTACCCTTGCCTACTTGCCACATGTGGTAACCCCTTGTTCCTATAAAAGGAGGCCCGAGTGCAACGTAGAGAGGGTTCGGCCCAGCTCCGGCTTAGTTCATCCTACTCATACGAAACCACACCCAGGCTAGGCTTTGTAGCTCCCATTGCTCCCTAGCAAGAACACAAGATAATCCACTAAAGCAGCAGTAGGAGTATTATCTCTCCGGAGAGCTCCGAAGCTGGGTAAGCCTGCTCGTGTGCATCGCCTCGATCCGCTCTTTGTGCAATCTTCGCCCCCCCTCTGAACCACAAGTGACCCAGGTCCCGTAGGTGTTCGTGGGACATGATCAGCCCTCCCCGACACTCTGCCTCCTCCACAGTGAACCCGAATTCACCGGCGGCAGCAGCTGCTGCCGCCTCCTCCAGCCTAGTGGCGATGCGCTGCATCTCGGCGTCGGTGGTGTCGCGGGTGAGCCACTTCTGCTCGTCGGAGCGGATCGGCACTTCTTCCAAGCTATCGAAGAACTGCCGCACGACGTCGTCCGCAGGCTCTTGCTAGGTTGGAACGATCCCATGCGAATCGCACAACGGCATCATTGCACGGATGCGGTCGAGCGAAGAGTTGTTGCATAAAGGAATGACTCCCCTTGGCAACATGAACCATTCGGGATGATCGGGGTCATGCTTGAACAACTCCAGCGGCATCGCATCCAGTTCCAAGACGGTGAAATTCTAGTTGAGGCCCGGGCGCAGCCTCATGATGTCCGCCGCATTTTGGAACTCCCAAGCAGGTCTCCTCCTCTCCTGCAGGAGGGAAGCGGCTGGCGAAAGTAAATCTCGCCAACGGTGCCTACAGTGAGTCCGGCATGCCTGAGGCGCAAGATCCGGGTCACAGCAATCTTCAACCTAGCATCTTCCGGCGCCAAGTTGCTCCAATCGTTGCCGCGCACTATTGGAGTTTGGCGCTGGGCAGTGAAGGGCTGCAGGTTCTCCTCAATGATCCAGCACCAATCGGCTCTCCACTCCTCCCACTTGCTGCGGAGCTCTCCTTCCAGATAAGCTTCTTTCTTGCCGATCCTAGAGATCCAAGCAATCCCTCCGGCAAGTGGCTCTCCTATCTCAACGCGGGGCATGAAGAAGTGGCGGAAGAGGGCTATGTTTGGGTGGACTCCGACAAAGTTTTCGCAAAGGTGTGCGAAAACTGCCATGGTCAGGACAGCGTTGGGGGTGAAATCAAGGAGGCGAAGCCCGTAGGTGTTCATGATATCGCAAAAGAATTCAGAAAAGGCGGCGAGCCCGCATAGAAGAAGAGCGCGAAGAAGGGTACCGCCGAAACCAACTCGATCGCGGGTGAGATTACCCTCGTCGCTGGATGCGCTTCGCGTCTCCGTCGACCAGAAGAGGTAGTAGCCCTCCCTCAGCTCCTTTGCGTCGAGCTGGGGGTCGAAGGTGGCCCGCTCCTTTCGCAGCGCCGTGAGCCGCTGCGCCTCGGCCGACTTCACGCCCTTCCCCTTGTCGGATTTCGGAGCCATGGCGGAGGTTGTGGAGGAGACCGACGGCGTTGATGGCGCTGGTGGCGATGGGGGGCGGAGCGTCGCTCTCTTCAGACTTGAGAAGAAGGGGGGAGCGGCGGTGGTTTTCGAGATGGGACAGCAAATGGCGAGGTGGGCGACCTGCCCCTGTTTCCCCTGTTTATAAGGAGGGAGAGGGGGCGGACGTTCCGCTTTTCCAATTAAAGAAACCCCCACGATCTCTCCCCACGACGCCGCAGTCGACGCGTGCTGTTCGTGGGGGACGTGGTGGGTCCGGAGCAAGTAACGGCGTGATCTAGGCCGCGCGTGCCCGTGCACTGTTTTGGGCCTGGCCCAACAGAGCTCGGCGCCGTGTGTGGCCCAGGCCCGGGGGCTCCTGTCGGTGTACTAGAGTAGGGGTACCCTAGTATCCCGAACTCGTGCACGGGCAGTTGCAGCACCCCGCGGCAAGGCTTGCCTAGTGACCGCCAAGGTCCTCCATGGTTCCTTTGGAGCCATTCAAGAACAAAGTATTCAAGTCAAGGAGACAATACCCCGGCAAGAGGAGCTTGCCGGGAAGGCCACTCAAGGCACGCAGAAGACAAGGCCCCGGCAAGAGGAGCTTGCCGGGAAGGCTCGGTGAGCGACAAGCTTCCGGGCGCGACAAGGATTCAGCTGCGGCAAGGCTCTTGCCGCGGCAGGCAACCACTCTTTATCTCCGCTCCAGCTCATCCACCAACGTGTCGCCATGGGACCGTTCTAGGCGCGCGTGTCAAGAGGCTGTGCGGCCAGCGGAGAGCAGCGGTAAGCGGCACTGACAAGATTGCCATCGTGGCAAACGGTGGCGCTCCTGACGGTCCCTATCGCACTGTTTAAGCGACGTGGACGGGCATTTAATGCTTTTGTCCCTTGCCGTCAGAGTTAGGTAGATAACACTGTACAAAGTAGCTGTACCAACCGCAACTCATTTTCCCATTTTGCCCTCGTCTACGTTGCCACCTGTTGGTGACCCCTTGAGCATATAAAAGGAGGCCCATGTACAACGTAGAGGGGGGTTCGGTTCGACTCATTCGAAACTAGAGACTCCCACGCTAGGTCTTGTAGCTCTCAACGCTCCCTAGCAAGAACACAATATAATTAGACAAGCAGCAGTAGGAGTATTATCTGTCCGGAGAGCTCCGAAGCTGGGTAAACTGCTCGTGTGCTTCGCCTCGATCTGCTCTTCGTGCAATCTCCGCCCCCCACCGAACCGAAAGGGGTCCGGTCCGCCGGCCCCCATAGGTGTTCGTGGGTACGATCAGCCTCCCCGACATAGATCTAGTTCAACTCTAGTGTAAAATTATATGTACTAGGCTATAGAGCTAGTTCAACTGTAGTGTAAAATTATTTGAACTAGCTTATAGAGCTAGTTCAACTCTAGTGTAAAATTATTTCAACTAGCTTATAGATCTAGTTCAACTCTAGTGTAAAATTATTTGTACTAGGCTATTGAGCTAGTACAACTCAAGGGTAAAATTGTTTTAAGTAGCTAATAGTTCTAGTTCAACTCTAGTTTAAGAGCTAGTACGACTCTAGTGTAAAATTATTTGTACTAGGCTATAGAGCTAGTTCAACTCTAGTGTAAAATTATTTGAACTAGCTTATAGAGCTAGTTCAACTCTAGTGTCAAAAAATTTGAACTAGCTTATAGAGCTAGTTCAACTATAGTGTAAAATTATTTGAACTAGCTTATAGAGCTAGTTCAACTATAGTGTAATTTTTTTTTGTACAACCTTATAGAGCTAGTTCAACTCCACTGTAAAATTATTTGTACTAGGCTATAGAGCTAGTTCAAATCTAGTGTAAAATTATTTGAACTAGCTTATAGAGCTAGTTAAAGTCTAGTGTAAAATTATGTGTACAAGCTTATAGAGCTAGTTCAACTCTAGTGTAAAATTATTTGTACTAGGCTATACAGCTAGTTCAACTCTAGTGTATAATTATTTGAACAAGCTTATAGATCTAGTTCAACTCTAGTGTAAAATTATTTTTACTAGGCTATAGAGCTAGTTCAACTCTAGTGTAAAATTATTTGAACTAGCTTATAGAGCTAGTTCAACTCTAGTGTAAAAAAAATTGAACTAGCTTATAGAGCTAGTTCAACTCTAGTGTCAAATTATTTGAACTAGCTTATAGAGCTACTTCAACTCTAGTGTAAAATTATTTGTATAAGCTTATAGAGCTAGTTCAACTCTAGTGTAAAGTAATTTGTACTAGGCTATAGAGCTAGTACAACTCTAGGGTAAAATTGTTTTAAGTAGCTAATAGAGCTAGTTCAACTCTAGTGTAAGAGCTAGTTCGACTCTAGTGTAAAATTATTTGTACTAGGCTATAGATCTAGTTCAACTCTAGTGTAAAATTATTTGAACTAGCTTATAAAGCTAGTTGAACTCTAGTGTAAAAAAATTTGGACTAGCTTATAGAGCTAGTTCAACTCTAGTGTAAAAAATTTTGTACAAGCTTATAGAGCTAGTTCAACTCTACTGTAAAATTATTTGTACTAGGCTATAGAGCTAGTTCAACTCTAGTGTAAAATTATTTGAACTAGCTTATAGAGCTAGTTAAAGTCTAGTGTAAAATTATTTGTACAAGCTTGTAGAGCTAGTTCAACTCTAGTGTAAAATTATTTGTACTAGGCTATAGAGCTAGTTCAACTCTAGTGTAAAATTATTTGAACTAGCTTATAGATCTAATTTAACTCTAGTCTAAAATTATTTGTACTAGGCTATAGAGCTAGTTTAAATCTAGTGTAAAATTATTTGAACTAGCTTATATATCTAGTTCAACTCTAGTGTAAAATTATTTATACTAGGCTATAGAGCTAGTTCAACTCTACTGTAAAATTATTTGCACTAGCTTATATAGCTAGTTCAACTCTAGTGTAAAATTATTTGTACTAGGCTATAGAGCTAGTTCAACTCTAGTGTCAAATTATTTGACCTAGCTTATAGAGCTAGTTAAAGTCTATTTTAAAATTATTTGTACAAGCTTATAGAGCTAGTTCAACTCGAGTGTAAACTTATTTGTACTAGGCTATAGAGCTAGTTCAACTCTAGTGTAAAATTATTTGAACTAGCTTATAGATCTAGTTCAACTCTAGTGTAAAATTATTTGTACTAGGATATAGAGCTAGTTCAACTCTAGTGTAAAATTATTTGTATTAGGCTATAGAGCTAGTTCAACTCTAGTGTACAATTATTTGAACTAGCTTATATATCTAGTTCAACTCTAGTGTAAAATTATTTGTACTAGCTATACAGCTAGTTCAACTCTAGTGTAAAAAAAATTGACCTAGCTTATAGAGCTAGTTCAACTATAGTCTAGTGTAAAATTATTTGAACTAGCTTATAGAGCTAGTTCAACTCTAGTGTAAAATTATTTGTATAAGCTTATAGAGCTAGTTCAACTATAGTGTAAAATTATTTGTACTAGGCTATAGAGCTAGTACAAATCTAGGGTAGAATTGTTTTAAGTAGCTAATAGATCTAGTTCAACTCTAGTGTAAGAGCTAGTTCAACTCTAGTGTAAAATTATTTGTACTAGGCTACAGAGCTAGTTCAACTCTAGTGTAAAATTATTTGAACTAGCTTATAGAGCTAGTTGAACTCTAGTGTAAATTTTTTTGATCTAGCTAATAGAGCTAGTTCAACTCTAGGGTAAAATTATTTGAACTAGCTTATAGAGCTACTTCAACTCTAGTGTAAAAAAATTTGTACAAGCTTATAGAGCTAGTTCAACTCTACTGTAAAATTATTTATACTAGGGTATAGAGCTAGTTCAACTCTAGTGTAAAATTATTTGAACTAGCTTATAGAGCTAGTTAAAGTCCAGTGTAAAATTATTTGTACAAGCTTGTTGAGCTAGTTCAACTCTAGTGTAAAATTATTTGTACTAGGCTATAGAGCTAGTTGAACTCTAGTGTAAAATTATTTGAACTAGCTTATAGATCTAGTTTAACTCTAGTGTAAAATTATTTGTACTAGGCTATAGAGCTAGTTCAACTCTAGTGTAAAATTATTTGAACTAGCTTATAGATCTAGTTCATCTCTAGTGAAAAATTATTTATACTAGGCTATAGAGCTAGTTCAACTCTAGTGTAAAATTATTTGCACTAGCTTATATAGCTAGTTCAACTCTAGTTTAAAATTATTTGTACTAGGCTATAGAGCTAGTTCAACGCTAGTGTAAAATTATTTGACCTAGCTTATAGAGCTAGTTAAAGTCTATTGTAAAATTATTTGTACAAGTTTATAGAGCTAGTTCAACTCTAGTGTAAACTTATTTGTACTAGGCTATAGATCTAGTTCAACTCTAGAGTAAAATTATTTGAACTAGCTTATAGATCTAGTTCAACTCTAGTGTAAAATTAATTGTACTAGGCTATAGAGCTAGTTCTACTCTAGTGTAAAATTATTTGGACTAGCTTATAGTGCTAGTTCAACTCTAGTGTCAAATTATTTGAACTAGGATATAGAGCTAGTTTAACTCTAGTGTAAAATTATTTGTACTAGGCTATAGAGCTAGTTCAACTCTAGTGTTGAATTATTTGAACCAGCTTATAGAGCTAGTTGAACTCTAGTGTAAAAAAATTTGAACTAGCTTATAGAGCTAGTTCAACTCTAGGGTAAAATTATTTGAACTAGCTTATAGAGCTAGTTCAACTCTAGTGTAAAATGGTTTGAACTAGCTTATAGATCTAGTTCAACTCTAGTGTAAAATTATTTGTACTAGGCTATAGAGCTAGTTCAACTCTAGTGTAAAATTATTTGAACTAGCTTATATAGCTATTTCAACTATAGTGTAAAATTATTTGAACTAGGCTATAGAGCTAGTTCAACTCTAGTGTAAAATTATTTGTACTAGGATATAGAGCTAGTTCAACTCTAGTGTTAAATTATTTGGACTAGATTATAGAGCTAGTTGAACTCTAGTATAAAAAATTTTGAACTAGCTTATAGAGCTAGTTCAACTCTAGTGTAAATTTTTTTGTACAAGCTTATAGAGCTAGTTCAACTCTACTGTAAAATTATTTGTACTAGGCTATAGAGCTAGTTCAACTCTAGTGTAAAATTATTTGAACTAGCTTATAGAGCTAGTTCAACTCTAGTGTAAATTTTTTTGTACAAGCTTATAGGGCTAGTTCAACTCTACTGTAAAATTATTTGTACTAGGCTATAGAGCTAGTTCAACTCTAGTGTAAAATTATTTGAACTAGCTTATAGAGCTAGTTCAACTATAGTGTAAATTTTTTTGTACAAGATTATAGAGCTAGTTCAACTCTAGTGTAAAATTATTTGTACTAGGCTATAGAGCTAGTTCAACTCTAGTGTAAAATTATTTGAACTAGCTTATAGATCTAGTTCAACTCTAGTGTAAAATTATTTGTACTAGGCTATAGAGCTAGTTCAACTCTAGTGTAAAATTATTTTAACTAGCTTATAGAGCTAGTTCAACTCTAGTGTAAAATTATTTGTATAAGCTTATAGGGCTAGTTCTACTCTAGTGTAAAATTATTTGTAATAGGCTATAGAGCTAGTACAACTCTAGGGTAAAATTGTATTAAGTAGCTAATAGAGCTAGTTCAACTCTATTGTAAGAGCTAGTTCGACTCTACTGTAAAATTATTTGTACTAGGCTATAGAGCTAGTTCAACTCTTGTGTAAAATTATTTGAACTAGCTTATAGAGCTAGTTTAACTCTAGTGTAAAAAAAATTGAACTAGCTTATAGAGCTAGTTCAACTCTGGGGTAAAATTATTTGAACTAGCTTATAGAGCTAGTTCAACTCTAGTGTAATTTTTTTTGTACAAGTTTATGGAGCTAGTTCAACTCTACTGTAAAATTATTTGTACTAGGCTATAGAGCTAGTTCAACTCTAGTGTAAAATTATTTGAACTAGCTAATAGAGCTAGTTAAAATCTAGTGTAAAATTATTTGTACAAGCTTGTAGAGCTAGTTCAACTCTAGTGTAAAATTATTTATACTAGGCTATAGAGCTAGTTCAACTCTAGTGTAAAATTATTTGAACTAGCTTATACATCTAGTTTAACTCTAGTGTAAATTATTTGTACTAGGCTATAGAGCTAGTTCAACTCTAGTGTAAAATTATTTGAACTAGCTTATAGATCTAGTTCAACTCTAGTGTAAAATTATTTATACTAGGCTATAGAGCTAGTTCAACTCTAGTGTAAAATTATTTGCACTAGCTTATAGAGCTAGTTCAACTCTAGGGTAAAATTATTTGAACTAGCTTATAGAGCTAGTTCAACTCTAGTGTAAAATGGTTTGAACTAGCTTATAGATCTAGTTCAACTCTAGTGTAAAATTATTTGTACTAGGCTATAGAGCTAGTTCAACTCTAGTGTAAAATTATTTGAACTAGCTTATATAGCTAGTTCAACTCTAGTGTTAAATTATTTGAACTAGGCTATAGAGCTAGTTTAACTCTAGTGTAAAATTATTTGTACTAGGCTATAGAGCTAGTTCAACTCTAGTGTTAAATTATTTGAACTAGCTTATAGAGCTAGTTGAACTCTAGTATATAAAAAAATTGAAATAGCTTATAGAGCTAGTTCAAATCTAGTTTAAAATTATTTGAACTAGCTTATAGAGCTAGTTCAACTCTAGTGTAAAATTTTTGTACAAGCTTATAGAGCTAGTTCAACTCTAGTGTAAAATAATTTGTACTAGGCTATAGAGCTAGTTCAACTCTAGTGTAAAATTATTTGAACTAGCTTATAGAGCTAGTTCAACTATTGTGTAAATTTTTTGTACAAGCTTATAGAGCTAGTTCAACTCTAGTGTAAAATTATTTGTACTAGGTTATAGAGCTAGTTCAACTCTAGTGTAAAATTATTTAAACTAGCTTATAGATCTAGTTCAACTCTAGTGTAAAATTATTTGTACTAGGCTATAGAGCTAGTTCAACTCTAGTGTTAAATTATTTGAACTAGCTTATAGAGCTAGTTCAACTCTAGTGTAAAATTATTTGAACTAGCTTATAGAGCTAGTTCAACTCGAGTGTAAAAATTATTTGTATAAGCTTATAGAGCTGGTTCAACTCTAGGGTAAAATTATTTGAACTAGCTTATAGAGCTAGTTCAACTCTGGTGTAAATTTTTTTGTACAAGTTTATAGAGCTAGTTCAACTCTAGTGTAAAATTATTTGTACTAGGCTATAGAGCTAGTTCAACTCTAGTGTAAAATTATTTGAACTAGCTTATAGATCTAGTTCAACTCTAGTGTAAAATTATTTGTACTAGCTATAGAGCTAGTTCAACTCTAGTGTAAAATTATTTTAACTAGCTTATAGAGCTAGTTCAACTCTAGTGTAAAATTATTTGAACTAGCTTATAGAGCTAGTTCAACTCTAGTGTAAATTTTTTGTACAAGATTATAGAGCTAGTTCAACTCTAGTGTAAAATTATTTGTACTAGGCTATAGAGCTAGTTCAACTCTAGTGTAAAATTATTTGAACTAGCTTATAGATCTAGTTCAACTCTAGTGTAAAATTATTTGTACTACGCTATAGAGCTAGTTCAACTCTAGTGTAAAATTATTTTAACTAGCTTATAGAGCTAGTTCAACTCTAGTGTAAAATTATTTGTATAAGCTTATAGGGCTAGTTCTACTCTAGTGTAAAATTATTTGTAATAGGCTATAGAGCTAGTACAACTCTAGGGTAAAATTGTATTAAGTAGCTAATAGAGCTAGTTCAACTCTATTGTAAGAGCTAGTTCGACTCTACTGTAAAATTATTTGTACTAGGCTATAGAGCTAGTTCAACTCTTGTGTAAAATTATTTGAACTAGCTTATAGAGCTAGTTTAACTCTAGTGTAAAAAAAATTGAACTAGCTTATAGAGCTAGTTCAACTCTGGGGTAAAATTATTTGAACTAGCTTATAGAGCTAGTTCAACTCTAGTGTAATTTTTTTTGTACAAGTTTATGGAGCTAGTTCAACTCTACTGTAAAATTATTTGTACTAGGCTATAGAGCTAGTTCAACTCTAGTGTAAAATTAGTTGAACTAGCTAATAGAGCTAGTTAAAATCTAGTGTAAAATTATTTGTACAAGCTTGTAGAGCTAGTTCAACTCTAGTGTAAAATTATTTATACTAGGCTATAGAGCTAGTTCAACTCTAGTGTAAAATTATTTGAACTAGCTTATACATCTAGTTTAACTCTAGTGTAAATTATTTGTACTAGGCTATAGAGCTAGTTCAACTCTAGTGTAAAATTATTTGAACTAGCTTATAGATCTAGTTCAACTCTAGTGTAAAATTATTTATACTAGGCTATAGAGCTAGTTCAACTCTAGTGTAAAATTATTTGCACTAGCTTATATAGCTAGTTCAACTCTAGGGTAAAATTATTTGAACTAGCTTATAGAGCTAGTTCAACTCTATTGTAAAATTGTTTGAACTAGCTTATAGATCTAGTTCAACTCTAGTGTAAAATTATTTGTACTAGGCTATAGAGCTAGTTCAACTCTAGTGTAAAATTATTTGAACTAGCTTATATAGCTAGTTCAACTCTAGTGTTAAATTATTTGAACTAGGCTATAGAGCTAATTTAACTCTAGTGTAAAATTATTTGTACTAGGCTATAGAGCTAGTTCTACTCTAGTGTTAAATTATTTGAACTAGCTTATAGAGCTAGTTGAACTCTAGTATATAAAAAAAATTGAAATAGCTTATAGAGCTAGTTCAAATCTAGTTTAAAATTATTTGAACTAGCTTATAGAGCTAGTACAACTCTAGTGTAAAATTTTTTGTACAAGCTTATACAGCTAGTTCAACTCTACTGTAAAATAATTTGTACTAGGCTATAGAGCTAGTTCTACTCTAGTGTAAAATTATTTGAACTAGCTTATAGAGCTAGTTCAACTATAGTGTAAATTTTTTTGTACAAGCTTATAGAGCTAGTTGAACTCTAGTGTAAAATTATTTGTACTAGGTTATAGAGATCGTTCAACTCTAGCGTAAAATTATTTAAACTAGCTTATAGATCTAGTTCAACTCTAGTGTAAAATTATTTGTACTAGGCTATAGAGCTAGTTCAACTCTAGTGTTAAATTATTTGAACTAGCTTATAGAGCTAGTTCAACTCTAGTGTAAAATTATTTGAACTAGCTTATAGAGCTAGTTCAACTCGAGTGTAAAAATTATTTGTATAAGCTTATAGAGCTGGTTCAACTCTAGGGTAAAATTATTTGAACTAGCTTATAGAGCTAGTTCAACTCTGGTGTAAATTTTTTTGTACAAGTTTATAGAGCTAGTTCAACTCTACTGTAAAATTATTTGTACTAGGCTATAGAGCTAGTTCAACTCTAGTGTAAAATTATTTGAACTAGCTAATAGAGCTAGTTAAAATCTAGTGTAAAATTATTTGTACAAGCTTGTAGAGCTAGTTCAACTCTAGTGTAAAATTATTTGTACTAGGCTATAGAGCTAGTTCAACTCTAGTGTAAAATTATTTGAACTAGCTTATAGATCTAGTTTAACTCTAGTGTAAAATTATTTGTACTAGGCTATAGAGATAGTTCAACTCTAGTATAAATTATTTGAACTAGCTTATAGAGCTAGTTCAACTATAGTGTAAATTTTTTTGTACAAGCTTATAGACCTAGTTCAACTATAGTGTAAAATTATTTGTACTAGGGTATAGAGATAGTTCAACTCTAGTGTAAAATTATTTAAACTAGCTTATAAATCTAGTTCAACTCTAGTGTAAAATTATTTGTACTAGGCTATAGAGCTAGTTCAACTCTAGTTTAAAATTATTTGAACTAGCTTATAGAGCTAGTTCAACTCTAGTGTAAAATTATTTGAACTAGCTTATAGAGCTAGTTCAACTTGAGTGTAAAAATTATTTGTATAAGCTTATAGAGCTAGTTCAACTCTAGTGTAAAATAGTTTGTACTAGGCTATAGAGCTAGTACAACTCTAGGGTAAAATTGTTTTAAGTAGCTAATAGAGCTAGTTAAACTCTAGTGTAAGAGGTAGTTCGACACTAGTGTAAAATTATTTGTACTAGGCTATAGAGCTAGTTCAACTCTAGTGTAAAATTATTTGAACTAGCTTATAGAGCTAGTTGAACTCTAGTGTAAAAAAAACTGAACTATCTTATAGAGCTAGATCAACTCTAGGGTAAAATTATTGGAACTAGCTTATAGAGCTAGTTCAACTCTAGTGTAAATTTTTTTGTACAAGCTTATAGAGCTAGTTCATCTCTACTGTAAAATTATTTGTACTAGGCTATAGGGCTAGTTCAACTCTAGTGTAAAATTATTTGAACTAGCTTATGGAGCTAGTTAAAATCTAGTGTAAAATTATTTGTACAAGCTTGTAGAGCTAGTTCAACTCTATTGTAAAATTATTTGTACTTGGCTATAGAGCTAGTTCAACTCTAGTGTAAAATTATTTGAACTAGCTTATAGATCTAGTTTAACTCTAGTGTAAATTTTTTTGTACTAGGCTATAGAGCTAGTTCAACTCTAGTGTAAAATTATTTGAACTAGCTTATAGATCTAGTTCAACTCTAGTGTAAAATTATTTATACTAGGCTATAGAGCTAGTTCAACTCTAGTGTAAAATTATTTGCACTAGCTTATATAGCTAGTTCAACTCTAGGGTAAATTATTTGAACTAGCTTATAGAGCTAGTTCAACTCTAGTGTAAAATTGTTTGAACTAGCTTATAGATCTAGTTCAACTCTAGTGTAAAATTATTTGTACTAGGCTATAGAGCTAGTTCAACTGTAGTGTAAAATTATTTGAACTAGCTTATATAGCTAGTTCAACTCTAGTGTTAAATTATTTGAACTAGGCTATAGAGCTAGTTTAACTCTAGTGTAAAATTATTTGTACTAGGCTATAGAGCTAGTTCAACTCTAGTGTTAAATCATTTGAACTAGCTTATAGAGCTAGTTGAACTCTAGTATAGAAAAATTTGAACTAGCTTATAGAGCTAATTCAAATCTAGTGTAAAATTATTTGAACTAGCTTATAGAGCTAGTTCAACTCTAGTGTAAATTTTTTTGTACAATCTTATAGAGCTAGTTCAACTCTACTGTAAAATTATTTGTACTAGGCTATAGAGGTAGTTCAACTCTAGTGTAAAATTATTTGAACTAGCTGATAGAGCTAGTTCAACTATAGTGTAAATTTTTTTGTACAAGCTTATAGAGCTAGTTCAACTCTAGTGTAAAATTATTTGTACTAGGCTATAGAGCTAGTTCAACTCTAGTGTAAAATTATTTGACATAGCTTATAGATCTAGTTCAACTCTAGTGTAAAATTATTTGTACTAGGCTATAGAGCTAGTTCAACTCTAGTGTAATATTATTTGAACTAGCTTATATAGGTAGTTCAACTCTAGTGTTAAATTATTTGAACTAGGCTATAGAGCTAGTTTAACTCTAGTGTAAAATTATTTGTACTTGGCTATAGAGCTAGTTCAACTCTAGTGTAAAATTGTTTGAACTAGCTTATAGAGCTAGTTCAACTCTAGTGTAAAATTATTTGTATAAGCTTATAGAGCTAGTTCAACTCTAGTGTAAAATTATTTGTACTAGGCTATAGAGCTAGTACAACTCTAGGGTAAAATTGTTTTAAGTAGCTAATAGAGCTAGTTCAACTCTAGTGTAAAAGCTAGTTCGACTCTAGTGTAAAATTATTTGTACTAGGCTATAGAGCTAGTTCAACTCTAGTGTAAAATTATTTGACCTAGCTTATAGAGCTAGTTGAACTCTAGTGTAAAAAAACTTGAACTAGCTTATAGAGCTAGTTCAACTCTAGGGTAAATATATTTGAACTAGCTTACAGAGCTAGTTCAACTCTAGTGTAAAAAATTTTGTACAAGCTTATAGAGCTAGTTCAACTCTAATGTAAAATTATTTGTACTAGTCTATAAAGCTAGTTCAACTCTAGTGTAAAATTATTTGAACTAGCTTATAGAGCTAGTTAAAATCTAGTGTAAAATTATTTGTACAAGCTTGTAGAGCTAGTTCAACTCTAGTGTAAAATTATTTGTACTAGGCTATAGAGCTAGTTCAACTCTAGTGTAAAATTATTTATACTAGGCTATAGAGCTAGTTCAACTCTAGTGTAAAATTATTTGCACTAGCTTATATAGCTAGTTCAACTCTAGGGAAAAATTATTTGAACTAGCTTATAGAGCTAGTTCAACTCAAGTGTAAAATTGTTTGAACTAGCTTATAGATTGTCGGGGAAGCTGGTCGTGTCCCACGAACACCTATGGGACCTTGGTCCCTTGTGGTTCGGAGGGGGGCGGAGGATGCACGAAGAGCAGATCGAAGCGATGCACACGAGCAGATTTACCCAGCTTCGGAGCTCTCCGGAGAGATAATACTCCTACTGCTGCTTTGTGGATTATCTTGTGTTCTTGCTTGGGAGCAATGGGAGCTACAAAACCTAGCCTGAGTGAGCGTAGTCTCGTATGAGTCGAATGAACTAAGCCGGAGCCGAACCCTTTCTACGTTGCACTTGGGCCTCCTTTTATAGGCACAAGGGGTCACCACAGGTGGCAGCATGTATGAGGGTACAAACGTAAAAACAGTGGTTGGTATACCAACTTGTACAGTGTACAGTAATCTATACCTAACTCTGACGGCAAGGGACATGAGTCATTAATGCCCGTCTCAGTCGCCTGAACAGTGTAACAGGGACCGTCAAGCCCGCCTCCGTTTGCCACGATGGTAGCTTGTCAGCGCCGCTTATCGCTGCTCCCCGCTGGCTGCACAGCCCATCGACACGCGTTCCTGGGAAAGTCCCGTGGCGACACGTTGGTGGATGAGCTGGAGCGGAGATGAAGAGAGGTTGCCTGCCGCGGGAGAACCCTTGTCGTGCTTGGGAGCTCGGCTCTCACCAAGCCTTCCCGGCAAGCTCCTCTTGCCGGGGCCTTGTTTCCTTCGTTCCTTGAGTGGTCTTCCCGGCAAGCTCCTCTTGCCGGGGTCTTGATTACTTTGTTCTTGAATGGCTCCAAAGGAGCCGCCGGAAGATCTTGACGGTCACCAGGCCAGCCCTGCCGCGGGGTGCTGCAACTGCCCGTGCACGAGTTCGGGATACTAGGGTACCCCTACTCTAGTACACCGACAAGAGCCCCCGGGCCTGGACCACACACGGCGCCAAGCTCTGTTGGGCCAGGCCCAAAACAGTGCACGGGCACGCGCGGTCTGGATTACGCCATTACTCGCCCTGGACCCACCACGTCTCCCACGAACGGCACGCACCGGACGTGGCGTCGTGGGGGAGATCGTGGGGCTTTCTTGAATGGGAAAAATCGGAATGCCCGCCCCCTCTCCCTCCTTATAAGCAGGGGGTACAGGGGCAGAGCGCCCACTTGCCATTGCTGTCACATCAGAAACCACCGCCGCTTCCCCCTTTCTGCTCGAGTCCAAAGAGAAGCGACGCTCCGCTCCCTCCCCATTGCCGCCGGTGCCACCAACGCCGTCGGATTCCTCCACCACCTCCGCCATGGCTCCAAAAGCCGATAAGGGCAAAGGGGTGAAATCGGCCGAGGCGCAGCGGCTCGCGGCGCTCCGGAAGGAGAAGGCCCTCTTCGATCCGTTGCTCGACAGGAAGGAGCTGCGGGAGCTGTATTACCTTTTCTGGTCGACGGCGACGCGCAAGCACGCGCAAGACGAGGGTGATCTCCGCCGCCACGCCCGAGAAGGTTTCTTCGTATCCTTTTTCGCACTTTTTTCCATCGCGGGCTCGCCGCCTTTTCTGAATTTTTCTGTGATGTCATGAACACATATGGCCTCCGTCTCCTTGATTTCACCCCCAACGCCGTCCTCACCATGGCCGTTTTCGCACACCTTTGCGAGAACTTTGTCGGGGTCCACCCAAATGTCGCGCTCTTCCGCCATTACTTCATGCCCCGCGTAGAGAGAGGAGAGCCGCTTGCCGGAGGAATTGCATGGATATCCAGGATCGGCAAGAAGGAAGCATATCTTGACGGGGAGCTGCGCAGCAAGTGGGAGGATTGGAGGGCTGACTGGTGTTGGATCTTAGAGGAGGACCCGCAGCCTTTTACTGCCCTACGCAAAACCCCCATAGTGTGCGGCAATGACTGGAGCAACTTGGCGCCGGAGGACGCCAAGTTGAAGATTGCCGTGACTAGGATCTTGCGTCTCAGACATGCCGGGCTGACCGTAGGAGCAGTTGGTGCGGACTTCCTTCGTCGCCGCATTGCGCCCTTGCAGGAGAGGGGGAGGCCTGCTTGGGAGTTCCAGAACGCGGCGGACATCATGAGGCTGCGCCCAGGTCTGAATTGGAATTTTACTGTCTTGGAGCTTGACGGCATGCTGCGGGAGCTGTTCAAGCCTGATGCAGATCACCCCGAGTGGTTTATGTTGCCGAGGGGAGTCGTGCCCTTGTGCAACAACTCGTCGCTTGACCGCATCCGCGCGATGATGCCGCCAGCGATTCCCATGGAATCATTCCAACTGGCAGAGCCCGCCGACGACGCCGTGCAGCAGTTCTTTGATGACTTAGAAGAAGTGCCGATCCGCGCCGACGAAAGCGAAGCGGCTCACCGCGACACCACCGAGCAGGAGATGGCGCGCATCGCCACAAGGTTGGAGGAGGCGGCAGAAGCTGCTGCCGCTGGCGTGTTTGGTTTTACTGTCGAGGAGGCAGAGACGGCCGAGGCGGCAAGCCTTGCCGACCGAGAGGAGTTTGTCGGTGAGGAGGAGCAGGCCGAGCCCGACAATGAGCCGAGTGAGCCTGCCGGGGGCGCCTCTCCTCCGCCGTCAAGTAGCTTGCCGCAGGAGGAGCCCGCTGTCCCGCCAAGGAGACGCCTCCGCAAGACTGGAGAAATGGCGGGGCGGCATACGGCCCAACAGCCGCCTCGCCGCCCGACGCGCTCCACCGCGGCAAGCACTGTTGCCGTGGGAGCGCCTCATTCCGCCACGGCGACGGGCGCGGGTCTTCGAGTCACGGCCCCGCGCCGTCAGCGCCCGAGGGAATCCTCTCCCCAATTCGTCGCGCGCCGAGCGAATTTGATCTCTCGCCTCAGCCCGAGGAAGAAGAGGAAGAGTAAGATCTTGTCGCTGCTACTTGTAATCTTTCAATTTACTGCTTTAATTTGTATCGACTTGCTTCACTCAACCTTCTCCTTCTTCGTGACGCTGGCTCAAAGGGCGTCAAGAGGGCCAAGACCCCGGTGGTTGTCGTCTCGGGCGATTCCCCTGCATGGCTGTGGAGGCACATCTGGGACTCCTTTGCCGGATCCGGCAACCCTTCAACAGAGCAGCCCCCAGCACAGCCCCCAACGTAAGTGTTTGATCCATTTCTTACGGTTAGGTGTGCTTGGGTGCTCCTTCATCACTGATATCTGGCTTGTTGAATTATGTAGGAGCGGAGCAGCCTCATCAGGAGGTCCCGGAGGTTGATCCCGAAGTTCAGCTTGCTTCAACTACGCCACCAAGGGAGAAATCTCCGCCAAGGGAGCGCTCTCCGGCAAGGGAGGCCTCTCCGACAAGGGGGGCTTCTCCGACAAGGGGAGCTTCTCCGACAAGGGGCAGCGCCGACGACCCTCCGGTGGTGAAGACCGCGGCAACAGGCCCCACTGCAGGTAATCTTCTTGCTTGAGAATTTCCCTTGGGTTCTTTTTCTTCTGTTCTTCTTTTTCGAACATTTGCTTGACTTGTTCTTTCTTTTTCTGACCGTCAGATCCATCCGCCGGAGAGCCGATGGAGACTGAGGCCGCCGGCGAGGAGGACGCTCGCGACAATAATGACGACGCCGCCAACATGGAGGAGAAGGAGGCCGGCGCTGATGAGTCCGCCGGCGAGGAGGCCGCCAAGGCTGCCGGCGCAGAGGCTGGGGAGGGGTCCGGCGATCGCACTGATGGCCCTAAGGCCGCAGGAGCGCCAGGCGCTGCACCGACCGCCGATCCCCCCGCCACCGATGCCGCGCCAGACGAAGAGCCCCAGCCCGGCGCCTATCTGAAGGCCGGCGAAGGTGTCTTCATCAAGCTTCCGTGGGCGTCAAGCTCCAGGGCACCGGTCGAAGGGGAGACCTTCGACGTGGAGCTGCTCGCCTCTGCTGGGCTGTCGCTGGTGGACACGCCAGGCAGCAGCAGTGGCGAGTCTGAGGAGGAGCAGTTGCTGAAAAGGTTGTTGTCGCTCTACCACGCCCGACAAGACAAACTGGAGTCTCGGGAGGCTCTCGTCACGAGGGCAGGAGCTGACATGGAGAAACGCGCAGAGGAGCTCCGGCGCGCCAACAAGGAAACTCTCCGGGATATAGCAGAGGCGCGGGAGCAGCTTGCCGAGGAGCGCACGGCTTTCATCTTGGAGAAGGCCGAGGTCGAGGAGCAGCAAAGGCTTGCCGGTGATAAGCTCTCCGCGCAAGAGGGTGAGCTGGCGCAGCGGAAGATCAACCTCGACAGCTATGAGGAAGATCTCACCGTGCGCGAGCAATCAATTGGCGGGCCACTTCAGGAGGCAAAGGACGCCGCCGCAGCTGCCAAGGCCGCCAAGAAGGATTTGTTGACGAGGGTGGCACAGCTGGAGGCCACCCTCCAGAAGAGCGAGGAGGAAGCCACCTGGCTGAAGCGCGAACGTGAGAAGGACGCCTACACTCTTGGCGAGCTGCAGGGTCGTTTCGCCGAGAAGATCAAGGAGCTCGAGGCCGCCAAGGACTCCAAGGTGGATTTGGAGTTGAAACTGACCACCCTGACGGAGACGCTGAATGGCGCCAAGGAGCGGGAAACGGGCCTGCTGGAAAAGATCAAGGCCACCGAGAAGTTGTTGTCGAATGCTGTGACCGCCCAGAATAATCTCAGAGATAGCATAATGCACTGGACAGAAGGTCTTGTGGACACTGCCGCCGCCATCCATAATGAGCTGATGGAGCTGGGGATGGTGGATCTCGGGTACTCCACCGACGAGAACCTCCAACCCAGCGCCAAGCTCAGCCTGTTCTTCAAGGGCGTACTGACGGGTCTCCAGCGGCTCCGGGAGGAGATCCCAAAGCAGCTGGCGGAGGAGTCGCGCCAAGTCTGTGCGGGGGCTCTCCAGAAGGTGTTGATGAAAGTGGCCTTCCGCAACCCAGGCGTCGACTTGACCAAAGTCCTCAAGTCCCTGCCTCCATCCGCTGACGTTGAAGCGCTCAAGGCCCTTGTCGCACCCATTGTGGACAGGGTGAGCGGAGTCAAGAATCTCGATGGCGACCGCGTGGACTAGGCCGCTAAGCTTATCTTTCTCTTGTCGCTGTAAATCATGTTTAGGCAAAAAATCCATTACATCTGCGACAAGTTATTTCTGTAATATACTCTATCTTAGGTATCAATTGCAATGTTATTTCCTTTACTTGACTCCTTCCCTTGTATGTTCGTACCCTACGCTTTTAGTGGAACTTGTCGGTGCGAACACCTTTGCCGCGAGCACTGAGTGCGGAACTTCAGCAGCCTGCTGGCGATGCTGCCTCCGACAAGCAACCTTGTCGCAACTAGTTGCAGCACACTTAAATCGTTGAGCAGGCTCGAAACAAAGTAAGGGCGCAAGCTAGTCGCGAGTTGGTTCCTCCGCGCACAGGTTTTCCATACAAAGTACTATCGTTCGAGGAAGATAACTCAAAAATTTAAAAACTGGTTGCTTAAACTTAGCAACTTAGCTTCTCTGTCGTTCACTTCCCGGCAAGGCGACAATTCCTCGGGCGGCGCTTGGCGGCCCACACCATTATCTTCTCCTTCCCCCCCGGTTAACTTGTGGGTGGATGAACCTTCCTCTTGTTTGAGAAGAAAGAAGAGAAAATAAAGTTATGGAGCCTAGTGGCTCGTTACCGCTTACCGGGTGTGTACGCTGCACAAAATGTCAGATAATACATGCATAATAATAATGAAAGCATGAAATTGACCAATTGTGTGCAACACATAAGCTTTACTGATGCACGGGGTCTGCGCCCGGCTTTGTACAAAGGTTTACATGCAACAGCGGCAAGACTTGTACAAAAGGGTGGTTGCCGGAACGGGTCCCGCAACCGCGCCTCTATGGGTAAAACTTACGAAGATGCTCAGATTCCAGAGTTGCTCACCGAACGCCATCTTCGGTCTCAAGGCGATAACGCCGGGCCTAGTGACTCGTTTCACCCGATAGGGGCCTTCCCACTTTGGCGTCAACTTGTTGGAATTCTTGGCGGATTGAACGCGTTGAAGAACAAGGTCGCCTTCCTCGAAGCTTCTCGCATTAACTTTGCGGCTATGGTAGCGGCGCAAAGCTTGCTGGAAACGAGCGGCTCGACAAAGAGCTGAAGACGATCTTCCTCGAGGAGCGGCGCGTCATCTTGTCGCAGCTGCTCTTGCTCAAGCTCATCATAAGCGAGTACTCGAGGTGATCCGTGATACGAAGTTCCGTGGGGAGAACTGCCTCCGCCCATAGACTAGAGCGAAGGTGTCCGCCGGTGGCTCGATTTGGCGTCGCTCGATCGACCAAAGAACCACCGCAGCTCCTCAATCCAATTCCTTCCGCACTTGCGCAGCCTGTCAAAGTTCTAGTCTTGAGTCCTCGCAGCACTTCAGCATTTGCCCTCTCGCTTGACCGCTGCTTCTCGGGTGAGCAACGAAGTATAAAGCAGACTTTGGCGCCACGATCTTGGACGATCGCATGAAGGTGGGACTCATGAATTGGGTGCCGTTGTCGGTGATGATCCGTTAGGTATCCCAAAACGGCGAACAATTGACTCAAGAACTTGATCGCCGACCGTGCTGTCACCTTCCTCACTGGTTCCACTTCCGCCACTTTGTGAACTTGTCGATCGGGACATACAAGTACTCAAAGCCCCGACAGCTTCGGGGAAGGGCCGAGGATGTCGAGCCCTGCATCGAAAACGGCAGGATAAAGGGATCGCCTAGAGAGCTTGAGCTGGCTGGTGTATCTGTTTTGAATGGAACTGGAACGCTTCACACTTGGTTACTTGTACATTTGCATCCTGGAGGGCTTCGGGCCAGAAGAAACCTTGCCGGAAAGCTTTGCCGGCAAGTGCTCTTGCGCCAATGTGGTGACCACATATGCCTCCATGTATCTCTGCCAACAGCTTCTGTCCATCTTCCCGGGAAATACACTTCAATTTCACTCCGTTGAGTCTTCTTCTATATAGGATGTTTTCAACAAACTGATACATACTTGACTGCCGGGCTAATTTTTCTGCTTCTTCTTGTTCTTCGGGAAGTTCTCCTGTCTGAAGGAAATGGACGATTTGCTGCGCCCATGTTGGAGCTTGCGGCTCGACAACAAGGACTAAAGGCACATCTACCATCAAGGAACATTAGCTTTCACGGCAAGAACATGCGGTTCTGCGGAGTTTATGATCCCGGCAAGCTTGCCGGAGCAAAGCTTGTCGGGAGCGCCTCGCTTCAACGAAACAAACTATAGGGTTTGTCGGAGCAGGCTGCTCCTCGATGATATTTGCGCTGATTTTAGGGACCTTCTTGGCGGCGGCTCCGGGGAGCTCTCACGGAAAGTAGTCGCCGGAAACCAATTTTCTCTTCTTGCTCGTCTCTGTTGATGGCGTTATGGTTGGGTGAGTCAGCTTGAGCACAAAAATTCCTGGTTCCATGTGTAACTTAAGTGCAGCACATTTTGAGAGGCCATCAGCAATATCATTCTGAGCTCTTGGAACGTGTTCCATTTGCAGGCCTTCAAAGTGCTCTTCTAGCTTTCTCACTTCATCAACGTATGCTTCCATCAACGGACTCTGGTAATCTTTGTTCACTTGGCGGACTACAAGCTGCGAGTCACCCCTGACAATAAGCTTCTTGATCCCAAGGTCCACTGCGATTCTAAGACCGGCAAGCAAACCTTCATACTCTGCAGTATTGTTTGTTGCTTGCTCCTTGGGAAACTGCATTTGGACTATGTACTTGAGGTGCTCTCCGGTGGGTGCGATAAGCAGCACGCCGGCACCGGCGCCTTGCAGCGAAAAGGCACCATCAAAGTACATCAGCCACTCTTTACTCGCTTCTTTGGCTGGGATGCTCGTCTCTGGTATTTCTTCGTCTTGCGTTGGCGTCCATTCTGCTATAAATTCTGCCAATGCTCTGCTTTGGATAGTTGAAGTGCTTTCAAACTTGAGGCCAAAGCTTGACAGTTCCAGTGCCCACTCGACAATCCTGCCTGTTGCTTCTGGATTTTGCAATATCCTCTTGAGGGAAAGCGAGTGACAACTGTTATCTCATGTGCTTGAAGTAATGGCGCAGCTTTCTCGAGGCCATGAGGAGGCCGAAAAGCAACTTTCGCACACCGAATACCTTGACCTAGCCCCTGTAAAGGGAACTCGACAAAGTAGACTGGGCGCTGCACCATCCTTTTTTGTATCTTGTCGCAGTCCTGCGCAGACCCGCCCTTGTCGGGACCAGAGCTTGACGGCGAAACCCTCTGCTTGTCGCTGGATGTGTCTGCCTCGGTTGCCAGCTCTTCATCTGCCTCCCTCTCTGCTACTAACGCAGCACTAACCACTAGATTGGTTGCTGCTATGTACAACGGCAACTTCTCTTGTGGCTTAGGTGCGACAAGTATTGGAGCGGAGGACAGGTACCTATTCAAGTCTTGCAGCGCAGCCTCCGCCTCGGGAGTCCATTTCATTGGACCAGCCTTTTTCAAAATTTTGAAAAATGGCAGGGCGCGCTCAGCTGACTTAGAGATAAACCTGCTAAGAGCAGCCACGCAACCGGCAAGCCTTCTGACATCCTTGACGCGCTTTGGTGCTTCAATCTGCTCAATGGCCTTGATCTTGTCGGGATTGGCGTCAATTCCCCTCTGAGACACAAAGAACCCGAGAAGCTTGCCGGAGGGAACTCCAAACACGCACTTCTCGGGGTTGAGCTTGAGATTGATCTTGCGCAGATTTGCAAAAGTTTCATCTAAGTCTTGAACCAAAGTTGCTTTGTACTTGCTCTTGACCACTATGTCATCCATGTAAGCCTCTACATTTCTGTGTATTTGTGGTTCAAAGGCTTCATGGACTACTCTAGCAAACGTTGAACCAGCATTCTTCAAACCGAAAGGCATCCGTATGAAACAGTACGTGCCACATGGTGTAATGAATGCGGTTTTCTCTTCTTCTTCCTCTGCCATGAAGATCTGATGATATCCTGAATATGCGTCAAGAAATGAAAGCAAATCACATCCAGCTGTGGAGTCAACAATCTGGTCTATACGCGGCAAGGGAAATGGGTCTTTGGGAGAAGCTTTATTAACATCTGTAAAGTCGATACAGAGTCTCCATTTCCCGTTTGCCTTTCGTACAACTACCGGATTGGCCAACCACGTGGGATGGAGCACTCCTCTAACAAGGCCTGCTGCTTCCAACTTCTTGATCTCTTCTGTTATGAATTCTTGGCGCTCCACTGCCTGTTTCCTAACTTTTTGCTTGACGGGCCGCGCGTGAGGACAGACAGCTAGGTGGTGCTCAACTACTTTCCTGGGAACGCCGGGGATGTCAGATGGTTGCCATGCAAACACATCGACATTCGCCCGCAGGAAAGCAACGAGCTCGCCTTCCTATTTATGTAACACCCGGATAATTAAGCTACAGTAATCACCTCGGTTACTGTGATTAAACTCACGTTGATTCGAACCCGGTTCAAATTCAAATTTAAAACATAAGCAAACGATAAAAGTTTTCAAAAACTAAAACTAAAATGTTCGGGGGTTGTCAAAAATTACAAAGCTAATTATGGTGGAGTGCACACATTTTTGTAAAGTGTTTAGATATTTTAAATAAACCAAAACAGAAAAGAAAAATAAGAAAAAGAAAATAAAACAAAAGGGAGTGGGGGAGAAAACCCCCCACTGGCCCAACTGGGCCAAGCCCACCTGGCCCAGTCGGCCAGCCCCCCCTGGCCCGGCCCAACCGGCCGCCCCCCTTATCCACCCCCTCCCCCGGTCGGCTAACCCTAGCCACCCACCCCGATCCCTTTTCCTCCTCCTCGCCGTCCGGATCGGGAGCCGACCGATCCTGTCGCGCCCGACGCCGGGCGACCCCCCGCCCGACCGCACCTCCTCCTCCTCCTCCCGACGTGCAGCGCCGGGCTCAAGGCCCCTCGCCAGCAGCTGGGTCGTCCCGACCCCGCCTCACGGATCCGCCTGACGCCCAACCGCCGCCCCCAGCCCTCCTCCTCACGGTCGCCACCGACCGCCCCCGAGCCCACCTCATAGACCCAAGGCCCCCCGTGAGCTCTCCTCTCCCCATCGGTCCCTCTCCCCCTAGTTCCTCCCGAACGCCGTCGTCCCTGGCCTCCCGTCGCCCGGCTCGGGCGCCCATGACCCTCCTCCCCTCGTGCCTCCGCCGCTCGGGCGAGCCCCTTTCCTCACGCACGGGCCTCCGCCTGCCCTCCCGCTCTCTTCTCCTTGCCGAACCTCGGCCCGGGGCACGCCCGCGAGAGGGCCGCCGTCGCCGCCACGGGGCACCGCCGCACCTTCGCCTCCCTCTCGCCCCATCCTGCCCCCCTGCCCTCAGAGCACGCCTGTCGGGCCAAACCTCCGCCACCTCCGCTGCTCGCTGGCGCCGATCCCGCCGAGCCAGCCGCGCCACTACCACCAATGGACGCGCCGCCCTCTCCCCTTCCGAACGCACCGATCCGCGCCCCGTTTGACCATTGGAAGTCGAAGTCCGGTGAGCTCCGGCGCCCTCCTCCGCCGCGGACGCCCACCGGGCTCCCTCGCCCACGCCGCCACGTGGCCACCAGGGCCACCGCTGAGCCATCGACTAGTGGGCCCAGGCCTCCCCGGTTCAGTTGACTCGGCCGGTGGCCGACCGGTCCACCCCACCCATCACATCGACATGGGGGCCCCACCCCAAAGAACGCTTTTAAAATAAAAGAAAAGGAAAATGAAGTTAATTAAACATAATTAATAAAATTAATTAATTAATTAATTAATTAATTAATTAATTAATTAATTAAGTAAATAGTTAATTTAATTAATCCGATTAATTAAACCTAATGACTAATTAACCTAATTAATCATCTTGTTAATTAAACTTAACTAAGTTAATTAGTTAATAGAGTATGAATGACACGGGACCCACATGTCGGGGTTGACCTAGTCAACCCTGTTGATCTTGACGTCAAGATGACGTCATGCCGACGTCATAAATACATTTTTCAATTAATTAATTAATTAATTAAATTCCGAAATTAATAAAATCTTTTAAAATCATATCTTTTAATCCGTAACTTCGGATTAAAATATTTTCAACATGAAAGTTGCTCGAGCGACGAGGCGAATCCGGATACGCAGTCCGCTCGTCCGCCACACCCACCTAACCTATCGAACCGCAACTTTCCCCTCCGGCCTTCCGCTCGAAAACACGAAACACCGGAATACTTTCCGGATGTTTCTTAACCAAGACTTCATACCACGTTAGGGCACGCCTAGCATCGCTTCTTGACATGTCATGCATCGATATGCATCTGTTTACTTGGTATTCATTGTTTCTTCCCCCTCTTCTCTCCGGTAGACTACGAGACCGACGCTGCTGCTGCCCAGTTCGACTACGGAGTTGGCGACCCTCTCTCTTGCCGAGCAACCAAGCAAGCCCCCTTGATCAACAGATATCGCCTACTCTCCTCTATCTGCTTGCATTAGAGTAGTATAGCATGTTCTGTTTTCAGATACTCCTATCTTCGCTGCATAGCTTTGTCCTTGTTACCATTGTTGTTATCTTTACCGCAATCCTATATGCTTAGTACAGGATGCTAGTACATTCATCTGTGGCCCTACATTCTTGTCCGTCTGCCGTGCTATACTATCGGGCCGTGATCACTCGGGAGGTGATCACGGGTATATACTATATACTTTATACATGATACATGTGGAGACTAAAGTCGGGTCGGCTGATGGAGCACCCGCGAGTGGATCTTGAGGCGGAGCGGCAGGGCAGGTTGAGACCGCCTAGGAGAGAGGTGGGCCTGGCCCTATTCGGCGTTCGCGGATACTTAACACGCTTAACGAGGTCTTGGTATTTGATCTGAGTTGGCTACGAGCTTATACGCACTAACCATCTACGCGGGAGTAGTTATGGGTATCCCGACGCCGTGGTATCACCAAGCACTTCAGACGTCACGACGGAGCGCGCGCCGGATTGGTGGAACACCGTTAGGCTAGGTGCGCTTCCGGCCGCCCTGCATAGCGTCTTGGTGTGCTCAGGCGATGGGCCTGCACTGCGGCGCTTAGGTTTAGACCGGCGTGTTGGCCTCTGTTGTGCCTAGGTGGGGCTGCGACGTGTTGATCTTCCGCGCGGGCATGACCGAGAAAGTGTGTCCGCCAAATGGGATCAAGCGTCTGGGTAAGATGGTGCACCCGCAGGAAGTTAATCTATTCGGATAGCCGTGATCTTGATAACAGGACGACTTGGAGTTGTACCTTGAGCTTATGACAACTAGAACCGGATACTTGATAAAACACACCCTTTCAAGTGCGGATATAACCGGTGGTCGCTCTCTCTCGTGGTCATGAGGAGGGATCGCCGGTAGGATTATTGCTATGTGATGTTACTTGGAGGACTACAACCTTCCCTCTTCTACTGTTGCAAGACGGTGGCGAAGCGTAGTCTTCGTTAATACTAGCTACCCCCTCTTATTACGGCATTCTGCGATTCAGCTCACCCACCGATATGGCCTTTACACATATATCCATGCATATGTAGTGTAGCTCCTTGCTTGCGTAGTACTTTGGATGAGTACTCACGGTTGCCTTGTTCCCCTTTTCCCCTACCTCTACTCGATTGCTGCAACTGCACGATGGAGCCAGGGAGCGACGCGCCGCCTATGACGACTACTACTGCGAGGTGCCTACTACTACGCAGCAGCCCGATGACGACCAGAGTAGCTAGGAGGATCCCTGCAGGAGGCCTGTTCCTCTTCGATCTGTATCCCGTTTGTGCTAGCCTTCTTAAGGCAAACTTGTTTAACTTATGTCCGTACTCAGATATTGTTGCTTCCACGACTCGCCTATGATCGAGCACTTGTATTCGAGCCCTCGTGCCCCCGGCTTGTATTATGATGCTTGTATGACTTATTTTATTTGTAGAGTTGTGTTGTGATATCTTCCCGTGAGTCCTTGATCTTGATCGTACACATTTGCGTGCATGATTAGTGTACGATTAAATCGGGGGTGTCACAATTTAGGGTCAAGCGTGGCACTGATGGTGAAGGTACCACCAGTGCCGTCCTCCTTGGCGGGCACCTTCTTGGTCTTTGGTGGAGCTGCCATCTTCTTCTTGCACTTGCCGGTGGAGCTCGATGGTGCGTCCTCGACGGTAGCGCAGCACTCCGAAGAGGTGCGCTTGCCGGAGTGGGCATCGAGTTCTTGCCGGCGAGTGGTCTTCTTCTTCCCCGGAGCTTCAATGACAAGTGGTTTGCTATCTGTGGCGGCTGCTGCATCCCGGTAAATCTTGTCGGCACAGATAAGCGCATCCTTCTTGTCGCCATGAATAGAGATGACGCTTATCGGGCCGGGCATCTTGAGCAGGTTGTAGGCGTAATGAGAGGCTGCCATGAACTTGGCGAGTGCTGGACGGCCAAGTATTCCATTGTAGGGCAATGTAAAATCGGCAACGTCAAATGTGACCCGCTCAGTTCTAAAATTCAGTTCACTGCCAAATACACCGGCAGTGTGATCTTCCCTTTCGGCTTGCTCCTACCTGGGTTGATTCCTTGGAAAGTACCAGTTTCTTCGAGCTCGCTGTTGGGGATCTGAAGCTTCTGGATGACTGCGGAAGAGATCAGATTCAGGCCGGCCCCGCCGTCAACCAACATCTTTGTGACCTTGAGGTTGCGGATAGTTGGTGATACCAACATCGGCAAGCACCCGACCGCAGTGATGCGATCAGGGTGATCCTCAATGTCAAAGATGATGGGCGTGCTAGACCACTTCAGAGGTTTGCGCGACTCTATGGATGGTCCTGCCGCATTAACCTCACGCATCCATTGCTTGAGTTGGCGGTGCGAGGTATGCAGAGAAGCACCACCGTCAACGCAAAGGACCTCGGTTGCCTTCTGAAACTCTTGCTCGTCAGCTTCATCGTCTTCCATGTCTTCGTCATCTTCATCTTCGTCTTCTTCCTTGTCGCGGCCGCGGGGAGGTCTGTCTCCTTGCCGCTGCTTGGCCTTGCCGCGGCGTCCTCCCCGACCGGGTCTCTTTTTACTAACCGCACCAGCACCTTCCTGGGCCTTCTCCTTGTCTCGCAGATTCAGCCCTCTCAGAGCTCAACAAGCTGCTCGACTTTCTAGCAGCTCGAGATCGTGGCCCTTGGTGCGTGGATCTTCAAGATCTTGTTTGTTGGAGCTGTCAGGCTTATCGGCGGCCGCCACAGCTTGGCGGTCGGCGTCAGCGGCAACCTCCTTGCCGGAGCCACCAGCCTTGGCTTTGTTGGCGGCGCCATCCTTGCCGGTCTGCTCGACAACCAGTACTTCTTTGTTTTTCTTCTTTCTGTTGTTCCGCCGTCGGCTCTTCCTTGCCGGGGCGGTTTCCTCACTGTCAGACTCTGTTCCCACATTCTCTCCTGGGAGTCTTCTTCCTTCTTCAGCGCGTGCACACTTGTCGGCCAGGGCGTAGAGCTCGCTGACGTCTTTTACTTTGCACATCGCCATCTCCTCCCTCATCCTGCGGTTTCGCACATTCTGATGAAATGTACTGATCACCGCAGCAGGGTGGACATCGGGGATGTTGTAATGTACATGGCTGAATCTCTGTATGAATTTGCGCAAGGACTCTCCTTCCTTCTGGGCGAGCAGGTGAAGATCACTCTCTTGGCCATGAGGCTTGTGGCCGCCTGTGAAGGCGCCGACAAACTGGTGGCACAAATCCGCCCAAGAAGAAATAGAGTTGTCCGGCAAGTGCATGAGCCAAGACCTGACGTTTGGCTTGAGCACCAGAGGGAAGTAGTTGGCGAGGATCTTGTCGTCTCGTCCTCCCGCAGCCTGCACCGCGATGGTGTAGATGCTGAGGAACTCCGATGGGTGCGTCCTGCCATCATACTTTTCTGGCACATCTGGCTTGAAGTTTTTCTTGTCAGGCCACTGGACTTGCCGCAGCTCACGGGTGAACGCAGGGCAACCTATCACAGACGGCAAGTCGCTGGCTCTCGGGCGCGTGCATATCAACAGCGGGCCCGGCGCGTTGGTCGACCGACGCGCGCTTCTCTTGGCGCTTCGTGCGAGTTCGAGCGTCTTCGTCTTGCCGTTCTTGAAGAACTTGGCGCTGGTCACGACGAGCTCGCGGATCCGACGACGCAGTGGAGTCACTGTCGAGGTGGATCCGACGAGTCGGCGATCTTGGCCTTCGGAAGGGGAGTGCACGTGGCTGCACCTCGCAGGTCTTGTCTCCACCGCTCGTGTTTTGTCGCCTTGCAGCGGCTGCGCAGGCGCTTGGTTGCCGCGGGACGTCGCCGTTGGCGAAGCCGATGAGACTCTGAATCGTGGCCCTCCATTCGTCGCCCTTGTCGGCCGTTGGAGGGTAGTCTAGAAGTAGCTGAGCCCTTACCAAGGCTTCCGCTGGAGTGGAGGGTGGCAACGGCGACGGAGCGAAGAACGGATGTGCTCGGACTCAACCAAGTTAGAGGAGCAGCATCCCGCTCAGCGACGCATTACCCCACTCGTTCCGCATCTTTGGCGTGCATGCGGTCTCGAGGGCCTCGGATCCTCCAGCTTGGCCTTGATCTATCGAACGTATGGTGCTGCGAGCACCATGACGCTGTCTTTCCCGCGCTTCTTGAGAAGGACGCGGTGCGGATTCGGACGCCGAAGCTTGCGCCGCCTTGTCCTTGGACCTGGCGGCGTCGTGAGCTCTCTCGCCGGCGCCGTTTCCTCCGCCAGTGTCTTCCCCACCACTCGTCTACTCCGGAGGTGGTGGGTTGGACGCGGATGGTCCTGCCGCCGCCGAAGTCTTTTTCTTCGGTGGCATGCTGAGATGATGATGAAGATTGTTGCTCGTGTGAACGCTAGATCAGGTTCACACAAACTCGACGCCCCCTACCTGGCGCGCCAAAGATGTCGGGGAAGCTGCTCGTGTCCCACGAACACCTATGGGACCTTGGTCCCTTGTGGTTCGGCGGGGGGCGGAGGATGCACGAAGAGCGGATCGAAGCGATGCACACGAGCAGATTTACCCAGCTTCGGAGCTCTCCGGAGAGATAATACTCCTACTGCTGCTTTGTGGATTATCTTGTGTTCTTGCTAGGGAGCAATGGGAGCTACAAAACCTAGCCTGAGTGAGCGTAGTCTCGTATGAGTCGAATGAACTAAGCCGGAGCCGAACCCTTTCTACGTTGCACTTGGGCCTCCTTTTATAGGCACAAGGGGTCACCACAGGTGGCAGCATGTATGAGGGTACAAACGTAAAAACAGTGGTTGGTATACCAACTTGTACAAACGTGTCTGATAATCTATACCTAACTCGACGGCAAGGGACAAGAGTCATTAATGGCCGTCTCGATCGCTGAAACAAAGGTAACGAGGACCGTCTGCGCGCCTCCGCTTGCCACGATGGTAGCTTGTCGGCGCCGCTTATCGCTGCTCCCGCTGGCTGCACAGCCCATCGACACGCTTCTCGGAAAGTCCCGTGGCGACACGCTGGCGGATGAGCTGGAGCGGAGATGAAGAGAGGTTGCCTGCCGCGGCAAGCGCCTTGCCGCGGCAGAACCCTTGTCGCGCTTGGGAGCTCGGCGCTCACCAAGCCTTCCTGGCAAGCTCCTCTAGCCGGGGCCTTGATTCCTTTGTTCCTTGAGTGGTCTTCCCGGCAAGCTCCTCTTGCCGGGTTCTTGATTACTTTGTTCTTGAATGGCTCCAAAGGAGCCGCGGAAGATCTTGACGGTCACCGTGCCAGCCTCGCCGCTGGTGTCAGAATCGCCCGTGCACGAGTTCGGGATACTAGGGTACCCCTACTCTAGTACACCGACATAGATATAGTTCAACTCTATTGTAAAATTATTTGTACTAGGCTATAGAGCTAGTTCAACTCTAATGTAAAATTATTTGAACTAGCTTATATAGCTAGTTCAACTCTAGTGTTAAATTATTTGAATTAGGCTATAGAGCTAGTTTAACTCTTGTGTAAAATTATTTGTACTAGGCTATAGAGCTAGTTCAACTCTAGTGTTAAATTATTTGAACTAGCTTATAGAGCTAGTTGAACTCTATTATTAAAAATTTGAACTAGCTTATAGAGCTAGTTCAAATCTAGTGTAAAATTATTGGAACTAGCTTATAGAGCTAGTTCAACTCTAGTGTAAAAATTTTTGTACAAGCTTATAGAGCTAGTTCAACTCTACTGTAAAATTATTTGTACTAGGCTATAAAGCTAGTTCAACTCTAGTGTAAAATTATTTGAACTAGCTTATAGAGCTAGTTCAACTATAGTGTAAATTTTTTTGTACAAGCTTATAGAGCTAGTTCAACTCTAGTGTAAAATTATTTGTACTAGGCTATAGAGCTAGTTCAACTCTAGTGTAAAATTATTTGAACTAGCTTATAGATCTAGTTCAACTCTAATGTAAAATTATTTGTACTAGGCTATAGAGCTAGTACAACTCTAGGGTAAAATTGTTTTAAGTAGCTAATAGAGCTAGTTCAACTCTAGTGTAAGAGCTAGTTCGACTCTAGTGTAAAATTATTTGTACTAGGCTATAGAGCTAGTTCAACTCTAGTGTAAAATTATTTGAACTAGCTTATAGAGCTAGTTGAACTCTAGTGTAAAAAAATTTGAACTATCTTATAGAGCTAGTTCAACTCTAGGGTAAAATTATTTGAACTACCTTATAGAGCTAGTTCAACTCTAGTGTAAAATTTTTTGTACAAGCTTATAGAGCTAGTTCAACTCTACTATAAAATTATTTGTACTAGGCTATAGAGCTAGTTCAACTCTAGTGTAAAATTATTTGAACTAGCTTATAGAGCTAGTTAAAATCTAGTGTAAAATTATTTGTACAAGCTTGTAGAGCTAGTTCAACTCTAGTGTAAAATTATTTGTACTAGGCTATAGACCTAGTTCAACTCTAGTGTAAAATTATTTTAACTAACTTATAGATCTAGTTCAACTCTAGTGTAAAATTATTTGTACTGGGCTATAGAGCTAGTTGAACTATAGTGTAAAATTATTTGAACTAGCTTATAGATCTAGTTCAACTCTAGTGTACAATTATTTATACTAGGCTATAGAGCTAGTTCAACTCTAGTGTAAAATTATTTGCACTAGCTTATATAGCTAGTACAACTCTGGTGTAAAATTATTTGTACTAGGCTATAGAGCTAGTTCAACTCTAGTGTAAAATTATTTGACCTAACTTATAGAGCTACTTAAAGTCTATTCTAAAATTATTTGTACAAGCTTATAGAGCTAGTTCAACTCTAGTGTAAACTTATTTGTACTAGGCTATAGATCTAGTTCAACTCTGGTGTAAAATTATTTGAACTAGCTTATAGATCTAGTTCAACTCTAGTGTAAAATTAATTGTACTAGGCTATAGAGCTAGTTCAACTCTAGTGTAAAATTATTTGAACTAGCTTATAGTGCTAGTTCCACTCTAGTGTCAAATTATTTGAACTAGGCTATAGAGCTAGTTTAACTCTAGTGTAAAATTATTTGTACTAGGCTATAGAGCTAGTTCAACTCTAGTGTTAAATTATTTGAACTAGCTTATAGAGCTAGTTGAACTCTAGTGTAAAAATTTTTGAACTAGCTTATAGAGCTAGTTCAACTCTAGGGTAAAATTATTTGAACTAGAGCTAGTTCAACTCTAGTGTAAAGAAATTTGTACAAGCTTATATAGCTAGTTCAACTCTACTGTAAAATTATTTGTACTAGGCTATAGAGCTAGTTCAATTCTCAACGTAGTGAATACTTCTCGCTATCATTATTCATTCCTCGATCCCGTGTTGTTATAACCGGAATGCCGAAAAGTGAACTGTGATGTGTGAAATCGATACTCCAAGCAACCTCGTTGCTTGGTAGCTAATGGGCAATATTCTCATTCTTAGCGTGTTGGTTATTAAATCATCATCCTAAGATTGATCGTTCTACCTAGCCCTTGTTTCTGGTGCACTCTTTGATCAATGAGTTAGGATTATTTAATCCCTTGCTTATTTGATCATATCATCTTTTCCTGAAAAGCAAGGTTGTTCTCGAGCTTAGTAACATACTGATAGTTCTTGATTTTTCGAATATCTTCTCGGAAGTATTACGAGGTTGTTCCCTGACTGTTATGTTGAGTTCGTGATCATGTTGGTTTTCCTCCAAACCACCCATTCTCCAAGAATCTGTGTTGGATACCCCTGAGCTAGTTGGTTGATCCAAACAACAACTTGGACAGTTGGAAGATAAAAGCTTGCCCGACTTAGTTCATTTTAAGGGATATCCTTTTTGTGTGTGTGTTGAAGAAAGATGATACATTCACCAATTGGTCCTTATAATCAGTTGTTGGATCTGTTGTCTTGCCCAAAACTTTGACTTGAGTATGGGCTATCATGAAGTCAAATCAGAACCAGCGATGTTCGTAATGTTGTCTTACTCGTGGTTGATCCCTCGAGCATACACCATTACATCCTTTTGTCTGACCAATCCTATCACCGTGTTCACATGATGGTGGAAGTCCAGTGATATGGAAATCCCGATGAGTTGTTGTTGAACCCATCAGCAGCATTTTGTCTCCCCCATGATTCATGTTGAACATCAACCTAGTGTTGAAAACCTTGTAAGCAATGCCTTCGTGTTCCGTTCATGAAGCCTATGCTTGGATGGAAGAAATGACTTCCTCGAATTCATGTGCTTTAGGTGTAAGTTGCCGCCGTGAATTTGAGAAAGGTTTGTTTTGTTTCCTTTGGAATCGTCCCAAGTTAGTCATGAACGTGCGAAGTGCCCTATGGTTTGATAGGTTGGCCGCCTCCACTCCATATGTGTTTCCTAGCACACCAAGCCACTGATTGATTTTCTCAAGGAAAAGGAGTGTGCTGTGCTAATTCTAGATCATGCACAAGACTCCGTTATCCTCGATGATGGTTCCCAACCAGAACTCGGTACTATTTTTATTATAAGACTACTACGTGGCCATGCTTGTCTGGGACAGCGTGTTCACATGTTGTAGAAAAACTCGCTCATGTTTTGGAGCTTGCTATTGTAGATCATTTCCTGACAATCCCGCAACGATACCACGTTGGTTTGTGTTGCAAACTTTCTTTCCGAGACATGCTGTCTGAAATATCCCGTTCACAGCCAGATCCGAATCTCAGGCAGATATGATGGTTGGAGCATTCCCGGCATTTGCATTTTGTTCCTAGCTTGCACCGTCTTTGTGCCATTTCACTATGGGCTGCCTTCTTAGTAACTCTTGTTCAGGATCATCCTCAAAAGTGGTCCTACCATGGGTCCCATCCATTTCCGATGACAAGCAAAATCATCCATTGTGTTGTCTTCAACAAGGTAGTCCACACCATCCATTCTAGTCTGAGTATGTCTTTTCTTCGAATTCCTTCAAATGATTGTTTGTGATTTTCCTTAGGCTGGTTTAGAGAATTCCAATGATCTATGCATCAAAAGTAATTCTTTTGCCACTTAAGGGAATAATTCTACGAGTCGCCTTCTCTAAGGTGCCCCGTTATGGAATCATGGCAATTATTTCATTGCTATCTTGAAACCATTCACCATCTCCTCAAGCATGGAATTGTTGCCTACCAAATTGAACCCCTGTCATTTGTTCTTCCATCCCTCCCGAAGTGTGTTTGATCATCTCAGCTCAAGAGGTGTTCTATGCCTCATTCCGTGAGTTTATCGTCAGTTGCTCGATCCTCGAGAGGATGGATTCCTCTAGAGTTTTCATTTCTTCTCGTGGTCATGTTGAATGGAGTTCTCAAAGCAAGATGTCAAGATCAAAATGATGCAATGGATCAACATTTTCAAGAAGAGCAATTGGATCTTGAAGATTGTCATAGCTTTGTGTCCCCTCTGTCTTCTTACCTCACGTCTTGAATCTCGAGACGAGATTCTTGTTTAGTGGGGGCGAGTTGTCACATCCCTAGTTCTGGTATGACATAGACTAGCTAGTCATGTGTGAATCATGTTTAAATTCCATTTAAATTTGAATGGGGATCCATAGTGGTGTATTGATATGGTGAATATGTGGACTCGTGTGCTCCACCTCAAAAGAGTTACTTGCAGTCGTAGTTCAGGATAGCCACCGAGTCAAAGCTGGCTTGCTGCAGTCAAACTCCACCACCCCCTTTGTTGATAATGATGCATATGTCACTACGGGAAACAGGAGATTTGCCGTCTGTGGATTACAGACGGCAAAGACCAAATTCCAGACGGCAAAAACTTTGCCGTCTGGAAGCAGACGGCAATATCAGACGGCAAAGAATAGCCGGCAAAGAATACTTTGCCGTCTGCTGTTTATCGGAATGACGGCAAAGAGTTTGCCGTCAGTCAATAGGGTTTGCCGTGAGCGGACTAGCCAGACGGCAAAAATATGCCAACACACGGAGCAGTCGCCCTAACGGACGGCGTCAAGTACTTCGCCATCAGCTAGGCTATGTCTTTGCCGTCATCCTCATATACCCACACGGCAAAGCAAATATTTTTATTTTTAAAAAACGAAACAATGTAGAAGTCGTAGATGGCCGAAGGCGTAGGGAAAATCTTTCACAACTATGACGAATGAACATTTTTTTACGAGTCAAAAGTACTCTCTTTACATACTATATATCTATCATCACAGTATAAATACACAATATAATGTTCTCCATTTACAAAACAGACGAACTTGTCGTGGTGTGACGGACGAACGAAGGAACGAAACAACACCTAAAAAAATTACTACAAATCGGACGAACTGGCCCTTGCCAGCGTCGAGATCCGAGAGCGGGCGTCGAGCTTGAGGAGGCGAAGGGTGGTCTTCGGGCGGAGTTGACCATGGCGCCATGGATCCCCTGGTCGGGAGGAGGTGTGGGGTCACGGACGGGGAGGAGGAGGATCCCTCTACGGCCTCCAGCTCAGGCAGCGGCGAGGCGAAGGGCGACCAGGCGGGAGGCGCGGGGTTGCCGGCGGGGAGCTCTTGGCAACGGCGCTGCCGTGTCGAAGGGCGGCAGCCGTTGACGAGCAGGGGAGGAGGCGCGGTGTTGCAGGCGGGGAGGAGGATCTCGCACCGGCGAGGCAGGGTCGGCCAGCTGCAGTTGACGAGCAAGGGAGGAGGAGGAGGCGCCGGGTCACGGGAGGGGAGGAGGAAGAGGATCCCGCGGCGGCCTCTGGCTCAGGCGACGGCGAGGCCGGGTCGAGCGGCAGGGGTTGACGAGCAGGGGAAGTGGAGGAGGATCCCGCGCCGGCCACGGCTCAGGCGACGTGCAGGATCGAGCAACGGTGGTTGACGAGCAGGGGAGGTGGAGGTGGATCCCGCGCCGGCCACGGCTCACGCGACGTGCGGGATCGACCGGCGCCAGTTGGACGAGCAGGGGATAAGAGAGGGAGAGATGCGGTCGGTCGTGAGGGGTGGGTGTTGTGCGGCAGAAGGAGGGATCGAGGGAGAGATGCGGTCGGTAATGGTGGGGCCTTGGGGATAAGATAGAGATGGGATGGGTGGTTGGGGCGCGCGTGGTGACTGGTGAGAGACACAAGCGGGTGCGGGCGGCCCAGATCACGCCATGTCACCGATCGGTGGGATCAATCCGCGTGTTGTGTTTTCTCTTTGCCGTCTGTGTTTTTTAGAGACGGCAAAGTATGTATTTGTCGTTAGTTGTTCTTTGCCATCAGCTACTGCCGGAAAAAATTGTCTTTGCCGTCTGGCCCGACGAAATGCTGACGGCAAAGAACAGTACTGACGGCAAATCTCCTGTTTCCCGTAGTGTGTAGTTAGTTCTGATGTAAGTCTTGCTGAGTACATTTGTACTCACGTTTGCCTATTTTATGTTTTTGCAGAGAGACTTCAGTCTCACTAGTAGTTCCGCGTGGACTTCGACGTTTAGCTTGATACCTCAGCTACGATCTTGTGTCCTCGGCAGGATCTGGTAGATAGTCAGGCTTTTAAGCCTTTTTCATTTGTAGATGTCTGTACTCAGACATGTTAAGCTTCCACATGTGCTTTGACTTGTATGCTCTGAATGTTGGGTCATGAGACCCATGTTTGTAATATCTCGCTCCTCGTAGCCTATTAAATAAATACTTGAGTCGTAGAGTTATGTTGTGATGCCATGTTGTATTTACACATATCGAGCATATTGTGTGTATGTTTTAAATGCTTGGTATGTGCGGGATCCGACAATCTAGTTGTTTAACCTTGGCAGCCTCTACTATGGGGAAATGTAGTCTAGTGCTTCCTTGAGCCATAGTAGTCCGCTCTGACACAGTTCACGGAGTCCTGCTAGCCCAGACTACTACTCGGGGCGCTTGACTGGCGGCATGTGTTTCACTTCGTCCACATGTTCATCCTTCGGGAAATGTCACGCGGTGACAACCAGAGTCCTGCCTAGCCTGCTACAGCCCGGGTTCCCGGAGTCCTGTTAGCCTAGTGCTACAGCCCGGATTCACACGCTGCTGACCGACATGCTCGAAGTTGATTCATGTATGCCTGTCCCCATGGGTTAGTGCCGCTTTGGGTTCACGACTAGCCATGTCGGCCCGGGTTCTTTGTCATATGGATGCTAGCGACACTATAATATACGTGAGCGAAAAGGCGCAAATGGTCCTGGGCCATGGTAAGGCGACACCCGTGGGAATACCGTGCGTGAGGCCGCAAAGTGATATGAGGTGTTACCAGCTAGATCGATGTGACTTGGAATCGGGGTCCTGACACACATGAACATGTCTTTCCCCCAAAAATACATGTGGCATCTCTCCTCTTGAATACCAAGCATCTGGGATCCTTGAGAAACACTTTCTGCATGAATATTCTCTCCCCCTGGAGATCTCTTTCTCCCCCTTAATACTCTCTCCCTTTTGGAAGTGATAAGCTTTGATGTGATCTCTCTCCCCCTTTGACATCAATTTCCAAGAAGGGTCTTCTGGAAGTTGTTGTGAATGGGTTTGGTCCTTGAGTCACAACACAAAGCACTGGATAAAATTTGTGATGCTTGTAGAGGACAAGATTCATTGAGTGGAGCTAGATCAGAAGAAACACAGTATAAGTGGCAAACTGTTTTTCATGTTGTGAAATCGGTGGCACCGAGTGGTATGCTTCGATTGTACCGAAATGATTCGGTTGGATCGAAAACAACAAATCCGTGAAATCGAGTTCATCGCAGAGAAAACACTTGTCACCTCAGCTCACTAGACTAGTAAGATCTCACAAAGATTTGCAAGGAATGAACTGAATAATTTGCAATGAATTGGATGTAGGAAATACAGAACAACTGAAAAGAAAAGAAAAAAATCTAGATGAAGTTTTTTTTGAAAGGGGAAACAAATATGCATGAGACAAATGCAGAAACTCAGAAAAGAACACGTGAGAACTTCATCTAGAGATGGTCGGCGACAAAGTCACCTATGTTAGAGTATATTGACTTAGGAGTCAAGTGAGATCACTTGATCATAGGTCATACTCATCGTTTAAGCTCAAAATGGGGTTACCATTTTTCGTTTAAGCATTTTGATGTATTCACATCTTGTCGAGTTGCTTTAGCTCATGTCTCAGAGTAAAGCTTCTCTAAGATGGAATAACATACCTCGGTTGGTGGTGTTGACCATGTAGTTGAACTTGTGTGGGTTGCTCAAGGTTGATGTAGCTCATCAAGAGTTGGGAGCACCACTTGGAATTTGAGTTCATCTACCTACACGGGTTAGTTCTTGGAAGGAGTAGCACTTGTGTATCCAAAAATGATAATCATGAAGCTCAACATAGAGTTTGTCAAAGGATATGTTTGAATGATTCCGTGCTTCCTTGTCTTCAACCACCATAGTGTAGAGATTTGGTGATGTAGAGATTGCTCATGATGTGAGTAGATTACAATCTCATGGAATTTGATTCAACCAAGTACCTACAAGGGTTAGATAACATGCAAGATGCAAATATATCCAAGATATAATATTTTCATCATAAGAGAGATATCATGGATTAGTAATAAGCTCATGTATTGCATGTATCCAATGGAGTTTCTACTCCAAGTTTGAAGCATCAATGATGTTCAATTCTCCTCTCAACCTGCAAAACACTTTCTCATCAAGGGTTTAGTAAAGATATCCGCTAATTGCTTTTCGGTGCGAACATGCTTAAGTTTAATGTCACCCTTAGCAACATGATGTCGAATGAAATGATGATGAACTTCAATATGCTTAGTTCGAGAATGTTGTACGGGATTATGACCAATTTTGATAGTACTTTCATTGTCACAAAGCAATGGAACATGTTTCACATATATCCCATAATCTTTAAGAGTTTGGGTCATCCAAAGTAATTGAGCACAACATGAACCAGTGGCAATTTACTCCGCTTCGGCTGTAGATAAGGATACCGAGTTTTGTTTCTTGGAGGACCAAAACACAAGAGATCTACCAAGAAATTGACAAGTACCCGAAGTGGACTTTCTATCAACCTTGTCTCTGGCATAGTCCGAGTCGGAGTAGCCAACAAGATCGAAAGAGGCCCTCTTAGGATACCAAATGCCAAAATTTGGTGTATGAATTAAGTATCTCACTATCCTTTTTACGGCCTTAAGATGGCATTCTTTAGGAGCAGCTTGATATCTTGCACACATGCACACACTTAGCATAATATCGGGACGTGAAGCACATAGGTATAACAATGATCCAATCATAGAGCGATAAACCTTTTGATCAACCGGTTTACCATCTTTGGTCAAATCAAGATGTCCACTAGTAGGCATGAGTGTGGACATACCTTTGCACTCTTGCATATTGAACTTCTTGAATAAATCCTTAGTTTACTTTGCTTGAGAGACAAAAGTACCTTTGTAACATCCCAAAAATCTAAATTTTGGAATATTATATTAAATAGATAGTTTTGATTGATTGTTTGATTGACTGACTGAAAGTGAGTGAATTTGAAACTTTTTGAAAGTTAAATGAGAGGGAATAAAAGGACTTTACCAAACTTTCATTTTGCATTTTACGATCTCCGTGAAATCAAATTCTTTTTCACCACAAAACCCTGGAGAGAAGATGACATGACTTCTTCCATTTATTTAAATGAAAAGGGGTGTTGAAAATATTTGAATTTCATTTGAGAATATTTCCAATTCTGAAACTTTATGCAACTCAATGATTTTCACGAGTGAAGATAAAATGACTTCTTCAAAACATATGAAATATGAGTTGGGAGTTTCAAAGAATTAAATTCAAAGTTCTTTTGAACTTATTTTTCAACTTGGAGTTATTTGAGTTTTATTCAAATTATTTTCTCCAAAAATAAAATACATGGAAAATAGGGTAACATGATTCCTACAATAGAAAATTGGAGAGAAATAAATTTGAATTAATTCTGGTATTTTAAAATGATTTTTATTGGATTTTATTAGAGCAGGAGCACTGTTTGAATTATTAGAATTTGTGTGTATTTTATTTAATGCTATAAAAATGTTCATGTTGTAGAAAATCTTTTTCTGAAAATTTTAATATATTATATGCCTATATAATAATTTTATTTATTTGGTTTTATTATTTTTATTTGTCTCTGTTTAAAAAAACAAATGTAAAAAAAAAGGTTTCTCCGCCGACTGGGCCGGCCCAGCCGAAGCCAGGCCAAGGCCCCGCTCCGCGCCGCCTCCCTCCCAAGCCCACCGACCACGCCAGGCCAGGCCACCCGGCCCGCCCAGCCAGCAGCGCCACCCACCAGCCATGCCGAAGCGTGCCAGCGCCCGTCCCGACTCCGCTAGGAGTCCGCCGCCGCCACGCGCCGCCGCCGACCTCGACGGTCATGCCCGCCTCGGCCTCCTCTGCCCCCTCCCGCACGCCACCTCATCACCCCTCCTCCATAAAACCCGAGGCCCGGCCCGCTTCCCTCGAACCGAGCCACGAGTCCGTGATCGCACCGCCAGACTTTTCGCTGGAGTTGGGAACTCCGACGAGATCCGCTGCCACCCCGTCGTCGCCGACCACCGCTGTCGCCGCCACAGCACCCACCGCTCCGCGCCGCCTCCTCCCCGTGCTCCTCGCCGCCTTCCCGACGCCCGAGCCACCGCCCGACCGAGCCGAGCCGCCCCGCTCTCCCGCGTCGCCGGAGTTCTCCGCCGCCGCCGCGGTAACCGCCGCCCTCCCCGTCCGTCCGATCTGGATCTAAGGATCCAGATCCTTTTGTTTTTTTTCTAAACATTTTTTTTCTTATTCGGTGAATGTTCGTTAGTTAGGGTTTGCACCGAATGGTTTTCCGTTCGTTAGCGAACGTTCGCTAAATAGCCTTTTCGTTTTATTTTAGTTTTCTGCCAGGGACCCGTATGTAATTAGTTTCTTCACAGATTAGTCCCTAATCTTCAAACCCTCATAACTTTTCACTCGTTAGTCCAAATCCAACGAAACCAACGCCCACTTCTTCGTTACGATCTCCTCTATCCAGTAACCCAACTCAAACATGTTTTTGAATGTTTAAAATTTGAATTAGATCAGATTTGAATTCAAAGTTGGTTTGATCATAACTTGAGTTTCGTAGCTCCGTTTGAGTTGATTCTTTTTGCAAATCGAAGCTCTTGACCTAAACTTTCTGATAAGGCAAAATTCATATAATTTTGGTACTGTTAGAAATTGTTTTATGTTGCAAGAGTTATTCGCTTGGTTTTGATGTTTTCCGAATCATACTCTTCGTTCTTTCCGATCTTTTGAGTGATTGCTTATGTGTGTTTACTATTGCTTGCTTATGATAGATTGACCGGAGTGTGACGAGTAGAGCTATCAAGAGTTTTGAGTGTGAATCATCTTCATCAACTTTGCAGGCAAGTAACACTTTGATCATACCTCTTCTCAAACCATGTTTTTATGCATTAGATCTATCCTCAAATATTGCATGATTAGGATCTAATTAAATTGTGGGATGGGAAGTAGATGATGTAGTACCTATTACCTGTTTTATTATCAAACCCTTGGGAGTTACTTCTACGTTTGCTTATTACGCCATGCTATGCTAGTAGACGTGGATTGGGTGAGTGTATCCATGACATATGTGAGATTGTTATTTAATGGTTTATTTAAGGTGGCAACTTAAACACACATCTGGGTTGATTGAGGCACCTGGTTTCTATCATGACTTGCCTGTATTTCTTCGGACCGCCACCCAGGCTCAAAGGGATCATGAGATTATTCAAACTAGAAACTTCCCTGTGCAGCCGCAAGCCATTATGGGCTCTGGCATAGTTGATTAAGTTGTGCGAACTCTTACGGGTAGACTAGCAGATGTAGGGGAAAGTAGGTGTACCGGTCTACCCACAAGTAAGGTGCTAGTGCTTCTGAAAGACTATGTCTCGGTCATCCGTTTCTCAAACATCATGTAGTGCGAGAAATCCAACGGAGGTGATCGATTCTTTTGGGGAAAAGTGCGAAACCTGTGGGGAGTGTATAAACTAATCATGGTTAGCCGTGTCCCCGGTTGTGGACATCTTGAGTATCTAGTTCTTGGATTATCCTGTTGATCTCATCATATTACTCTAATTAATTTTGTTGGGTTTTAATGAGTACTTTTTTATTGGGATTGAGAATGCTGTCAACCATTCTCAATGTTTCACAACCACCATGATAGTTAAATAAATTTTCCTTTGCAGTAGGGAAAAATTGGCTTTTCGCAAAAAAAAAATTGTAACCATAGAGCTTTCCACCAGCCATATATGCATGTAGTATAGCTTATTCTTTCATTACTCTCTATGTGTTACTTTGCCAGCATATTCCATGTCTTGACAATTTTTGGCTGCAACATTTCATGTTGCAGGATTCTTACGACGAGTAAGTGATACGTTAGGGTTACGGTTTCTACACTCAACTTTGCCGTTGGTGTTGATGGGAATCCACAACCTTGTTGCTTCCGCTATATTTGGATTGAGGTAATATTATTTACGTTATTTATACATGTGATTTATCTCTGTTATAAATCGTCGAGTACTGTGTGTGTCAGCATACCGATCCAGGGATGACACTTAAACACAGAGACTTCATCCATTCGGTCGGGTCGCTACAAGATGGTATCGAGCACATGTTGATCAGGGCGTGACCCTAAGCTGGCAAGCCCGTAGGAAAGATTTTCCTCTACAACTTCATTTTCAAAATGATCTTTTACCTCTCTTCTCTTCTGAGCTTATTCAAATATTCCCTTTTAGTGAGACCATACCCCTTTTCCCTTTTGACCACTTGAAGATTCGACCGATGAGACCACTCCAAGGAGTACAAGATATCGGACAACTAAGACTACTTTGGAATAAAGAGGATTTTTACCGTGCATTAGAATGACGGAAACTACAATGGTGAAGACTCCGAAGACTAGGAGAATTTGAGGGATATGAAGAAATTTCCAGATTTGGTATCACCTAGGAAGGTTACACTTATGGAATTTGACAGACTATGGAAGTTGTCAATACCCGAGATCAAGGTGTATTGGAGTAAGACCGGAGCATGGAGAGTAAAAAACTCAAAGTTTTTGTCAAGGAAACCCTAAGGCAGGAGATATCAACTATGGAGAGATAGCTCATGGAAATGACAAGAGCATAAAGACGGCTATCCCTGATGTTATCATCCATTTATGCTATTACCACCGTGCTGAGTTAAGCATGCATATGCATGGAAGGATTGGATGGTAGAAGGCTGATGGAGCACCTATCAGCAAGATGTGAAGTTTAACCTTAGCTGGTGTATCACCAGGATCTGGAGCATTACATCAAGGATTTTAAGATGGACTTGCAGGAAGCTATATTCGACAAAGAAGTATTTCGTGAAGAAACTCAGGACCCAGAAGCTGAAATAGCCAAGCTAGAGGAGCAAAACCTTGAGACATCGAGATTAAATCGAAAGCGAAGGACGATGAGGATCATGGTCCATGTCAAGGAAGTTGAAACCAGAAGTTTGGAATGCAACTCCAGAAATATTAAAGGACGTCGCGAGAGACTTCGCGTCAACATAGATAATCTGGCAAAAGAACTTGAGAAGGACAAGCATGACCAGAAGAAGCCATCGGAGACATGAACAAGACTTGAAGAGTTGATGACGTTGAAGATTTATTGACCCTTAGAAGACCAAACCTCTATTATATACCTGCGTTAGATGCGACGATTGTGAGCTGCCATTTGTTTGATGTTTTTCCGACAGCCACAAATAAAATCCGCCTTTTCAAAACTTTTGTTTGTATTGTGTGCATCCCTCTCTATCTCTCTAATCCCACCCCAAAACCCATGGACCCAATAGAGGATGAATGGAGATGAGCTTGTATTCTCTGGACCGATGAGTCATTTGGAGACGGACCTATGGATTCAGAACATGGAGGATCACATGGAGAATAACCCTATAGCCGGAAAGGATATGACCCAACATGCTCTTGAGTGCTCTGAAAGAGGTGCCACTATTTGGTGGAGGATGTACCAAACCATCAATAGATGGCAAGGAGTAACCACTTGGGAAGAATTTAAGTGGACTTTGTTAAAGACTTGACTAGTGTCCCAGAAGTTTAAGCCTTATGGAAATGATATGGAGATAGTGCATGCAAGCTTTGTGGATAAATAGGACACAACCATAAAGAAAACAAGGACGAATACCCTCATAATCGGAGGATTACCAAAGGAGTTAGCCGAGGATCTCAGGGAACTTCGGTTGGAGATTGTTCCCAAAGGTTTTGTTGTAGCAATGGAAGTTTAGTCTACATTGTTGGGAAAGATCCGTGAAGCTCAGAATGATGACAAAGAGATTGCCGAGGTAAAAAAAGAAAAGGATGAGCAAAGGAAAGGCCAAAGGTTTTCGTAAGGATGAGCACGACACGTTATGGTTTGAGGATAGTGTACATGTACCCAATAATGCACAGATCAGGAAGTTAATACTTCAGGAGGCTCATGACTCACCATACTCGATTCACCCTGGAAAACACCAAGATGTATTTGGATTTGAAGGAGTGTTTCTGGTGGACTGGTATGAAGAAGGATATTGTCGAGTATGTAGTCGTATGTGACGTATGTCAGAGAGTGAAGGCAAAACATCAGAAGCCAACAGGATTATTGCAACCAATGCCGATACCCAAATGGAAAGGGGACAAGCTTGGCATGGATTTCATTACCGGATTTCCCAGAACCCGAATGGGATATGATTCTATCTGGGTAGTAGTTGATTCGCCTGATCAAAGTGGCTCACTTTATCCCAGTGAAAACCACCTATACAAGTGAGAAGTTGGCCAAGATAAATTTGACCAGGATCGTATGTCTGCATGGAGTTCTGAGGACCATCGTATCAGATAGAGGAACACAGTTTACCTCAAAGTTTTGGAATCAGCTGCACCAGACTTTGGGTACTAGGCTAGAGTTCAGTATAGCCTTTCATCCGCAGACAGATGGATAAATCAAGAGAGTAAATAAGATTCTGGAGGACATGTTGAGAACGTATGCACTATATTATGGATCTAGCAGTGAGGATAATCTACCTTACACGGAGATTCTCATACAACAACAGTTACCCAACCAGTTTGAAGATGGCCCCTTTTTAAAGCTTTGTATGGGAGAAGGAGCCAGACACCGTTGATGTGGGATGAAGTTGGAGACCGTCAGTTGTTTGGACCAAATGTGATCAAGGAGTTAGAAGAGAATGTTAAGTTGATTCGAGATAGACTGAAGGTAGCTCAGTCCAGACAGAATAGTTATGCATACCCAAAAACGCAAGGAGGTGGTCTATGGAATCGGAGACAGAGCATATCTTTGTGTGCCACCTCTGCGAGGAGTTAAACGATTTGGAGTTAAGGGAAAGTTAGCCCCGAGATTTGTAGGACCATACCGAGTTTTGGAGCGTATGGGAGAAGTGGCCAACAAATTGGAGTCACCCGAAGGACTGTCAGGAGTTCATGATATGTTTCACGTTTCCCAGTTGAACAAGTGCCATGTAGAGATGGCCAATATTCCCCTGTAAGGACACTTGACCCTGGAAAGGATAATGATATTCCATGAAGTGGATTTCGGACAAAATAAGTATAAGTTTTTATCTCGGTATGTGGGATATCCCACGAGGATGAAGAGATGAAGTACTATTGGATATAAAGGAGGTATAATGTTGGTAATATGGAGCAAGTGTGACTCTATGATGAGTCTGGGTAATCACGAATTAGTTTGGTGCAAATATAAGGAAAAGAGACAGTACAATTGGATGGATTTTAAGTATGCCAGGAAGTTGGATGTTGGGATAATGATCAGATGAGATGGGCCATAATCCACAGGCCCCAGGACCTGCCAAGAAGCAAGCACACCCTTGCTGAAGGAAAAACCTTGGAAGAGAATATGCATTTATCGACAGACGATCTTATAAGAGTTACGCAAAACCTGAGAGTTGTTAAGGAACGATAGATGTTTGTCTGGCTTGCAGAATCAATGGATTTATCTGAACTTGGTTCGTCGACAAGAGAAATTCTGCAATGCTTGTGAGGATGACCGAGTGTTAGAATGCGAGATTCGCTAAACCATGTACAAGGTAATGATTTGGGTGCGGGATGGATTGATCACCATACCGACTTACTCTTATTATTCGTTTTGCTATATGGGATGGTAAATTTGAGTGACTTACCTATAGTAGAGAGACGACGATCAAAACACTGTTAAAACCTTAGAATGGTATAAGAATTTTCCCCTTGTACAAGGCAGTTGTTGCCAACCGTAGGTTATACGGTGAGGTTCAACCCAGACCCATTTCCTGCAGGACAAACCATAAATTGTTGACCACCATGAAATATCGATAGTTGTTTAGAATTGGCGCCAGACCCGTCAGCTATGAAGACCCAGTCTCGGAATAACCTTACCAAGATAAAAAGGACAGAAGAATTGAGGAAAAGGTTATGCCACTAGCAGAAGAGCCCATAAAAGGAATTATCCTTAAGATCTGAGAAGACCGACACTGCCAAGAATAAAGATGGAGTATATGAGTTTTGTTGGAACCGTAACAATGCTTCTAAGGGTGGTAGCAACCGAGACCCCCTGATGATCAATGGATTTGAGAAGACCCCAAACCCTAACCTATTTCTTTCTAGCCTCTCCGAATCTCGAGGATGAGATTCCTTTTAAGGGTGGTAGTTTTGTAACATCCCAAAATTCTAAATTTTGGAATGTTATATTAAATAGATAGTTTTGATTGATTGTTTGATTGATTGACTGAAAGTGAGTGAATTTGAAACTTTTTGAAAGTTAAATGAGAGGGAATAAAAGGACTTTCCCAAACTTTCATTTTGCATTTTATGATCTCCGTGAAATCAAATTCTTTTTCACCACAAAACCCTGGAGAGAAGATGACACGACTTCTTCCATTTATTTAAATGAAAAGGGGTGTTGAAAATATTTGAATTTCATTTGAGAATATTTCCAATTCTAAAACTTTATGCAACTCAATGATTTTCACGAGTGAAGATAAAATGACTTCTTCAAAACATATGAAATATGAGTTGGGAGTTTCAAAGAATTAAATTCAAAGTTCTTTTGAATTTATTGTTCAACTTGGAGTTATTTGAGTTTTATTCAAATTATTTTCTCCAAAAATAAAATACATGGAAAATAGGGTCACATGATTCCTACAATAGAAAATTGGAGAGAAATAAATTTGAATTAATTCTGGTATTTTTAAAATGATTTTTATTTGATTTTATTAGAGCAGGAGCACTGTTTGAATTATTAGAATTTGTGTGTATTTTATTTAATGCTATAAAAATGTTCATGTTGTAGAAAATCTTTTCTGAAAATTTTAATATATTATATGCCTATATAATATTTTTATTTCTTTGGTTTTGTTATTTTTATTTGTCTCTATTTAAAAAACAAATGTAAAAAAAAAGGTTTCTCCGCCGACTGGGTCGGCCCAGCCGAAGCCAGGCCAAGGCCCCGCTCGCGCCGCCTCCTCCCAAGCCCACCGATCGCGCCAGCCAGGCCACCGGCCCAGCCCAGTGGTCGGCCGCCCCAGCCAGTGCGGCCCAGCCACCAGCGCCCGTCCCCGACTCCGCTAGGGAGTCGCCGCCGCCGCGCGCCGCCGCCGACCTCGGCGGCCGTGCCCTCTCGGCCTCCTCTGCCCCCTCCCACGCCACCTCACCGCCCCTCCTCCATAAAACCGAGGCCCGGCCCGCTTCCCTTGAAACTGGAGCCATATGAGTCCGTGATCGCGCGCTGCAGACTCGCCGGAGTTCGGGAACTCCGACGAGATCCGCCGCCGCCCCGTCGTCGCCGACCACCGCTGTCGCCGCCACCGCACCCACCGCTCCGTGCCCGCCTCCTCCCCGTGCTCCTCGCCGCCTTCCCGACGCCTTGAGCCACCGCCCCAACCGAGCCGAGCCGCCGCCGCTCTCCGCGTCGCGGAGTTCGCCGCCGCCCATGTAATCGCCGCCCTCCCAAATCCGTCCGATCTCAGATCCTTCTGTTTTTTTCTAAACGTTTTTTTTTTCTTATTCGGTGAACGTTCGTTATTTAGGGTTTGCACCGAATGGTTTTCCATTCGTTAGCGAACGTTCGCTAAGTAGCCTTTTCGTTTTATTTTAGTTTTCTGCCAGGGACCCGTATGTAATTAGTTTATTCATAGATTAGTCCCTAATCTTCAAACCCTCATAACTTTTCACTCGTTAGTCCAAATCCAACGAAACCAACGCCCACTTCTTCGTTACAATCTCCTCTATCCAGTAATCCAACTCAAACATGTTTTTGAAAGTTTAAAATTTGAATTAGATCAGATTTGAATTCAAACTTTGTTTGATCATAACTTGAGTTTCGTAGCTCCGTTTGAGTTGATTCTTTTTGCAAATCGAAGCTCTTGACCTAAACTTTCTGATAAGGCCAAATTCATATAATTTTGGTGCTTTTAGAAATTGTTTTATGTTGCAAGAGTTATTCGCTTGGTTTTGATGTTTTCCGAATCGTACTCTTCGTTCTTTCCGATCTTTTGAGTGATTGCTTATGTGTGGTTACTATTGCTTGCTTACGATAGATTGACCGGAGTGTGACGAGTAGAGCTATCAAGAGTTTTGAGTGCGAATCATCTTCATCAACTTTGCAGGCAAGTAACACTTTGATCATACCTCTTCTCATACCCAGTTTTTATGCATTAGATCTATCCTCAAACATTGCATGATTAGGATATAATTAAATTGTGGGATGGGAAGTAGATGAGGTAGTACCTATTACCTGTTTTATTATCAAACCCTTGGTAGTTACTTCTATGTTTGCTTATTATGCCATGCTATGCTAGTAGACGTGGATTGGGTGAGTGTAACAATGACAGATGTGAGATTGTTATTTAATGGTTTATTTAAGGTGGCAACTTAAACACACATCTGGGTGGATTGAGGCACCTGGTTTCTATCAGGACTTGCCTCTATTTCTTCGGACCGCCACCCAGGCTCAAAGGGATCATGAGATTATTCAAACTAGAAACTTCCGTGTGCAGCCACAAGCCATTATGGGCTCTGGCATAGTTGATTAAGTTGTGCGAACTCTTACAGGTAGACTAGCAGATGTAGGGGAAAGTAGGTGTACCGGTCTACCCACAAGTAAGGTGCTAGTGCTTCTGAAAGACTATGTCTCGATCGTCCGTTTCTCAAACATCATGTAGTGCGAGAAATCCAACGGAGGCGATCGTGTCTTGTGGGGAAAAGTGTGCAAACCTCTGCGGAGTGTATAAACTAATCATGGTTAGCCGTGTCCCCGGTTATGGACATCTTGAGTATCTAGTTCTTCGATTATCCTGTTGATCTCATCATGTTACTTAAATTATTTTTGTTGGGTTTTAATGAGTACTTTTTAATTGGGATTGAGAATGCTGTCAACCATTCTCAATGTTTCACAACCACCATGGTAGTTAAATAAATTTATTCCTTTGCAGTAGGGAAAAATTGGCTTTTCGCAAAAAAAACTGTAACCATAGAGCTTTCCACGAGCCATATATGCACGTAGTATAGCTTATTCTTTCATTACTCTCTATGTGTTACTTTGCCAGCATATTCCATGTGCTGACCCGTTTTCGGGCTGCAACGTTTCATGTTGCAGGATTCTTACGACGAGTAAGTGATACGTTAGGGTTACGATTTCTACACTCAAATTTGTCGTTGGTGTTGATGGGAATCCACAACCTTGTTGCTTCCGCTATATTTGGATTGAGGTAATAGTATTTACGTTATTTATACATGTGATTTACCTCTGTTATAAATCCTCGAGTACTGTGTGTGTCAGCATACCGATCCAGGGATGACACTTAAGCACAGAGACTTGATCCATTCGGGTCAGGTCGCTACAACCTTCCTTAGTTTGCTTTATTTGCAACCCAAGAAAGAATTTGAGTTCACTCATCATTGACATCTCAAACTTCTCCGACATTAGCTTTCCAAACTTCTCACTAAAATGAGGGTTAGTAGATCCAAATATGATATCATCAACATAAGTTTGGCATACAAATAATTCTCCATTAACCCATTTAGTAAAAAGTGTGGAATCAATTTTCCCAATTTCAAATCCCTTTTCAAGAAGAAACTTGGTCAAGCATTTATACCAAGCTCTAGGAGCTTGTTTAAGACCATAATGGGCTTTGTGAAGTTTGTACACATGATTTGGTTTCTTAGGATTGACAAAGCCGGGAGGTTGTTTAACATAAACTTCCTCCTCTATTTCACCATTTAGAAAAGCACTTTTAATGTCCATTTGGTACAAGGTGATATTATGGTGATTGGCATAGGCAAGTAAGATGGGAATGGACTCAAGTCTAGCAATGGGAGCATAAGTCTCACCATAGTCCATACCTTCGACTTGTGCGTAGCCTTGGGCGACGAGACGTGCTTTGTTGCGAACTACTTGTCCATGTTCATCTTGCTTATTGCGGAACACCCATTTGGTACCGATGATGTTGTGGTTGTTGTCGGGCTTCTCAACCAATGTCCAAACTTGGTTTGTCTCAAAGTTGTGTAGCTCTTCATGCATAGCATTTATCCAATCCGGATCTTCCAATGCTTCTTTGACCTTCATAGGTTCAATGCTAGAGATGAAAGAATAGTTTTCACAAAAGTTAGCTAAACGAGTTTTAGAGCGAGTGATTCTCCCGGTTTGAATATCATTGTAGATTTGCTCGACGAGATGGTCTTTAGCAATTCTTGCTCGAACTCGTGAAAGCTTTTGCTTGGGTTTTGGTTGAACATCTTCTTCATCTTGTTCTTCTTCTTCTTCTTCTTGATCTTCTTCATTGTTGGCATTGTCGTTTTCTTGTCGAGGTGGAGAAGGAGGTTTTTGACGTTCGTGATGTTCTTCCTCGTTTTCTTCATCTTGGTGTGTTCCACTTGTGGATGCTTCCGTATCAACTCTTGGTTCAGCTTGTCATGAAGTAGAAGATTCCACTTGGACAGACGAGGTACTCTCCTTCACCTCCGTTGGACGGACCTTGCCAATAGACAAGTCTTGGATTGCTTCCGAAGGGTCTTTGTCTCCTACATCAATTGGCAATTGCTCTACTTGCGAGCCGTTAGATTCATCAAACTTCACATCTACCGTCTCTTCAACCTTTCGGGTGAAATTGTTGTAGACACGGTAAGTGTGAGAGTTTGAGCCATAACCTAGTAGGAAACCTTCATGAGACATAGGAGCAAACTTTGAACGACGATGCTTATCAAGTATGTAGCACTTTGAGCTGAATACTCGAAAGTATCCAACTTGGGGTTTGTTACCGGTGAGGAGCTCGTATGCCGTCTTGCCGAGTAGCTTGTGAAGATACAAGCGATTTGTTGCATGACAAGCTATCTCAACCGCTTCTGCCCAAAAGTGCTTCGGCGTCTTGTACTCATCAAGCATCGTTCTCGCCATTTCGATGAGCGTCCGGTTCTTCCTCTCAACAACTCCATTTTTTTGAGGTGTGTACGTAGCCGAGAACTCGTGTGAAATACCTTCTTCATCAAGAAAGGTGTCCACATTTTCGTTCTTGAACTCCGTTCTGTTGTCGTTGCGAACCTTCTTGATCTTCACTTGAAACTGATTTTGGGCCTTCCTAGCGAAGTTTTTGAAGATCTTTTGGACCTGCGATTTATCATCGAGAAAGAACACCCACGTAAATCTTGAAAAATCATCAACTATAACTAGACCAAAAGAATTTCCATCGAGACTTTTGTAAGCGTTGGGACCAAAGAGATCCATATGAAGTAGCTCGAGTGGCCTCCCTGTGGTCATGATGTTCTTCACGGGATGCCTTCCTCCAACCTGTTTACCTGCCTGACAAGCACTGCAAAGTCTATCCTTATCAAATATGACATCGTTAACTCCAAGGATATGATTTCCTTTAATAAGCTTGTCAAGATTTCTCATGCCAACGTGACCTAGTCGTCTATGCCAGAACCAACCTTTTGAGGATTTAGCAATGAAGCAAGTTTTAGGTTGTGCCTTTTTAGAGAAATCAACAATGTAAAGATCACCTCCACGTATACCGGTAAAGACCATTTCATGATTGTCTCGACGAAACACTTGATAATCTACTTCAGTAAATAGGACATTGAAACCGAAATCAGCAAGTCTAGATACTGAAAGTAAGTTGTAGCCAAGAGATTCAACGAGCATGGCATTCTGAATGGAGCTATCATGTGAGATGGCCACCTTACCAAGGCCAACCACCTTACCCTTTGAGTTGTCACCGAAAGTGACATACTTTCGAGGACTATCATTTTCAGCAAGCTCACGAAACATGTCTTTATCTCCGGTCATGTGATCGGTACATCTTTATCAAGAACCCATTCCTTTCCTCGACACATATCCCGAAGATTTGCCATAAGACCAAAATGTCTCATTGCATCATCAAGATCAAGTCACTATCATCATCCTCATCATAGTATCCATGTTTAGTATCGTCATGTGGTGGATCAAGTCCTAGAGAGGGTAATTCGTCAGAGTGAGTTTGACAATGATCTTGCTTATGAATTCTTATAGCCTCGGAAATAATATCACCAATAATTCCAACATCTCCTTTGGCACGCATAAGGTCGGTAAGTTCAAATAGACGATCACGAAACATAGGATCACTAGTATTCATCTTACTCAAGGCAATAGACTTATAGAGAATTTCATCTAGATTTTTCAAGGAATAATTTGGAAAGCATTCCTCAAAAAATTTCCATGTAGTGTAGGCACACTCAAGAGTAGGCAAGATTCTAATTAAGTTTCTAGGCAAGCCTATAGTGATAAGACTAACAGTTCTAAGATTCCTAACCATGTCAATAGATTCATAAAGGGTAGGATGCATAGGATCAACATGAGGTGCACAAGGGCTAGAAATGAACTTGTTCAAATGATATTGATTGAAAATTACAAGCATCTCATTTGTCCACTCATGAAAATACTCTCCATCAAGAATAGGCACTCTATGTCTAAGACTCCCCAAAGTAGACTCATCCATCTTCCTCCAATGGTGATAAAACCAAGGCAATGGAGACCAATGCTCTGATACCACTTGTAGGATCTTGAGAAGAGGTGTCTAGAGGGGGGTTGATTAGACACTAAGTACCAAAGTTGCAGTTTTTAACTTCTTTAGGTTTAAGTGGAGTTTAGGCACAAGTTTAACATTCACAATACATAACAAGCAAGCATGCAAAGAGTATGTGAGCAGCGGAAGCAACTTGCAAGAATGTAAAGGGAAGGGTTTTGGAGGATTCAAACGCAATTGGAGACACGGATGTTTTTGTCGTGGTTCCGATAGGTGGTGCTATCGTACATCCATGTTGATGGAGAATTCAACCCACGAAGGGTAACGGTTGCGCGAGTCCACGGAGGGCTCCACCCACGAAGGGTCCATGAAGAAGCAACCTTCTCTATCCCACCATGGCCTTCGCCCACGAAGGACATGCCTCACTAGCGGTATATCTTCATGAAATAGGCGATCTCCTTGCCGTTACAAACTCCTTGGTTCAACTCCACAATCTTGTCGGAGGCTCCCAACTGACACCTAGCCAATCTAGGAGACACCACTCTCCAAGAAGTAACAAATGGTGTGTTGATGATGAACTCCTTGCTCTTGTGCTTCAAATGATAGTCTCGCCAACACTCAACTCTCTCTCACAGGATTTGGATTTGGTGGAAAGAAGATTTGAGTGGAAAGCAACTTGGGGAAGGCTAGAGATCAAGATTCATATGGTTGGAACGGAACATCTTGGCCTCAACACATGAGTAGGTAGTTCTCTCTCAGAAATAGGATGCTGGAAGTGTAGGCTTGTTCTGATGGATCTCTCCATGAATGAAGAGGAGGTGGAGGGGTATATATAGCCTCCACAAAAATCTAACCGTTACACACAATTTACCAAACTCGGTCGGACCGATTTAGTAAACCTAGTGACCGTTAGGGTTTTCGGTGGGACCGATATGCAACTCGGTAGGACCGATATGGTTAGGGTTAGGGCATAACGTAATCTCGGTAAGACCGATTACACAAACTCGGTGTGACCGATTTTGGTAATTAGCTAACCAGAGAGTTGGTGAGGCAAACTCGGTGGGACCGATTCTTTCTTTCGGTGAGACCGAAAAGTTACGAAAGGGAAACAGAGAGTTTACATTGTAATCTCGGTGGGACCGATCGCTCACTTCGGTTAGACCGAAACATTATGAAGGGAAACAGAGAGATTATAATCCCATCTCGGTGAGACCGAAATCCCTATCGGTGAGACCGATTTGCCTAGGGTTTGTCGCAGTGGCTATGACATATGAACTCGGTGGCGCCGGATAGAAAGAATCGGTAGGGCCGAGTTTGACTTTAGGTTTAGGTCATATGTGGATGTGAGAAAGTAGTGGAGGGTTTTGTTGCATATCACTAAGCTCATGAAGCAAGAGGCTCATTAAGCAACACCTCATCCCTCCTTGATAGTATTGGCTTCTTCCTATAGACTCAATGTGATCTTGGATCACTAAAATGTAAAATGTAGAGTCTTAAGCTTGAAGCTTGAGCCAATCCTTTGTCCTTAGCATCTTGAAGGAGTTCCCACATCATTTAGTCCATGCCACTCCATTGTTGAACTTATCTGAAACAAACTAGATAAAAGTGTTAGTCCAACAAGAGATATGTTGACATTAATTACCAAAACCACCCAGGGAGCACTTGTGCTTTCACCCTTGCACTCCACCGTCCGCCGCCCGCATCCTCCACGGTCCGGACCACGGCCCGCCGCACACCAGCGCCGACAAGGTGCGTTAGCTGCGCCTGCCCGCCCCGCTCGGCCTCGCCCACTACGGGCGGGCGGCGGCTTTGCCCAAGACCGCCCGTCGGGCTGCGCTCATAGTCCTAGGGGCCTATGACAAGGGGCCCCACCCTGGAACTTTATATGAAAAAAGAATAAAATAATAATATAATAAATAAAATATTAATTAATTAAGTAATTAATTAACTTAATTAATCCTGATTAGATTAACCTCATCACTTAGGTTAGTTAATTAATCTGTTAGGTTAATTAACACTCAATGACAGCTGGGACCCACACGTCAGCTTGACCCCGTGAACACCTCTGTTGACTGCTGACGTCATGCTGACGTAAGCATGCACTATTCTGGATAATGTAGATTAAATTAATTAAATAAATCCTTAAATGATTTAAATATTTTAAAATTAATATAAAATAAACCATAGCTCACATGGAAAAACTTTGTACATGAAAGTTGCTCAGAACGACGAGATGAATCCGGATATGTAGCCCGTTCGTCCGCCACACATCCCTAGAATAGCAAACACACAACTTTTCCCCTCCTGTTCATCTGTCCGAAAACGCGAGACACCGGGGATACTTTCCGGGATGTTTTCCCCTATCGCCGGTATCACCTACTACCGTGTTAGGGCGCACCTAGCACCGCTCATTTTCATGTCCATCTTCGTCATGCTTATGATTGCATTATATTTATTGTTTCTTCCCCCCTCTTTTCTCCGGTAGACTAGGAGACCGATGCCGCTGCTGCCCAGTTCGACTACGGAGTTGACGACCCCTCCTTCTTGCTAGAGCAACCAGGCAAGCCCCCCCCCCCTTGATCACCAGATATCGCCTATTCTTCTCTATACTTCTTGCATTAGAGTAGCGTAGCATGTTACTGCTTTCTATTATTCCTATCCTGATGCATAGCCTATCCTTGCTACTACTGTTGTTACCTTTACCTGCAATCCTACATGCTTAGTATAGGATGCTAGTATTCCATCTGTGGCCCTACATTCTTGTCCGTCTGCTGTGCTATACTATCGGGCTGTGATCACTCGGGAGGTGATCACGGGTATATACTATATACTTTATACATGATACATGTGGTGACTAAAGTCGGGTCGGCTTGTGGAGCACACGTGAGTGATTCATGGATTGGGGGCTGGAAGGAACTTTGTCCCAACGGCCCTCTATGTGGATCTTTGTGGTGGAGCGACAGGGCAGGTTGAGACCACCTAGGCGAGAGGTGGACCTGGCCCCGGTCGGTGTTCGCGGTTACATCAATAACACGCTTAACGAGATCTTGGTATTTCATCTGAGTCTGGTAATTTGGTCTATACGCACTAACCAACTACGTGGGAAAGATATGGGCACTCGGCGTCATGGTATCAGCCGAAGCCTTCGTGACGTCAGCGACTGAGCAGCGCGCGCCGGATTGGAACGTTAGCCTGCTCTTGTATTAAGGGGGCTAGTTCTGCTTCCGGCCGTGTTCGCAACATGCAGGTGTGCTAAGGGCGATGGGCCCAGACCCCTGTGCGCTTAGGTTTAGACCGGCGTGCTGACCTCTCTGTTGGCCTAGGTGGGGCTGCGACATGTTGATCTTCCGCGGCCGGGCATGACCCAGAAAAGTGTGTCTGGCCAAATGGGATCGAGTGTGTTGGGTTATGTTGTGCACCCCTGCAGGGAGGTTAATCTATTCGAATAGCCGTGATCTTCGGTAACAGGACGACTTGGAGTTGTACCTTGACCTTATGACAACTAGAACCGGATACTTAATAAAACACACCCTTCCAAGTGCGGATATAACCCGGTGATCGCTCTCTAACAGGCAACGAGGAGGGATCGCGGGTAGGATTATGCTATGCGATGCTACTTGGAGGACTTCAGTCTACTCTCTTCTACATGCTGCAAGGCGGAGGCTGCGAGCGTAGTCTTGACGGATTAGTTATCCCCTCTTATTCTGGCATTCTGCAGTTCAGGCCACTGATATGGCCCTTTACACATATACCCATGCATATGTAGTGTAGCTCCTTTCTTGCGAGTACTTTGGATGAGTACTCACGGTTGCTTTTCTCCTCTTTCCCCCCCCCCCTTTCCCTTCTACCTGGTTGTCGCAAACAGATGCCGAAGTCCAGGAGCCAGACGCCACCCTCGACGACGACTCCTTCTACACTGGAGGTGCCTACTACTATGTGGAGACCGTCGATGACCAGGAGTAGTTTGGAGACTCCCAGGCAGGAGGCCATGCCTTTTTCGATCGATGTTGTTTTTGTGTTAGCCTTCTTAAGGAAAACTTGTCTAACTTATGTCTGTACTCAAATATTGTTGCTTCCACTGACTCTTGTGTATTCGAGCTTATGTATTCGAGCCCTCAAGCACTACTAGGGAAAACCTTATACACGGAACTTTAGCAGCAGCGAGGGTCAAAAAAGCACGCTGGTGCTAACTAGAAGTAGCGCGCCTGGCCAAACCACGCTGCAGATAAAGTTGTAACAGTAGCGCGTGCTGCCCTAAACACGTTACTACTAAAATTCCCATGGCTTAGCTGATAGGCTTCACATAGTAGTAGCGACCTATAATGAACCACGCTACCGCTACATTCCTTGTAGTAGCGCATTTTATATTAAACTCGCTACTGCTAAAGGATATAAAATTAAATGGAATGCAAATAGAAAGGTAATTGAAAATGAAATAAATAGAATAAGGTGAAAGGAAAAAAATAAAATGTGAAGAAAACTAAATGAAAAAGGGAAAAAAGAGAAAGGAGTAGCAGTAGCGTGTATCCCAGAAAGCGCCGTGGCTAACGTAGCAGTAGCGCTCTTCCTGGAACGCGCTACTGCTATCTCTGACTTAACCACGGGGTTCGTGCTTCCCCACAGCCACTTCCCAAATCCAACTGTCCACACTCTACGCCGCCTTGCCCGCCGCCGCCAAGGCTCTCAAGACACCCACTATGCCGCCCCGACGCCAGATTCAACGCCGCCCCGGATGCCGCCCCTGACCCCGACCTCGACACCGCCATCCGCCGCGCGCCCGAGCCCCCAACCCCGACCTGGACGCCGCCTGCCCCTCCCTCGTCGCAGGCACCCGAGGTGAGCACGCCTGCTCCTCCCTCTCCCCTACCTCTGCCTAGGGTTTTTTTTTTATATTTTCGTTGCATCAAATTAGTTAGGGTTCATGTAAGAGTGGAAACAAATCGGATGCGGATGCAGCAAATGAGTTAGGGTTCATGTAAGGGTGGAAACGAATCAAATTTCTAAGATGAATCATAAAACGAGTAAAATTTGACCACTTATTTCACTTTATAGTTGGATAACTGGAATATCCGCTACCACTTTCCACCCCTATAGGTTCATCAAATTAGATGGTAATTAGGGCAGTAGTTCCTATGTGCTAATTAGTTAGTTAGAACTAGGTACTAATTAGGTATTAGAATATTTTTATTTATAGTAAGTTTATTTTTAGTAAGAACTAGTTGAATTAATAGAACTAGTTAGTAAGAACTTGTTGCTATTTTTTAGTTAAAGCAATTTTGCCCGCATCGACGTGGACGATGCCTATCCCACATCCTCGTAAATCCGAGTCGGCGGAGGGCGACACCTGCTTGACTAGATGGGCCATGTCCGGACTGGGCTCCGCTGGGTGGTCTTGGGGCGCTACCTACCAGGGGCGCAGATTGGTGAGGAGCCAGCCTGTCGTTGACCCGAACCTTCTTTGGTGGCGGTCGCGTGGGCCAGTGATGGTCCAGAGGCTCGAGGACTCCACGGAGGTGGTGCGTCACCGTGTCAGTGAGGAGGACGCGCACGTCCGTCGCTACTTGTTTGCGTTGGAGCGTAGGTTCTCCAATACATGGCTGTTTCTCCAGGGATCTCACTTGAGCTATGATCCCGTGATGGTTCCTTCTCTGTGGGTGTCCACCGCCCGCGCCGATACCCGTCGTGTGCTAGGGTTTTAGTTATATTAGTGATGTTATATGTATGACACTATTCGTGATGTATTAGTGATAATATTCGACGATGTACGGACGCATGAGATGATTTACTTTTGCTTATTGAATGCATGCTAATTTGAGTCCTATAAGATATTTTGAAATGTCTATCTTGTGTTGCTCAATATCCAAGTGGCGGTCATGTTTGCAGGTTACACCTCCGAGGGCCTATGTTTTGCGGAGTGTTGATTCATTTCCGTTCGGCAAATTTCAGGCGCTCAATATGTCCTATTTTAGCAAAGGTCATGCCAGATTTTTCCGTGAATTTTGGCATGACTTGTGCGAGTGTATGTAGGAAATATCGAGTGCCCGGTTTGTGTGTTGAGTATCCTGGTAGTTGTCTTGATCGATTTTCAATTAATGTTTTAACTATGAACATAGGAAATGTCGATTGACGAAAAGGATTTCGTTATTTGCAAATCTGCGAAGATGAGCGCGGCTTTGCGACGGAATCTTCCTAGATGATGAAGGCGCTTGACATCAAGCTGGATGAGAACTTGAAGTGGATCTGATGAAGTCATAACAACAAGTCTTTTTCATAATTAAGCATGACATCTTCTTCATTTTCTTCAACTTATTTTTTACTATTCTACTAGTGTATCCCTGCCATGCAAGAGTTTTTGTCTTTGGATAAGATAGGTTTCAGTCATACTATGGAGGTAAAGATAGTTTATTTGAAGACCGAGCATGGTTATATTTTCCATGCAAAATTATACAATTCAGACGACTACACCTATTTTGGATGCAAAACATGGCGAGCACTATGCAAGACTTATGCATTTGAGCCTGATATGGTTATCACCTTTGATATTCGTCCAGGAAGATGATATTGAAGGTAATACCGACATCCTGGTCGATGTCTGACGCCTCGATTATACCATTATGTAAGTTTCTCAACCATATTTATGTCTTTGATATTGTTTATTCAAAATAGTTGACAACTAATTTGTATTGTCAGCTTATTTTGGTGCAAGAAAACATGTCCGGTAGCTTGGTAGATAGGACCTACTCTGTCCGAAGCTGAACTAAACTGCGAGGAGCTAAGTCATTATGTTTCATGGCTTGAGGATCTTGATCTGTCAAGACAAATTTTCTTCCTGGATTTAGAAATGTTAGTATCGAGAGCGTGCGACCAATAGTGTTACGTCTTGAACTACGGTCACATCTATTTAGGAATGATGGTAAGATTTTTACTATTTGTCCTTAGTGCATCTTTTCCATACATTATTTTTGAAGCTAAACTTCATTGCTAAGTATGTTACCATCGATGTTCTTCAACAGGACTCGATGAATGTTGTGCCTTATGGGATCGAGACTAAAGGTACCATGAGTATTATCAGCTTACGGCCAATATATCCTGCAGATTACTTTAGTGCATTCAAGATTAGTGACGGATGCTTAATAGTGCAAGACTGGACCAAATATGTGATGGGGGAGCGCAGAGAAGTACTAGGGAGCAAATAGAGGCGCTACCCATGATTAGGAGACAGGTTCATCTGCATGCTCCAACTTGATCAAGGAGGAGAGCTACACATGTTTTATGTTGTTTTACCTAAGAGAGAGCAGCAGGAGTGATTAGCTAGCTAGAAATGAGTTTCAGGATGATGATGTGCTACACTATTACTATGATGATAAAATAGCTAGTGTTGGTGGTAATGACTATGATGATTATTACTAGCTAGTGTTAGTGGTGATTAAATAAATATTGTTGGTGGTAATGACCATGATGATGATTAAATATCTTGTGCTGGCGGATTAGATTCAAGTGGAGGCAACATGTGGTGCACATCGAAAGTACTACTAGTCCACCTTTTGACATCGAAAGTGCTCTCTAATCTAGATCAAGTTTGGATTAGTAGTATACTTTTGACATGCACCACATATTGCCTCCACTTGAACCTAATCCACCTTTATTTGACACTGTTATGGACATAATGATGTAAACCTCATGACTGGTATTGTACAAATATTTGTATGATGGCGAATAAATAAACTAAAAGTGAAAAAATAAAAAAAGAATACTAGTAGCGATGGAGAGAAAACACGCTGCCAGTAGTTACATTAGCAGTAGCGCTGGTTTGAACAAACGCTGCAGCTATTCGTACTAGCGATGGGCGTGCGTGCAGCGTTCTTTATGCTAAGATAACTATGGCGCCTTATTAGTAGCGCGCCTACCCGCGCTACTAGTGAGCACAAAATCAGTGCTACTGCTAGGGTTTTCCCTAGTAGTGGAGGCCCCTGGCTTGTAATATAAAGCTTGTATTATTTTAATTTGTGTCCAGAGTTGTGTTGTGATATCTTCCCGTGAGTCCTTGATCTTGATCGTACACATTTGAGTGCATGATTAGTGTACGATTGAATCGAGGGCGTCACATAAAGCTAGTTCAACTGTAGTGTAAAATTATTTGAACTAGCATATAGAGCTAGTTCAACTCTAGTGTAAAATTATTTGTACTAGACTATACACCTAGTTCAACTCTAGGGTTAAATTATTTGAACTAGCTTATAGAGCTAGTTCAACTCTAGAGTAAAATTATTTGATCTTGCTTATAGAGCTAGTTCAACTCTAGTGTAAAATTATTTGTACTAGGCTATAGAGCTAGTTCAACTCTAGGGTAGAATTTTTTAACTAGCTTATAGAGTGACTTCAACTCTAGTGTAAGAGTTAGTACGACTCTAGTGTAAAATTATTTGTACTATGCTATAGAGCTAGTTCAACTCTAGTGTAAACTTATTTGAACTAGCTTATAGAGCTAGTTCAACTCTAGTGTAAAATTATTTGTACTGGGCTATAGAGCTAGTTCAACTCTAGTGCAAAATTATTTGAACTAGTTTATAGAGCTATTTCAACTCTAGGGAAAAAAATTTGAACTAGCTTATAGAGCTAGTTCAACTCTAGTGTAAAATTATTTGAACTAGCTTATAGAGCTTGTTCAACTCTAGTCTAAAATTATTTGGACAAGCTTATAGAGCTAGTTCAACTCTAGTCTAAAATGATTTGTACTAGGCTATAGAGCTAGTTCAACACTATTGTAAAAATTAACTGAACTAGCTTATACAGCTAGTTCAACTCTAGTGTAAAATTATTTGTACTAGACTATAGAGCTAGTTTAACTCTAGTGTAAAATTATTTGAACTAGCTTAGAGAGCTAGTTCAACTCTAGTGTAAAATTATTTTAACAAGCTTATAGAGCTAGTTCAACTCTAGTGTAACATTATTTGTACTAGGCAATAGAGCTAGTTCAACTCTAGTGTAGAATTATTTGAACTAGATTATATAGCTAGTTCAACTCTAGTGTAAAATTATTTGTACCAGATTATATAGCTAGGTAAACTCTAGTGTAAAATTATTTGTACTAGGCTATAGAGCTAGTTCAACTCTAGTGTAAAATTATTTGAACTAGCATATAGAGCTAGTTCAACTCTGGCGTAAAACTATTTGTACAAGCTTATAGAGCTAGTTCAACTCTAGTGTAAAATTATTTGTGTCGGTGTACTAGAGTAGGGGTACCCTAGTATCCCGAACTTCGTGCCGGGCGATTCAGCACACCAGCGGCAAGGCTTGCTGGTTACCGCCAAGGTCCTCAAGTGGTTCCTTTGGAGCCATTCAAAACAAAGTATTCAAGTCAAAGAGACAAGGCCCGACAAGAGGAGCTTGCGGAAGGCCACTCAAGGCACTCGAAGACAAGACCCGGCAAGAGGAGCTTGCGGGAAGGCTCGATGGCGACAAGCTTCCGGACGCGACAGGGATTTAGCGCGGCAAGGCGCTTGCCGCGATGGCAACCACTCTTTATCTCTGCTCCAGCTCATCCACCAGCGATGTCGCCATGGGACCATTCGGTAGCGCGTGTCAAGAGGATGTGCGCCAGCGGAGAGCAGCGAAGCGGTCTTGACATGGTTACCATCGTGGCAAACGGTGGCGCTCCTGACGGTCCCTGTCGCACTGTTTGAGCGACATGGACGGGAATTTAATGCTTTTGTCCCTTGCCGTCAGAGTTAGGTAGAATACACTGTACAAGGTAGTTGTACCAACCGCAACTCATTTTCCATATTTGCCCTTGTCTACGTTGCCACTTGTTGGTGACCCCTTGAGCGTATAAAAGGAGGCCCAAGCGCAACGTAGAAGGGGTTCGACTCATTCGAAGCTAGAGAACTCCCATGCTAGGTCTTGTAGCTCCCAACGCTCCCTAGCAAGAACACAATATAATCAGACAAGCAGCAGTAGGAGTATTATCTCTCCGGAGAGCTCCGAAGCTGGGTAAACTGCTCGTGTGCTTCGCCTCGATCCGCTCTTCGTGCGATCTCCGCTCCCCGCCGAACCGAAAGGGGCTCGGTCCGCCGGCCCCATAGGTGTTCGTGGGTACGATCAGCCTCCCCGACATCTTTGGCGCGCCAGGTAGGGGGCGTCGAGGCTATGCGAACCTGATCCGGCGTTCACACGAGCAACATCTTCATCATCTTCATTGACATGCCACCGAAGAAGAAAGCTTCGGCGGCGGCAGAGCCGTCCACGTCGAACCCACCACCACTGGAGCAGACTAGTGGGGGGTAGACGCCGGAGGAAGAACGGACGTCGACGAAGGAGCCTATGTTGCCGCCAAGTCCAAGGACAAGGCCGCGCAGACCTCGGCGTCCGCGCACGCACCGCGCCCGTCTCAGGAAGCGCGGGACCGACAGCGTCATGGTGCTCGCAGCACCATACGTTCGTTGGGTCTAGATCAAGCTGGTGGATCCAGGGACGCTCAAGAGCAACTTGCGCGCCAACAGGCTGGAGCGAGTGGGGCACGGTCGCCTGGACGAGATACTGCTCCTTCTAACGTATTTAGAAGTCCGAGCATATCCCGTTCCTCGCACCATTCGCCATTGCCGCCCACCACCCAAGCGGAAGCTTTGGCACGAGCTCAACTGCTCCTGGATTACCCTCCAACGGCGGACAAGGTCGACGAATGGAGGGCCACCATTCAGAGTCTCATCAGCTTTGCCAACGGCGACGCTCCACGGCAACCAAGCACATCGCTGCCGCGGCAAGACGACAAGGCACGAGCCGGTGGCGACGAGACCTGTGGGGGTGCAACCACTATGCACTCTCCACCCCGAAGGCCAAGATCGCCGACTCGTCGTATCCACCTCGACAGCGACTCCACTGCGTCGTCGGATCCACGAGCTCGTCGTGAACAGCGCCAAGTTCTTCACGAACGACAACAAGAAGACGCTCGAACTCGCATCGAGCACCGAAGAGAAGCGCGATGTCAATCCGACCAGCGCGCTGGGCCCTCTGTCGACATGCATGCGCCAGGGGAACCAGGTGACTTGCCGTACGCGGTAGGTTGCCCTGCGTTCACTCATGAGCTGCGGCAAGTCCAGTGGCCCGACAAGAAAAATTTCAAGCCAGATGTGCCAGAGAAGTACGATGGCAGAACACATCCGTCGGAGTTCCTCAGCATCTACACCATCACGGTGCAAGCTGCAGGGGGACGAGACGACAAGATCCTCGCCAACTACTTCCCACTGGTACTCAAACCCAATGTCAGATCTTGGCTCATGCACTTGCCGGACGGCTCCATATCCTCTTGGGCAGATTCGTGCCATCAGTTTGTCGGCGCCTTCACGGTGACCACAAGCCTCATGGCGAAGCGACCTTCATCTGCTCGCCCAGAAGGAAGGAGAGTCCCTGCTCAAGTTCATCCAGAGATTCAGCCGTGTGCACTACAACATCCCAGATGTCCACCCTGCCGTGGTGGTCAGCGCGTTTCATCAAAACGAGCGGAACCGCAGGATGAGGGAAGAGATGGCGATGTGCAAAGTCAAGGACGTCAGTGAGCTGTATGCCTTGGCCGACAAGTGTGCACGTGCTGAGGAAGGGAGGAGACTCTCAGGAGAGAATGCAGAAGCAGGATCTGATAGTGAAGAGATTGCCCCGACAAGGAAGAACCGGCGGCGGAATAACAGAAAGAAGAAAGGCAAGGACGTGCTAGTTGTCGAGCAGTCCGGCAACGGAGGCGACGCATAGAAAGTTAAGGTTGGTAGCTCCAGCAAGGAGGTTGCCGCGAGCGCCAACTGCCAGGCTGTGGTGGCCGCCGACAAGCAAGACAGCTCCAACAAACAGTATTGCAAGATCCACCGCACCAAGGGCCATGACCTCCAGAGTTGCAAGAAGGTCGAGCAGCTTGTTGAACAGCAGAAGGCTGAGTACGAGCGGTGCGACAAGGAGAAGGCCCAGGAAGGTGCTGGGGGAGTTAGCAAGAAGCGACCCGGCCGGGGAGGACACCGCGGCAAGGCCAAGCAGCGGCAAGGAGACAGGCCTCCCCGCGGCCGCATAAGGATGAAGATGAAGACGACGACGACGAGGACATGGATGATGACGAAGCCGATGAGCAGGAGTTCTAGAAAGCCACGGAGGTCTTATGCGTTGACGGCGGTGCATCTCTGCATACTTCACACCGCCAGCTCAAGTAGTGGATGCGGGAAGTCAATGCAGTGGAGCCATCCGTAGAGTCGCGCAAGCCTCTGAAATGGTCCAGCACGCCTATCGTCTTTGATATTGAGGACCACCCTGATCGCATAACTGCGGTCGGGTGCTTGCCGATGTTGGTTTCACCAACTATCCGCAACCTCAAAGTCACTAAGATGTTAGTTGACGGTGGGGCCGGCTTGAACCTGATCTCATCTGCGGTGCTCCAGAAGCTTCAAATCCCTGACAGCGAGCTCGAAGAAACCGGTACATTCCAAGGAATCAATCCGGGAAGGAGCAAGCCAAAGGGAAAGATCACGTTGCCGGTGACATTTGGCAGCGAATTAAACTTCAGGACTGAGAGGGTCACCTTAGACGTTGCTGATTTTCCATTGCCTTATAATGGGATACTTGGCCGTCCAGCACTCGCCAAGTTCATGGCAGCCTCTCATTATGCATACAACTTACTCAAGATGCCCGGCCCGATAAGTATCATTTCTGTCCCTGGCGACAAGAAGGATGCTCTTATCTGCGCCGACAAGATCTACCGGGAAGCAGCAGCTGCGACAGATAGCAAGTCACTTGCCGCTGAAGCTCCCGGGGGGAAGAAGAAGGCCAAGGCCAAGTCCGGCAAGAGCTCTGATGCTCACTCCGGCAAGTGCAACTCTTCGGAGTGCTGCGCTACCGTCGAGGACGCACCATCGAGCTCCACCGGCAAGTGTAAGAAGACGATGGAAGCTCCAGATACCAAGAAGGTGTCCGCCAAGGAGGACGGCACTGGTGGTACCTTCACCATCAGTGCCACGCTTGACCCTAAATAGGAAAGCGCTCGTTGCTTTCTCTGGGGTAACGTCGGCGTGTTTGCATGGCAACCGTCGACATCCCGGTGTTCCGGAAAGTAATTGAGCACCATCTCGCTGTCTGTCCTCATGCGCGACCCGTCAAGCGTAAAGTCGAGAAGCAGCGGTGGGCGCCAAGAATTCATAGCGAAGAAATCAAGAAATTGGAAGCAACAGGCCTTGTCAGAGGAGTGCTCCATCCTACGTGGTTGGCCAATCCTGTAGTTGTACGCAAGGCAAATGGGAAATGGAGACTTTGTATTGACTTCACAGATGTTAATAAAGCTTATCCCAAAGACCCATTCCCCTTGCCGCGCATCGACCAGATTGTTGACTCCACGGCTGGATGTGATTTTCTTTCATTTCTTGATGCATACTCAGGATACCATCAGATCTTCATGGCAGAAGAGGACGAAGAGAAAACCGCATTCATCACCCCATGTGGCACATACTGTTTTGTACGGATACCTTTAGGATTAAAGAATGCCGGTTCAACATTTGCAAGAGTAGTCCATCACGATTTTGAGCCGCAAATACACATAAATGTGGAAGCCTACATGGATGACATAGTGGTCAAGAGCAAGGACAGGGCAACTCTGATTCAAGATTTGGATGAAACCTTTGCAAATCTGCGCAAGATCAACCTCAAGCTCAACACCGAGAAGTGCGTGTTTGGAGTTCCCTCCGGCAAGCTTCATGGGTTCTTCGTGTCTCAGCGGGGAATTGAAGCCAATCTCGACAAGATCAAGGCCATTGAGCAGATTGAAGCACCAAAGCGCGTCAAGGATGTACGAAGACTTGCGGTTGCATAGCTGCTCTCGATGGGTTTATCTCTAGGGTCTGTGGCATACCGCCATTTTCAAAATTCTGAAAAAGGCAGGTCCAATGAAATGGACTCGGAGCGGAGGCTGCGCTGCAGGACTTGAAGAGATACCTGTCCTCCACTCCAGTACTTGTCGCACCTAAGCCACAAGAGAAGTTACTGCTATATTTAGCAGCGACCAATCAAGTGGTTAGTGCTGCGTTAGTAGCGGAGAGGGAGGCGGAGGATGAGCTGGCGACCATGGCAGAAGCATCCAGCGACAAGCAGGGGGTTTCACCGACAAGCTCTGGTCCCGACAAAGATGGATCTGCGCAGGAGCATGAGAAGAAGCAGAAAAGGATGGTGCAGCGCCCAGTTTACTTTGTTAGTTCCCTTCTGCAGGGGGCTAGGTCGAGGTATTCTGGTGTGCAGAAGTTGCTTTTCGGCCTTCGCATGGCCTCGAGAAAGCTGCGCCATTACTTCCAAGCACATGAAATCACAGTCGTCACTCGCTTTCCGTTGAAGAGGATACTGCAAAATCCAGAGGCAACAGGCAGGATTGTCGAGTGGGCGCTGGGACTGTCAAGCTTTGTCCTCGAGGTTGAGAGCACTTCAACTATCCAAAGTAGAGCATTGGCAGAGTTCATAGCAGAATGGACGCCAACACAAGATGAAGAAATCCCAGATCCCTGTCAAGAAAGCAAGCAAAGAGTGGCTGATGTACTTTGACGGTGCCTTCTCGCTGCAAGGCGCCGGTGCCGGCGTGCTACTTGTCGCACCCACCGGAGAGCACCTCAAGTACGTAGTCCAGATGCACTTTCCCAAGGAGCAAGCAATGAACAATACTGCAGAGTATGAAGGTTTGCTTGCCGGTCTCAGAATCGCAGCAGACCTTGGGATTAAGAAGCTCATTATCAGGGGTGACTCACAGCTTGTAGTTCGCCAAGTGAACAAAGATTATCAGAGTCCGTTTATGGAAGCCTATGTCGATGAAGTAAGAAAGCTAGAAGAGCACTTTGACGGCCTGCAAATGGAACATCTTCCAAGAGCTCAGAATCATATTGCTGATGGCCTGTCAAAGTGCGCCGCACTCAAGTTGCCTGTGGAACCAGGGATTTTTGTGCTCAAGCTGACTCAACCGACTGTAGCACCATCAACTGGACAGAACAAGAAGAGAAAGTTGGTTTCTGGTGACTACTTTCCGGCAGAGCTCCCTGAAGCCGCCGCCAAGAAGGTCCCCAAGATCAACGCCGATACTGCTGAGGAGCAGTCTGCTCCGACAAGCCCAAGGGTTTGTCTCGTTGAAGCAGACGCTCCCGACAAGTTTCGCTCCGGCAAGCTTGGCGGGGAACATCAAGCTCCGGCTGAGCCGCAAGTTCTCGCCGTAGAAGCGGATGTTCCCACAGCAGCAGATGTGCCTTTAGTCCTTGTTGTCGAGCCGCAAGCTCCAGCATGGGCACAGCAGATCGTCCGTTTCCTTGACGGAGAACTTCGAAGAGCAAGAAGAAGCGGAAAGAGTAGCCCGGCAGTCAAGTATGTACCAGTTTGTCGACGGCATTCATGCATGAAGAAGACTCAGCGGTGTGAAATTGAAGTGTATTCACGGGAAGATGGGCCGAAGTTGTTGGCAGAGATACGGAGGCATATGTGGACACCACATTGGCGAAGAGCACTTGCCGGCAAAGCTTTCCGGCAAGGTTTCTTCGGCCGACAGCCCTCCAGATGCAACTGCACAAGTAACCAAGTGTGAAGCGTGCAGTTCCATTCCAAGCAGATACACCAGCCAGCTCAAGCTCTCCAGACGATCCCTTTATCCTGGCCATTTTGGTGCGGGGCTCGATATCCTCGGCCCCTTTCCCGAGCTGTCGGGGTCTTTGAGTACTTATGCGTCGCCATCAACAAGTTCACAAAGTGGCGGAAGTGGAAGCGATGAGGAAGGTGACAACCGATCGGCGGTCAAGTTCTTGTGTCGATTGTTTGCCGTTTCGGAATCCCTAACAGGATCATCACCAACAATGGCACGCAATTCACGGGCCGCACCTTCATGGTGGATCTCTTCCCGGAGCCATTGGAGAGCCGTCACCACGCCTTTGAAGAACAAGCTGAGCTTGGCGCTGGGTTGGAGATGCTCGTCGGAGGAGTACCCGAGATCCACCATCCCCAGCTCCGTCAACTCCTTGTCGATGGCGGCGGCAGTATTTACAAGACCCTCGGTCCAGTGCATCACGCTCTCTCTGAAGGTGTTATGGGCGGTCATGGCACTCGTCAGCAGCTCCTCGTCGGTCTTGATCTTCTCCAACAAGGCCACCTCCCGCTCCTTGGCGCCGTCCAGCGTCTGCATCCAGGTGGTCAGTTTCAGCTCAAGATCTGCCTTGGAGTCCTTGGCGGCGTCGAGCTCCTTGCCCCTCTCGGCGAGACAACCCTGCAGCTCGCCAAGAGTGTAGGCGTCCTTCTCACACTCGTGCTTAAGCGCAGCAAGCTCCTCGCCGCTCTTCTGGAGGTTGGCTTCCAGCTGCGTCACCCTTGTCTCCAACTCTTTCTTGGCGGCCTCGGCAGCTGCGGCAGCGTCTTTTGCTTCCTTGAGAGCTCTGCCAATTGATTGCTTGCGTGCGGCAAGCTCTTCCTCATAGCTGTCAAGGTTGATCTTCCGCTGCGCCAGCTCGCCTTCTTCTTGTGAGACAGCTTCTCGGCGATGGCTCTGCTGCTCCTCGACCTCAGCCTTCTCAAGAATGAAGGCTGTGCGCTCTTTAGCGAGTCGCTCCCGCTCTTCTGCTACGTTCCGGAGAGCTTCTTGGTTGGCGCCCCGGAGCTCTTCTGCGCGCTTCTCCATATCTGCTCCCGCCCTTGCGACAAGCGCTTCCCGGGATTCCAGCCTGGCTTGTCGGGCGCGGTAGAAGCGACAGCGAGTTCCATAGCAGCTGCTCCTCCTCAGACTCGCCGCTGCCGCTGCTTGGCGCATCGACCAACGACAGCCCAGCGGAGGCGAGCAGCTCTTCGTCGAAGGTTTCTCCCTCGACCGGTGCCCTGGAGCTCGACGCCCAGGGGAGCTTGATGAAGACGCCATCTCCAGCCTTCAAGTAGGCGCCGGGCTGGGGCTCCTCGGAGCCTGGCGCTGCGGCAGCGGCGGAGGGATCGGCGGTCGGTGTAGCGCCTGGCGCTCCTGCGGCCTCAGGGTCGTCAGTACGATCGCCAGACCCCTCGCCAGCTTCTGCGGCGGCAGCCTTGGCGGCCTCTTCGACGGCGGGCTCATCCGCGCCGGTTTCCTCCTCGGCGACGGCAGCATCGTCAGTGTTGCCGCGCGCATCCTCCTCGCCGGCGACCTCAGTCTCCATCGGCTCTGCGGCGGATGGATCTAACGACAAGAAAAAGAAAGAAAAGTCAAGCAAAATATCCAAAAAGAAGAATTGGAAGAAGAAGAACACAAGGGCAGCTTATAGGAAAGAGGATTACCTGTGATGGGATCTGCAGCTGTGGCCTCAGACACTGGAGGGTCGACGGTGTCGTCTCTTGCCGGAGGGCCGTCCCTTGCCGGAGAAGCCTCCCTTGCCGGGGGGCACTCCCTTGCCGGGGGATCTTCCCTTGGCGGCGTAGTTGAAGCAGATGGCATGTCAGGAACGGCTTCAGGACACTCCTGGCGGGGCTGCTCTGCTCGTACACAAATCAACAGTCAGATATCAGCAAATAAAGAGCACCCACGCGCGCCTGACCGCATAAAGTGAACTATATACTTACGCTGGGGGCTGCGCTGGGGGCTGCTTTGTGGAAGGGTCGCCGGGTCCGGCAAGGAGGTCTCGGACGCGCCTCCCGCTGCTGCGGTAGGTTCGTCCTCGATGACGATCACCGGGGTCTTGGCTCTCTTCAAAGCTCTCTGGGCCAGCGTCCTGAAAATGAAAGAGTTCAGAATGAAGCAAGTCAGACACAAGACAAAGCAACAAATTGAAGAATTTCAAGTACAGCGACAAGATCTTACTCTTCTTCTTCCTCGGAGCTGGCTGAGAGGTCGTCAGTTCACCTCGGTCTGACGAGCTGGAAGAGTAGGCTCCCTTGGGCGCTTGGCGGGTACTAGAGCTGTGGCCCAAGAAGGCCCCGCTCTAGTTGCTGGGGCGGCGCGAGGGGCTCCCGCGGCAATAGTGCTTGCCGCGGTGGAGCGCGTCGCGCGGCGCGACGGCTGTTGGCCCGTCTACCACCCCGCCACTTCCCCGGCCTTGCGGAGACGCCTTCTTGGTGGAGCTGTAGGCTCCGCTCGCGGCAAGCTACTTGAAGGTGGGGAGGAGGCGCCCCCGGCAGGCTCGCTCGGCTCAAGTTCGGGCTCGGCCTGCTCCTCCTCGCCGGCAAACTCCTCTCGATCGACAAGGCTTGCCGCCTATGCCGCCTCCGCCTCCTCCACAGTAAATCCAAATTCGCCAGCGGCAGCAGCTGCTGCCGCCTCCTCCAACCTCGTGGCAATGCGTTGCACCTCTTCATCGGTGGTGTCACGGGTGAGGCTCTTCTGCTCGTCGGGGCGGATTGGCACTTCTTCCAAGCTGTCGAAGAACTGCCGCACGACATCGTCAGCGGGCTCTTGCCAAGTTGGAACGATTCCATGAGAATCACACAACGGCATCATCGCACGGATGCGTCGGCCTTGAGTTGTTGCATAAAGGCGACTCCCTTGGCAATATGAACCATTCGGGGTGATCGGGGTCATGCTTGAACAGCTCTAAGAGCATCGCGTCAAGCTCCAAGACAGTAAAGTTGAAGTTGAGGCCCGGGCGCAGCCTCATGATGTCTGCCGCGTTCTAAAACTCCCAAGCAGGTCTCCTCCTCTCCGCAGGGGCGTCTGGCGCGAAGAAATCTCGCCAAGCTGCGCCTCTGATGAGTCCGGCAAGCCTGAGGCGCAGGATCCGGGTAACGGCAATCTTCAGTCTAGCATCCTCCGGCGCCAAGTGGCTCCAATCGTTGCCGCGCACTATTGGGGTTTGGCGCTGGGCAGTGAATGGCTGCGGTTTCTCCTCTACTATCCAGCAGCAGTCAGCCCTCCACTCCTCCCACTTGCTACGGAGCTCTCCTTCCAGATAGGCCTCTTTCTTGCCGATTCTTGAGATCCAGGCGATCCCTCCAGCAAGAGGCTCTCCTCTCTCTACTCGAGGCATGAAGAAATGGCGGAAGAGGGCTACGTTTGGGTGGACTCCGACAAAGTTTTCGTAGAGATGTGCGAAAACTGCCATGGTCAGGACAACATTGGGGGTGAAATCAAGGAGGCGAAACCCGTAGGTGTTCATGATATCGCAGAAGAATTCATTGAAGGGCGGGCAGAGCCCGCAATAGAAGAAGAATGGGAAAAAGGGGTGCCCACTCGGAGCCAAATCTGATGCGGCGGCTGAGAGTACCTTTGTGCGCGGATGCGCTCGCGTCTCCGTCGACCGGAAGAGGTAGTACCATTCCTCTCGGCTCCAAGGCGGCTGAGGGGAAGATAGCCGCTCCTTCCAGAGCGCCTTGAGCAGCTGCGCCTCGGCCGACTTCTCGCCCTTCCCTTGTCGGCTTGGAGCCATGGTGAAGATGGTGGAGGAGACCGTGGCGTTAGTGATGTCGGTGGTGAATGGGGCGGGCGCTGCTCTCTGAGACTAGAGAAGAAGAGGGAGCGGCGGTGGTTTTCGAGATGAGACAGCAAATGGCGAGGGGGGCGAACTGCTCCTGTTTCCCCTGTTTATAAGGAGGGAGAGGGGGCGGACGTTCCGTTTTGCCAAATAAAGAAACCCCCACGAACTCCCCCCACGACGCCACGTTCGACGCGTGTTGTTCGTGGGGGACGTGGTGGGTCCGGAGCAAGTAACAGCGTGATCTAGGCCGCGCGTGCCCGTGCACTGCTTTAGGCCTGGCCCAACAGAGCTCGGCGCCGTGTGTGGCCTAGGCCCGGGGGCTCCTGTCGGTGTACTAGAGTAGGGGTACCCTAGTATCCCGAACTCGTGCACGGGCAGTTGCAGCACCCCGCGGCAAGGCTTGCCTGCTGACCACCAAGGTCCTCCGTGGTTCCTTTGGAGCCATTCAAAAACAAAGTATTCAAGTCAAAGAGACAAGGCCCCGGCAAGAGGAGCTTGCCGGGAAGGCCACTCAAGGCACTCAGAAGACAAGACCCGACAAGAGGAGCTTGCGGGAAGGCTCGATGAGCGACAAGCTTCCGGACGCGACAGGATTCAGCCGCTGCAAGGCGCTTGCCGTGGCGAGCAACCACTCTTTATCTCCGCTCCAGCTCATCCACCAGCGTGTCGCCATGGGACCATTCGGTAGCGCGTGTCAAGAGGTCTGTCTTGGCCAGCGGAGAAGCAGCGGTGGCGGCGCCGACAAGGTTACCATCGTGGCAAACGGTGGCGCTCCTGAGGGTCCCTGTCGCACTGTTTGAGCGACATGGACGGGCATTTAATGCTTTTGTCCCTTGCCGTCAGAGTTAGGTAGAATAGACTGTACAAGGTAGCTGTACCAACCGCAACTCATTTTCCATATTTGCCCTTGTCTACGTTGCCACTTGTCGGTGACCCCTTGAGCGTATAAAAGGAGGCCCAAGCGCAACGTAGAAGGGGTTCGACTCATTCGAAGCTAGAGAACTCCCATGCTAGGTCTTGTAGCTCCCAACGCTCCCTAGCAAGAACACAATACAATCAGACAAGCAGCAGTAGGAGTCTTATCTCTCCGGAGAGCTCCGAAGCTGGGTAAACTGCTCGTGTGCTTCGCCTCGATCTGCTCTTCGTGCGATCTCCGCTCCCCGCCGAACCGAAAGGGGCTCGATCCGCCGGCCCCATAGGTGTTTGTGGGTAGGATCAGCCTCCCCGACATCTTTGGCGGAAGCAAGTCAGACACAAGACAAAGCAACAAATTGAAGAATTTCAAGTACAGCAACAAGATCTTACTCTTCTTCTTCCTCGGAGCTGAGCACGGAGAGGTCGAATTCCGGTTCACCTCCGGTGCGACGAGCTAGAAGAGTAGGCTCCCTTGGGCGCTTGGCGGGTACTAGAGCTGTGGCCCTGAAGGCCCGCTCCGATTCTTCTTCTTGGCGCTGAGGGGCTCCTCCAGCAACAGTGCTTGCCGCGGTGGAGCGCATCGCGCGGCGCGACGGCTGTTGGCCCATCTGCCGCCCCGCCACTTACCCGGCCTTGCGGAGACGCCTTCTTGGTGGAGCTGTAGGCTCCGCTCGCGGCAAGCTACTAGAAGGTGGGGAGGAGGCGCCCCCGGCAGGCTCGCTCGGCTCAACTTCGGGCTCGGCCTGCTCCTCCTCGCCGGCAAACTCCTCTCGATCGACAGGGCTTGCCGCCTCTGCCACCTCCGCCTCCTCCACAGTAAATCCAAATTCGCCAGCGGCAGCAGCTGCTGCCGCCTCCTCCAACCTCGTGGCAATGCGTTGCATATCTTCATCGGTGGTGTCACGGGTGAGGCTCTTCTGCTCGTCGGGGCGGATTGGCACTTCTTCCAAGCTGTCGAAGAACTGACGCACAACGTCGTCAGCGGGCTCTTGCCAAGTTGGAACGATTCCATGAGAATCACACAACGGCATCATCCCACGGATGCGGTCGAGCGCAGAGTTGTTGCATAAAGGAACGACTCCCCTTGGCAACATGACCCATTCGGTGTGATCGGGGTCATGCTTGAGCAGCTCTAAGAGCATCGCGTCAAGCTCCAAGACAGTAAAGTTGAAGTTGAGGCCTGGGCGCAGCCTCATGATGTCTGCCGCGTTCTGAAACTCCCAAGCAGGTCTCCTCCTCTCTGCAAGAAGATGCGTCGGCGGCGAAGGAAATCACGCCAATGCGCCTCTGATGTGAGTCCGCAAGCTTCGAGGCGCAGGATCCGGGTAACGGCAGTCTTCAGTCTAGCATCCTCCGGCGCCAAGTGGCTCCAATCGTTGCCGCGCACTATTGGGGTTTGGCGTTGGGCAGTGAATGGCTGCGGGTTCTCCTCTACTATCCAGCACCAGTCAGCCCTCCACTCCTCCCACTTGCTACGGAGCTCTCCTTCCAGATAGGCCTCTTTCTTGCCGATTCTTGAGATCCAGGCGATCCCTCCGGCAAGAGGCTCTCCTCTCTCTACTCGAGGCATGAAGCAATGGCGGAAGAGGGCTACCTTTGGGTGGACTCCGACAAAGTTTTCGCAGAGATGTGCGAAAACTGCCTGGTCAGGACAGCATTGGGGGTGAAATCAAGGAGGCGAAACCCGTAGGTGTTCATGATATCGCAGTAGAATTCAGAGAAGGGCGGGCAGAGCCCGCAATAGAAGAAGAGTGGGAAAAAGGGGTACCCACTCGGAGCCAAATCTGATGCGGCGGCTGAGAGTACCTTTGTGCGCGGATGCACTCGCGTCTCTGTCGACCAGAAGAGGTAGTACCATTCCCTCAGCTCCTTCGCGGCGAGCTGAGGGGGGAAGATGGCCCGCTCCTTCCGCAGCGCCGCGAGCCGCTGCGCCTCGGCCGACTTCACGCCCTTCCCCTTGTCGGCTTTCGGAGCCATGGTGAAGATGGTGGAGGAGACCGGCGGCGTTGGTGATGTTGGTGGCGAATGGGGGGCGGAGCGCTGCTCTCTACACACTAGAGAAGAAGGGGGGAGCGGCGGTGGTTTTCGAGATGAGACAGCAAATGGCGAGGGGGGCGAACTGCTCCTGTTTCCCCTGTTTATAAGGAGGGAGAGGGGGCGGACGTTCTGTTTTGCCAAATAAAGAAACCCCCACGATCTCCCCCCACGACGCCACGTTCGACGCGTGCTGTTCGTGGGGGACGTGGTGGGTCCGGAGCAAGTAACGGCGTGATCTAGGCCGCGCGTGCCCGTGCACTGCTTTCGGCCTGGCCCAACTGAGCTCGGCGCCATGTGTGGCCCAGGCCCGGGGGTTCCTGTCGGTGTACTAGAGTAGGGGTACCCTAGTATCCCGAACTTCGTGACGGGCGATTGCAGCACCAGCTGCAAGGCTTGCCTGGTGACCGCCAAGGTCCTCCGTGGTTCCTTTGGAGCCATTCAAAAACAAAGTATTCAAGTCAAAGAGACAAGGCCCCGGCAAGAGGAGCTTGCCGGGAAGGCCACTCAAGGCACTCAGAAGACAAGACCCCGGCAAGAGGAGCTTGCCGGGAAGGCTCGGTGAGCGACAAGCTTCCAGACGCGACAGGGATTCAGCCGCGGCAAGGCGCTTGCCGCAGCAGGCAACCACTCTTTATCTCTGCTCCAGCTCATCCACCAACGTGTCGCCATGGGACCATTCCAGGCGCGTGTGTCAAGAGGTTGTGCGGCCAGCGGAGAGCAGCGGTAAGCGGCGCTGACAAGGTTACCATCGTGGCAAATGGTGGCGCTCCTGACGGTCCCTGTCGCATTGTTTGAGCGACATGGACGGGCATTTAATGCTTTTTTCCCTTGCCGTCAGAGTTGGGTAGAATACACTGTACAAGGTAGTTGTACCAACCGCAACTCATTTTCCATATTTGCCCTTGTCTACGTTGCCACTTGTCGGTGACCACTTGAGCGTATAAAAGGAGGCCCAAGCGCAACGTAGAAGGGGTTCGACTCATTCGAAGCTAGAGAACTCCCATGCTAGGTCTTGTAGCTCCCAACGCTCCCTAGCAAGAACACAATACAATCAGACAAGCAGCAGTAGGAGTATTATCTCTCCGGAGAGCTCCGAAGCTGGGTAAACTGCTCGTGTGCTTCGCATCGATCTGCTCTTCGTGCGATCTCCGCTCCCCGCCGAACCGAAAGGGGCTCGGTCCGCCGGCCCCGTAGGTGTTCGTGGGTACGATCGGCCTCCCCGACAATTTGTACTAGGCTATAGAGCTAGTTCAACTATAGTGTAAAATTATTTGAACTAGCTTATATATCTAGTTCAACTCTAGTGTAAAATTATTTGTACTAGGCTATAGAGCTAGTTCAACTCTAGTGTAAAATTATTTGAACTAGCTTATAGAGCTAGTTCAACTGTACTGTAAAATTATTTGAACTAGCTTATAGAGCTAATTCAACTCTAGTGTAAAATTATTTGTACTAGGCTATAGAGCTAGTTCAACTCTAGTGTAAAATTATTTGAACTAGCTTATAGATCTAGTTCAACTCTGGTGTAAAATTATTTGTACAAGCTTATAGAGCTAGTTCAACCCTAGTGTAAAATTATTTGTACTAGGCTATAGAGCTAGTTCAACTATAGTGTAAAATTATTTGAACTAGCTTATAGATCTAGTTCAACACTAGTGTAAAATTATTTGAACTAGCTTATAGAGCTAGTTCAACTCTAGTGTAAAATTATTTTAACTAGCTTATAGAGCTAGTAAAACTCTAGTCTAAAATTATTTGGACAAGCTTATAGAGCTAGTTCAACTCTAGCGTAAAATTATTTGTTCTAGGCTACAGAGCTAGTTCAAATCTATTGTAAAATTATTTGAACTAGCTTATACACCTAGTTCAACTCTAGTGTAAAATTATTTGTAGTAGACCATAGAGCTAGTTCAACTCTAGTGTAAAATTGTTTGAACTTTCTTATAGAGCTAGTTCAACTCTAGTGTAAAAATTTTGTAAACTAGTTTATACAGCTAGTTCAACTCTAGTGTAAAATTATTTGAACTAGCTTATAGATCTATTTCAACTCTAGTCTAAAATAATTTGTACAAGCTTATAAAGCTAGTTCAACTCTAGTGTAAAATTATTTGTACTAGGCAATAGAGCTAGTTCAACTCTAGTGTAAAATTATTTGAACTAGATTATATAGCTAGTTGAACTCTAGTGTAAAATTATTTGTACTAGATTATATAGCTAGTTCAACTCGAGCGTAAAATTATTTGTACTAGGCTATAGAGCTAGTTCAACTATAGTGTAAAATTATTTGAACTAGCTTATAGAGCTAGTTCAACTCTGGTGTAAAATTATTTGTACAAGCTTATAGAGCCAGTTCAACCCTAGTGTAAAATTATTTGTACTAGGTTATAGAGCTAGTTCAACTATAGTGTAAAATTATTTGAACTAGCTTATAGATCTAGTTCAACTCTAGTGTAAAATTATTTGTACTAGGCTATAAAGCTAGTTCAACTCTAGTGTAAAATTATTTGAACTAGCTTATAGAGTGTTCAACTCTAGTGTAAAAAGTTTTGAACTAGCTTATAGAGCTAGTTCAACTCTAGTGTAAAATTATTTTAACTAGCTTATAGAGCTAGTAAAACTCTAGTCTAAAATTATTTGGACAAGCTTATAGAGCTAGTTCAACTCTAGCGTAAAATTATTTGTTCTAGACTATAGAGCTAGTTCAACTCTATTGTAAAATTATTTGAACTAGCTTATACACCTAGTTCAACTCTAGTGTAAAATTATTTGTACTAGACCATAGAGCTAGTTCAACTCTAGTGTAAAATTTTTTGAACTTTCTTATAGAGCTAGTTCAACTCTAGTGTAAAATTATTTGAACTAGCTTATAGATCTAGTTCAACTCTAGTCTAAAATAATTTGTACAAGCTTATAAAGCTAGTTCAACTCTAGTGTAACATTATTTGTACTAGGCAATAGAGCTAGTTTAACTCTAGTGTAAAATTATTTGAACTATATTATATAGCTAGTTGAACTCTAGTGTAAAATTATTTGTACTAGATTATATAGCTAGTTCAACTCTAGTGTAAAATTATTTGTACTAGGCTATAGAGCTAGTTCAACTATAGTGTAAAATTATTTGAACTAGCTTATAGATCTAGTTCAACTCTAGTGTAAAATTATTTGTACTAGGCTATAGAGCTAGTTCAACTCTAGTGTAAAATTATTTGAACTAGCTTATAGAGCTAGTTCTACTGTAGTGTAAAATTATTTAAACTAGCATATAGAGCTAGTTCAACTCTAGTGTAAAATTATTTGTACTAGGCTATAGAGCTAGTTCAACTCTAGTGTAAAATTATTTGAACTAGCTTATAGAGCTAGTTCAACTCTAGTGTAAAATTATTTGAACTAGCTTATAGAGCGAGTTCAACTCTAGTGTAAAATTATTTGTACAAGCTTATACAGCTAGTTCAACTCTAGTGTAAAATTATTTGTAATAGGCTATAGAGCTAGTTCAACTCTAGTATAAAATTATTTGAACTAGCTTATAGAGCTAGTTCAACCTTAGTGTAAATTTATTTGTACTAGCTTATAGAGCTAGTTCAACTCTAGTGTAAAATTATTTGTACTAGGCTATAGAGCTAGTTCAACTCTAGTGTAAAATTATTTGAACTAGCTTATATAGCTAGTCCAACTCTAGTGTAAAATTATTTGTACTAGGCTATAGAGGTAGTTCAATTCTAGTGTAAAATTATTTGAACTAGATTATATAGTGTCGGTGTACTAGAGTAGGGGTACCCTAGTACCCCGAACTCGTCTGCAGACAGTCATGACACCCAGCAAGTAGGCTGGCCTGGTGACCACCAAGATCCTCAGCGGCTCCTTTGGAGCCATTAAAGAACAAAGTAATCAAGGCCCCGGCAAGAGGTGCTTGCCGGGAAGGCCACTCAAGGCACGAAGGAAACAAGACCCCGGCAAGAGGAGCTTGCCGGGAAGGCTCGGTGATCTACAATCTCCCGAGCGCGACAAGGATTCAGCCGCGGCAAGTTGCTGGCCGCGGCAGGTAACCTCTCTTCATCTCCGCTCCAGCTCATCCGCCAACGTGTCGCCATGGGGCTTTCCCAAGCAGCGTGTCAGCGGGCTGTACAGCCAAGAGGGAGCGGCGATAAGAGGCGCCGACGAGCTACCATCGTGGCAAACGGAGGCGCACTTGACGGTCCCTGTTACCTTTGTTTCAGCGGCGAGGCGGGCATTTATGACTCTTGTCCCTTGCCGTCGAGTTAGGTATAGATCCTTGTACCTTTGCATAAAGCGGTGTACCAACCTCTGTTTTTACTATTCTACCCTTATCTACTTGCCACCTGTGGTGACCCCTTGTGCCTATAAAAGGAGGCCCAAGTGCAACGTAGAAAGGGTTCGGTTCAGCTCCGACTCAGTTCATCTAATTCATTCGAGACCTCATTTAGCCTAGGTTTTGTAGCTCACATTGCTCCCTACCAAGAACACAATATAATCCACCAAGCAGCAGTAGGAGTGTTATCTCTCCGGAGAGCTCCGAAGCTGGGTAAATCTGCTCGTGTGCATCACTTCGATCCGCTCTTTGTGTATCCTCCGCCCCACTCCGAACCATAAGGGACCTCGTCCCATAGGTGTTAAATGGGACACGACCAACTTCCCGACATCTTTGGCGCGCGGTAGGGCGTCGAGGTTGTGTGAACCCGATCCAGCGTTCACACGAGCAACAATCTTCATCATCATCATCAGCATGCCACCGAAGAAGAAGACTTGGCGGCAGAGGGTCCGTCGCGTCAACCCACCACCACCGGAGCGCATTTAGTGGTGGGGAAGACATCTGGCGGAGAGGAACCGACACCGACAGGATCTACAGCAACAAGAGAAAGATAAACTTGGTGGCCTAGTCCACGCGGTCGCCATCGAGCCTCTTGACTCCGCTCACCCTGTCCACGATGGGTGCGACAAAGGGCCTTAAGTGCTTCAACGTCGGCAGATGGAGCGAGGACTTGAGGGCGTTATGCGAAGGACGCGCTGGATTGCGGAAGGCCACCTTCATCGGCACCTTCTGAAGAGCCCCGGCGCAGACTTGGCGCGACTCGTCGGCCAGCTGCTTTGGGATCTCCTCCCGGAGCCGCTGGAAACCCGCCAACACGCCCTTGAAGAACAGGCTGAGCTTGACGCTAGGTTGGAGGTTCTCGTCGGTGGAGTACCCAAGATCCACCATCCCAGCTCCATCGGCTCATTATGGATGGCGGCGGTGTCCACAAGACCTTCATCCGATGCATTATGCTATCTACGAGATTATTCGGGCGGTCACAAAGCATTCGACAGCAGTTCCTCGTTGGCCTTGATCTTCTCCAGCAGGCCCGTTTCCCGCTCCTTGGCGCCGTTCAGCGTCTCCGTCAGGGTGGTCAGTTTCAACTCCAGATCAGCCTTGGAGTCCTTGGCGGCATCGAGCTCCTTGATCTTCTCGGCGAAACGACCCTGCAGCTCGCCAAGAGTGTAGGCGTCCTTCTCGCGTTCGCGCTTCAGCCCGGTGACTTCCTCGGCGCTCTTCTGGAGGGTAGCCTCCAGCTGGGCCACCCTCGTTTCCAATTCCTTCTTGGCGGCCTCGGCATCTGCGGCGGCGTCCTTTGCCTCCTGGAGTGGCCCGCCAATTGATTGCTCGCGCGCGGTGAGATCTTCCTCATAGCTGTCGAGGTTGATCTTCCGCTGCGCCAGCTCACCTTCTTGCGCGGAGAGCTTCTCGCCGGCAAGCCTTTGCTGCTCCTCGACCTCGGCCTTCTCCAAGATGAAAGCCGTGCGCTCCTCAGTAAGCTGCTCCCGCGCCTCTGCTATATCCCGGAGAGTTTCCTTGTTGGCGCGCCGGAGCTCCTCTGCGCGCTTCTCCATGTCAGCTCCCGCCCTCGCGACAAGAGCTTCCCGCGACTCCAGTTTGGCTTGTCGGGCGCGGTAGAGCGACAGCAACCTCTTCAGCAACTGCTCCTCCTCAGGCTCGCCACTGCTGCTGCTTGGCGCGTCAACCAGCGATAGCCCAGCAGAGGCGAGCAGCTCCACGTCGAAGGTCTCCCCTTCGACCGGTGCCCTGGAGCTTGACGCCCACGGAAGCTTGATGAAGACACCTTCGCGGCCTTGAATGGGCCCGGGCTGGGGCTCTTGGTCTGGCGCGCATCGATGGCGGGGGATCGGCGGTCGGTGCAGCGCTGGCGCCTCCTGCGGTCCCAGGCCGTCGAGGCGTCGCCGGACCCTCCCGGCCTCTGCGCCAAGCAGCCTTGGCGACCTCTCGCCGGGCGGACCCATTGGCGCCGGCCTCCTCCTCCATGTTGGCGGCGTCGTCATTGTTGCCTTGGCGTCCTCCTCGCCCGGCAGCCTCGGTCTCCATCGGCTCAACGGCAGATGGATCTGACGATCAGAGAAAGAAAGAACAAGTCAAGCAAATGTTCGAAAAAGAAGAACAGAAGAAAAGAACCCAAGGGAAATTCTCAAGCAAGAAGATTACCTGCAGTGGGATCTGTTGCCGCGGTCTCCACCACCGGAGGGTCGTCGGCGCTGCCCCTTGTCGGAGAAGCTCCCCTTGTCGGAGAGGCCTCCCTTGCCGGAGAGCGCTCCCTTGGCGGAGATTTCTCCCTTGGTGGCGTAGTTGAAGCAAGCAGAACTTCGGGGGTGACCTCCGGGGCCTCCTGATGAGGCTGAACTTCGGGAGCGACCTCCGGGACCTCCTGATGAGGCTGCTCTGCTCCTACATAATTCAACAAGCCAGATATCAGTAATGAAGGAGCACCCAAGCACACCTAACCGTAAGAAATAAACCAAACACTTACGCTGGGGGCTGTGCTGGGGGCTGCTCTGTTGAAGGGTTGCCGGATCCGGCAAGGGAGTCCCAGACGTGCCTCCTGTCGCCACAGGGAATCGTCTGAGACGACAACCACCGGGTCTTGGCCCTCTTCGACGCCCTCGAGCCAGCGTCTGAAGAAGGAGAAGGTTCAGAGTGAAGCAAGTCAGATACAAGATAAAGCGAGAATTGAAGGATTACAAGTAGCAGCGACAAGATCTTACTCTTCCTCTTCTTCCTCGGGCTGAGGGCGGAGAGATCAAAGTCGCTCAGTACATTTAATTAGAGGAGTAGACTCCCTCGGGCGCTTGGCGGGTGCGGGGGCCGTGGCACCAGAAAACCCCGCTCCCGTTGCTGTGGCGGCATGAGGCGCTCCCGCAGCAACAGTGCTTGCCGCGGTGGAGCGCGTCGGGCGGCGAGGCGGCTGTTGGCTCGCGTGCCGCCCCGCCACTTCTCCAGTTTTGGGGAGGCGTCTCCTTGGCGGGGCCGCGGGCTCCTCCTGCGGTAAGCTACTTGACGGCGGAGGGGAGGCGCCCCCGGCAGGCTCGCTCGGCTCATTGTCGGGCTCGGCCTGCTCCTCCTCATCGGCGAACTCCTCTCGGTCGGCAAGGCTTGCCGCCTCGGCTATCTCTGCCTCGCCTCGGCAGTGAACTCCAAAACGCCGGCGGCAGCAGCACCGCCGCCTCCTCCAACCTTGTGGCGTCGCGCCATCTCCTGCTCGGTGGTGTCGCGGGTGAGCCGCTCGCTTTCGTCGGCACGGATCGGCACTTCTTCCAAGTCGTCGAAGAACTGCTGCACGACATCGCCGGGCGAGCTCTCGCAAGTTGGAGCGATTCCATGGGAATCGCACAACGGCATCATCGCGCGGATGCGGACAAGCGACAGTTGTTGCACAAGGGCACGACTCCCTCGGCAACATGAACCACTCGGGTGATCTGCATCAGGCTTGAACAGCTCCCGCAGCATGCCATCCAGCTCCAAGACGGTGAAGTTCCAGTTCAGACCCGGGCGCAACCTCATGATGTCCGCGTTTTGGAACTCCCAAGCAGGCCTCCTCTCTCGCAAGGGCGCAATCGACGCGAAGGAAGTCGCGTCAACTGCTCCCACGGTAAGCCCGGCATGCCTGAGGCGCAAGATCCTAGTCACGGCAATCTTCAACTTGGCATCCTCCGGCGCCAAGTTGCTCCATTCGTTGCCGCGCACTATGGGAGTTTTGCGCAGGGCAGTGAAAGGTTGCGGGTCCTCCTCTAAGATCCAACACCAGTCAGCTCTCCACTCCTCCCACTTGGTGCGCAGCTCTCCGTCAAGATATGCTTCCTTCTTGCCGATCCTGGATATCCATGCAATTCCTCCGGCAAGCGGCTCTCCTCTCTCTACGCGGGGCATGAAGTAATGGCGGAAAAGTGCTACATTTGGGTGGACCCCGACAAAGTTCTCGCAGAGGTGTGCGAAAACGGCCATGGTGAGGACGGCGTTGGGGGTGAAATCAAGGAGGCGGAGGCCATATGTGTTCATGACATCGCAAAAGAATTCGGAAAAGGGCGGGCAGAGCCAGCAGTGGAAGAGAAGTGCGAAAAAGGGGTACCCGAAGGAAACCTTCTCGGACGTGGCGGCGGAGATCACCCTCGTGCGCGGGTGCGCACGCGTCGCCGTCGACCAGAAAAGGTAATACAGCTCCCGCAGCTCCTTCCTGTCGAGCAACGGATCGAAGAGGGCCTTCTCCTTCCGCAGCGCCGCGAGTAGCTGCGCCTCGGCCGACTTCACCCCTTTGCCCTTGTCGGCTTTCGGAGCCATGGCGGAGGTGGTGGAGGAATCCGACGGCGTTGGTGGCGCTGGTGGCAATGGGGGGGGGGGGGAGCGTCGCTCTCTTTGGACTTGAGAAGAAGGGGAAGAGCGGCGGTGGTTTCTGATGTGACAGTAATGGCAAGTGGTCATTCTACCCCTGCCTCCCCTGCTTATAAGGGGGGAGAGGGGCGGGCGTTCCGATTTTCCCATTAAAGAAAGCCCCCACGATCTCTCCCACGACGCCACGTCCGGAACGTGCCGTTCGTGGGGGACGTGGTGGGTCCGAAGCGAATAACTGCGTGATCCAGGCTGCGCGTGCCTGTGCACTGTTTTGGGCCTGGCCCAATGAGCTTAGCGCCGTGTGGCCCAGGCCGGGGCTCCTATCGGTGTACTAGAGTAGGGGTACCCTAGTACCCCGAACTTCTGCACGGACATCCTGACACCCAGCGGCAGGGCTGGCCTGGTGACCGCCAAGATCCTCAGCGGCTCCTTTGGAGCCATTCAAGAACAAAGTAATCAAGGCCCCGGCAAGAGGAGCTTGCCGGTAAGGCCACTCAAGGCATGAAGGAAACAAGACCCTCGCAAGAGGAGCTTGCCGGGATGGCTCGGTGACTGACAAACTCCCGAGCGCGACAAGGATTCAGCCGCGGCAAAGTGCTTGCCGCGGCAGGTAACCTCTCTTCATCTCCGCTCCAGCTCATCCGTGTCGCCATGGGGCTTTCCCAAGCACGCGTGTTAACGGGCTGTACAGCCAGCGCGGAGCGGCGATAAGCGGCGCTGACGAGCTACCATCGTGGCAAACGGAGGCGCACTTGACGGTCCCTCATAATCGTTTCAGCGATCGAGGCGGGCATTTATGACTCTTGTCCCTTGCCGTCGAGTTAGGTATAGATCATCAGACATCGTACAAGCGGTGTACCAACCTCTATTTTTACTATTCTACCCTTATCTACTTGCCACCTGTGGTGACCCCTTGTGCCTATAAAAGGAGGCCCAAGTGCAACGTAGAAAGGGTTCGGTTCAGCTCCGGCTCAGTTCATCCGATTCATTCGAGACCTCATTTAGGCTAGGTTTTGTAGCTCCCATTGCTCCCTAGCAAGAACACAATATAATCCACCAAGCAGCAGTAGGAGTGTTGTCTCTCTGGAGAGCTCCGAAGCTGGGTAAATCTGCTCGTGTGCATCACTTCGATCCTCTCTTTGTGCATCCTACTCTAGTACACCGACAAAGGGGAAAGTGCGAAGCGCCGCAGGCCCTAACAACTTGCGGCCTCGGGCTCCGCGTGGCGGTTGATTGGACCTGGGCGTCTCTGCCTCCTCACGACGCCTTGAAAACTGCGCGAATCGACAAAAGAGCGGCACCCGTCTAGGCTTTTCCTCCTTTGCCTTCTCCTGTCTTCGCCCAGATCCCTTTTCTTGCTCCTATCCTTCCTGCTTTCGAAATCCCCAGATCTGCTCCGACCCGTGCCTTAGCAAGGTATGGCGCCTCGCCAGACCCCGGCCGGAGCTTGGTACTCGCCTGCTTTGGACTCCCCGAACGTGTCGGAGAAGAGCCTTGCCCGAGCGCGCCGGATGATGGCGGCACAAGGCAACGACGGGGCAGCGGTGCTCAAGGCTGGCTCCGCCCTTCCTGAGGACCAAGGAAGCACCTTCTATCCGCTCTTCGTGAGCGCCATTGCCGCCGGTTTGGTGCCTCCCTTTTCTGAGTTCTTCTTTTCTATCTTCCGCCATTACAAACTTCAAGCTCTGCACCTCCACCCCAACTCCGTTCTTCTCCTAGCGATCTTTGCCTATTATTGTGAGGCTCATGTCGGGGTACAACCCTCAGTGGCCTTGCTGCACCACTACTTCTACCTCCGGGTCTCTCGCGGGTCCATCTCCGCGTGCGCAAGCTTTGTCGCGTACGGCAGCTCCAATGCTATCTCGAAGCCCGGGAAGAGGATTGAAGGCTTTAGGAGCAAGTGGGTCATGGTAGATGGTGGGCGCATCCATCCTCGGCTAATTCTGCCCACGGAGCAGCCCACGCCCATCGACGATTGGTCTCGCGCCGAACTCCTGGATCCCCATGCGAAGCCAGTGCTGGAGAACATGAACGCGGACCTGTGGCCGGGTAACATGGCGACAGCGAAGCTGACCGGGGCGTCGCTCCTGAGGGAGTTCCTGGAGCATCGGGTGGCCCCGCTCCGTCAGTACTCGCTTCTGCTGTGGAGGCCTCGCTCGAGCCCCGTAGTCTTGGCCGACGAAGATCTGGCCGCGGTCCTCCAATATTTGGTCGGGGGAGACGTGGCGAGGCTGGAGGGCGCTCCTGTACCCCTGTTCCTTCGAGGTGATTGGGAGGAGGTGGTGGACTCCATGCCCGCTTTGAACGGGGACGGGCCTGTGCCCACGGAGGTTCCCGAGGACCCGACGGCCCTGGCGACGGTGAACGTGTCCTCCGGCGACTCCAGCGGAGAGGAGGAAGAAGAGGAGCGGGGAGAGGGGCCCGACTCCGAGGCGACCGACGGGGAGCCGAGAGCGCCCCTCCCACGGTGCAGGTCCCGCGCTCTCTGCCTCTTGCCGAGCGACGATGAGGATGGCGATGAGCGGGTTGGCGAGAGCTTGCCCCTGATCCCGCAGAAGGACAGGACGGGGCTGGTCCCCCGCGGGTCTGCCCCGGCTCCAAGGCGATCTGTAGATGCGCCTCCTGCTCCCGAGCCTCTTGAGGCTGATCCCAGCAGCCGGCTCTCGGGCTTCAAGTTTGGCCGGAGGTTGCTCGAGCCCGCGAGCGATGACCAGTAAGGGCTTTGTTCTTGTTTTACTTCTTGCTTTGTCGTTGAGGCTTGATATATGTATTCCTTGGCTAGGCTGGCGCCTGCGGCGAAGAAGTTGAAGGGGGCTCCTGAGGCTTCGTCCGGGGCAGCGCCTCCGTCCGTGAAAGGAGGGGATGGAAAGACGCGGGCCTCTCCTGCCCGGTCATCCTCGCTAGGCCTAGCAGGGCTAGCTGGGGCGAGCTCAGCCCCCATGGACCAAGCGACTCCTGAGGTATCCTTGCCTGATGCCGCTGCCGCAGTCGTCGGGGCATAGAAGGCCCCAACCCATGGTGCTGTGATCATGCTGCCGTCCTCTCCTCCTAGTCCGCCAACTGCTGTCTCTCGGACTCCTTCTACTATCCTGGATCGTGCTGCTGCTGAACTGGACCGGTTGCGGCAAGATCTTCTGGGCGCCGACCCTCGCTTGGTGGCCGGACCCTGGAGCTGGCCTTCGGCTGGGTTTGCTCTGATGCTTCGATTCGAGCCGCGCTGGTTCAGGCCGCGACGGCTTGCGATGAGGAGAAGCAGGCCGTCCTTGGGGCAAAGGCCGCTCGCGACGCCGCCTTGTGGGAGGTAGCCGACGTCGAGGAGGTGTGAGGGCGCTGGAGAGCGAGCTCTGAGGGCTCATGCGACCAGCTTGCTGAGGAGGCCCGCGTCCGCTAAGAGAAGGAGGAAGACATGAAGGCTCGTGAGGTGGCCGCCATGGACCGGGATGCCAAGCTTGACGAACGCTGTGACCGCTTGGGTGTGCTGGAGCAGGAGTTGGAGGCGAAGAGGATCGAGCTGGACGGCAAGGCGCGGGTCCTCGCCGAGGACCACGTGGCCTTCGCGAAGCTGGAGGCGAAGGCTCGCACTTTGCTGAGGTCGCTTTACGACAGCGGCCTGGAAAGCCCGCTGGCCGGCGCCGAGGACGGCCCTGCCAAGCTGCTTCCCTTCATGGTCCGCGCCCTTGAAGATGTCACCCTTGGTCTCGGTCCCACGGCTGAGGCCGAGGCGCGTGTCCTGTCTTCTGCAGCGCTGACGCGCGTCTTCACCCACGTCTACCTTCGTGACCCCAACGTCGACCTTGACAGTTTGTTGGAGCCCGTGAGCGGCGAGCTTGCCGCTGCCGCTGCTGAGGCCGTGAAGGGTCGAGCGCAGGCTCTACTGGCAAAGTTCCGGGCCTTCAGCACCAAGCCGAAGCGAGGCGCTGCCGATCCTGAGGCTTCACGAGGCGAACCCGCCCAGCACAGCTCCACCGCCAGCGACGGTGCTGCCAACAAGTGACTCCTTCGTGGCTCCTGTCCTGCTTTCAGCTCATGGAGGCGTTTAAACTTGCGTTTGGCATCGTGAAAACAGTTATGGACTGTAATATTTGCTTCTAAATTCCTTGGGATTTGCGCTTTTCCTTTCTACTTGCTTATGTTCTCGTCGGCGAGCCGGCCCGTGCATACCTCGGCGCCGTTAGCCCGGCCGGAAACCGGGGCCGGGACCAAGGGTGAGGGCTACATGACAAGTTAGGCTCTGAGTCGCGATGCTCAGAGTCCCCTTGACCTTACGAACAACAAGTAGAGAGGCGATATGTATGGGTGAATTTACCATTCTACGTCTGCAGAGCCCGGCCCCGCGCATACCTCAACTGCTGTTAGCCTTTCGGAACTAAGGGGTGAGGGGCTACGTGACCAGTTAGGCTCCTAAGTCGCGATGCTCAGGAGTCCCCCTTGACGTTCAAACGGCCTTCGTACCTTGGCTCCGCTTGGGGAGGGGCGTGCGACGAACCAGGCCCGAGGGGCCTGGCTGGGTAGTGTGCGTCTCGGCGTGACCCAGGCGTAGCCCCCGTGCCCAGCCCCCTCGTGCGGCACTCCCGAGGGGAGGCGTTGCGATGAGGGCAGGCATTGAGCTCTGGGCTCCCTGAGGTTGATGCGGCCGGGGGCATCCTCAGTTGTTTATCACCAGCGCGGAGCATAGCGCTTCCGTATGTGTACGGGCATAGCCGCTCCTTGGCAGTGTCGTCAGCCAGCGCGGAGCATGGTGCTTCCACTGGTGCGTGGGAGGGGGTTCCCCTCCGGGAGGAGCCCCCGGGGCATGTACAACCCCGCCCTGACAAGTGGCTGGCATGGTAGGGCCTGACGAGGTGTATCTGGGCACCCGTGAGCCAGCGCGGAACTCACGGGGCCCTACCTCAAGGCGGGTTGCGCCTGGAACTGGGCCTTAACTTGTGATCTGTTCTTGCAAATTTGGTTAGATGTCAACGTTCTACGTCCTCGGGTCCCGGCCCTCGAGCGGTTCTCAGTCGTCGCTGGTATGCCAGGTTGCGATGCCGTGGACAAGGCCAGAGGGTGAGGGCTGGAGAGCCAGTAGGAGCCCATGAGTCACGATGCTCAGGTACCCCCCCTTTAACGTGCAAGCGACCGACATGAAGGGAGAAGGGGTGCCGTGAACAGGCACCAAATAGCAATCATGATGGGTCAAACGCACAACCCGAATAAACGCAAAAGGGGTACATGCCGCTGGGTCTAGCCCGAGTGGCTTGGGGATGATGCAGTCGGAGGGGCGCCCCCAATAAAGTAAGCTAGGAACATGAAGCAAAAGGGATACACGCCGCAGGGACGGACCCACGCGGCCTGGGAATGATGCAGCCCTGGGGGGGGCACTCCCAGCTGAAAATGAAACTCGGAGGATGTCACCTGATAACGTTGAAGACGAAGGGATGCTGAAGTAACGGACGTCGTGCACTGCAGAAGCCGATCTTCACGAGCCCCCAGGCTCAGGAGCCTCGGGAGGCTCTGGAGGCGCTGGTGGTTCCTCGCGGACCATCTCCATCTCCGCCAGGACTGCGGAACGCCTGGCCTCTTGAGCCTCCAGGATGCTCCTCCTGAGGCGCTGGCGCGTGGCAGCCGCGTTCAGCAAACCGTAAGGCATGCGAACGTAGCTGTGGGGTGGACCTTCCTGGCCCCCAGCGAGGGGCAGGCGCTCGAGAGGCGGCCCGGTTGAGCCTGGTATGTCGATGTAGACGCGCAGCCCACCATCATCGCCTGGATGGGGAGCTACGGCGGGTAAGCGGCGGCTGCCACTCATGACTCTTGACTCCTGCAGCTCCTGAATGATCTGGCTGACGAACTCCTGAGGGTTTGGCCCTCCTTGCCTCTCCAAGTGCTGCCCAAGCGCCTCCCTCGTGATCTTAGCAAAGTCGGTGGCCCTCCAGGTGAGAGCCCCCGAGCCTTGCTCGAGGAGGGTGCCGGGCGCGCCTTCCTATGCGACAGAAGGAGGTGCCCCCTGAACAGGCGCGGACCCTGAGGGGCCTGGCTCCCGAGGGGTCGGGCCAGGCGATGTCTTCTTCTTTTTGGGAGGAGCCTCGGGGAGCCTCCCGCTCCGGTGATCCGGGTCTTCAAGTGATGCGGCTTGAAAAGCACGCTCCAAGGAACACACTGCTTCTCTCTCTTCACAAGGCACCGTGATGACTCCACCACTTCCTGGCATCTTGAGGACATTGTAGCCGTGATGGGTCATGACCATGAATTTAGCCAGAGCTGGGTACCCGAGGATGGCATTGTATGGCAGGCAAATGTGGGCGACGTCGAAGTCGATGAGCTCGGTGTGGTAGTTGTCGCGTGCCCCAAAGGTGACCGGAAGGTGGACCTGCCCAATCGGAACTATGGAGCCATCGGTGACCCCGGAGAAAGGCTTGGTTGGCTGAAGCTGATTGTACGACACTTGGAGATTGTTGAATGTCTCGACAGACAGGACATTGAGCCCTGCTCCGCCATCGATGAGGGTCCTGGTGACTTGCACATTGCTGATGATTGGGGAGCAAAGCATCGGGAGGACTCCGGCTGTGGCTACGCACTTGAGCTGATCCGCTGAGCTGAACGTGATAGTGCACGCTGACCACCTGAGAGGGCGCGTGGCTTCGCGCTTGGGGAGGACTGCATTCACTTCGCGGGCGAACTACTTGAAGATGCGCTGAGAGGATGGGGCTTGAGCTCCGCCCAGGATGCAAGGGATCGCGCGCGGCTCCTGGAAGCCCCCAGCCCCCTCGTCCTGATGATGGTCTTCATTTCTCCTTGGTTGCGGTGGCAGTGGAGGGAGGCCTGCGTTGCCTTGCGGGCGATCCTCGCGAGGCTGATCCCTCTAGCCTCCCTCGCGAGGCGGGTCCCTCCAACCTCCCTCGCGAGGCTGATACTGCCAACAGTCCTCGCGAGGTCGGTCACGCCACCCTTGGCGAGGGCCATGGTCTTCCCGGCGTCCTGCGTTTCCTCCTCCTCCTCTGCCGTAGCCTCGATCGTTGCGGTCGGGGCATCGACCGATTCGCCCTTCTTGCACGGCTCTGAGCTCTTGACATTCGTTGGTGTTGTGGGTGTGGAGGTCATGGTACACACAGTACCGGCCGCCCTTGGAAGACTCGGGCTGATCCCTGCCTCGCTTGGTATCTGGTTCTGCCGCGAGCACGGCAGCCCACTTGCGCTTCACGTCCTTGACCTTGGGCTTCTTCCCTTCTGGGTCAGCAGCCGGCAGCTCGTGGAGGGAAAGGCGTCCTTCCTCTGCCCTGGCGCACTTGGTCGCCTAGTTGAACAGCTCCAGGGATGTGCACAGGTCTTCATGCATCGCCAGCTCCTCCTTCATCTTGACGTCACGCACACCGTCGGAGAAAGCTGAGATGATGGCCTCCTCGGTCACCTTTGGAATCTTGAGGCGTGCGTTGTTGAAGCGCTGAATGCACTTCTGCAGGGTTTCTCCTAGCTGCTGCTTGATGCGGCGCATGTCGCTCACGGCAGGAGGCCGGTCGCGAGTGCCTTGGAAGTTGGTGATGAAGCAGGTGCCCATCTCGTCCCAGGAGGAGATCGTGCCAGGAGCCAGGTTCAGGAGCCAGGTGCGGGCACCATGCTTGACCGCCATGGGGAACCAGTTCGCCATGACCTTCTCGTCCCTGTTGGCGGCTTCGATGCCCAGCTCGTAAAGCTGGAGGAACTCCGCAGGGTCGGCCGTGCCGTCGTAGCGAGGAGGCAAGTCTGGCTTGAACTTGCCGGGCCACGCGACGCTGCGTAGCTCGGCGGTGAAGGCGCGGCAGCCTGCAGTGGCCACAGGAGGCCTTTGATGATGAAGGGCCTGGTCTTGCTGGTCCCCGTCTTGCTGCCGCTGGAGGAGCAGCTGAGGTCTTGGCGTCTTGGGAACAGGAGGCTTGATCGTGGCGGGCTGGTGCAGGGAGCACTCGGGCAGCTTCTTGGGGGCGAGGAACCTCTTGACAGCTCTGCTCTTGCTGCGCTGGTGCCGGGCGGAGTGGGTTCCGCCCAGGGGCCACGCGCCTTGGGGCCAAGGCGCCTTCTTGAGGGGGAGGCGGCTGAGGCTGAAAGCACAAGTGCTCCCTAGGTGGTTTTGGAAATTAATGTCAACATATCTCTTGTTGGACTAACACTTTTATCTAGTATCTTTCAGATAAGTTCAACAATGGAGTGGCATGGACTAAAGGATGTGGGAACTCCTTCAAGATGCTAAGGACAAAGGATTGGCTCAAACTTAAAGCTCAAGACTCTTCATTTTACATTTTAGTGATCCAAGATCACATTGAGTCTATAGGAAAAGCCAATACTAGCAAGGAGGAATGAGGTGTTGCTTAATGAGCCTCTTGCTTCAAGTGCTTAGTGATATGCTCCAAATACCCTCAACTACTTTCCCTCTTCCACACATATGTCCTAAAACCTAAAGTCAAACTCGGCCCCACTGATTCTTCCTATCCGGCGCCACCGAGTTTGGATGTCTTAGCCACTGCCACAAACCCTAGGCAAATCGGTCTCACCGATAGGGATCTCGGTCTCACCGAGATCGGATTGTAATCCCTTTGTGTATGTCCATTATCAAAATCGGTCTCAGCGAGTTTGAGCAATCGGTACTACCGAGATTACAATGCAAACTTTATGGTTGACTCATTATCGAAATCGGTCCCATCGAGTTTGAGTAATCGGTCCAACCGAGTTTGCGTGACCAACTCTTTGGTTAGCTAATTACCAAAATCGGTCTCAGCGAGTTTGTGTAATCGGTCTCACCAAGATTACGTTATGCCCTAACCCTAACCATATCGGTCCTACCGAGTTGCATTTCGGTCCCATCGAAAATCCTAACGGTCACTAGATTTGCTGAATCGGTCCGACCGAGTCTATTGAATCGGTCCCACCGAGTTTGGTAAATTGTGTGTAATGGTTAGATTTTGTGTGGAGGCTATATATACCCTTCCACCTCCTCTTCATTCCTGGAGAGAGCCATCAGACTGAACCTACACTTCCAGCATCCTATTTCTGAGAAAGAACTATCTACTCATGTGTTGAGTCCAAGATATTCCATTCCTATCATATGAATGTTGATCTCTAGCCTTCCCCAAGTTGCTTTCCACTCCAACCCTCTTTCCACCAGATCCAAATCCTATGAGAGAGAATTGAGTGTTGGGGAGACTATCATTTGAAGCACAAGAGCAAGGAGTTCATCATCAACGCACCATTTGTTACTTCTTGGAGAGTGGTGTCTCCTAGATTGGCTAGGTGTCACTTGGGAGCCTCCGACAAGATTGTGGAGTTGAACCAAGGAGTTTGTAAGGGCAAGGAGATCGCCTACTTCGTGAAGATCTACCGCTAGTGAGGCAAGTCCTTCGTGGGCGACGGCCAAGATGGGATAGACAAGGTTGCTTCTTCGTGGACCCTTCATGGGTGGAGCCCTCCGTGGACTCGCACAACCGTTACCCTTCGTGGGTTGAAGTCTCCATCAACGTGGATGTACGATAGCACCACCTATCGGAACCACGACAAAAACATCCGTGTCTCCAATTGCATTTGAATCCTCCAAACCCTTCCCTTTACTTTCTTGCAAGTTGCATGCTTTACTTTCCGTTGTTCATATACTCTTTGCATGCTTGCTTGTTATGAATTGAAAAAGTTAAACTTGTGCCTGAACTCCACTTAAACTTTAATAAGGTTAAAAACTGCAACTTTGGTAATTAGTGTCCAATCACCCCCCTCTAGACACCTCTTCTCAAGATCCTACAAGTGGTATCAGAGCTTTGGTCTCCATTGCCTTGGTTTAATCACCATTCGAGGAAGATGGATGAGTCTACTTTGGGTAGTCTTAGTCATAGAGTGCCTATTCTTGATGGAGAGTATTTTCATGAGTGGAAAAATGAGATGCTTGTAATTTTCAATCAATATCATTTGAACAAGTACATTGCTAGCCCATGTGCACCTCATGTTGATCCTATGCATCCTACCCTTGATGAATCTATTGACATGACTAGGAATCTTAGAACTGTTAATCTTATCACTAGAGGCTTGCCTAGAAACTTAATTAGAATCCTGCCTACTCTTGAGTGTGCCTACACTATATGGAAATTTCTTGAGGAACGCTTTCCAAATTATTCGTTAAAAAATCTAGATGAAATTCTCTATAAGTCTATTGCCTTGAGTAAGATGAATACTAGTGATCCTATGTTTGGTCATCGTCTATTTGAACTTACCGACCTTATGCGTGCCAAAGGAGATGTTGGAATTATTAGTGATATTATTTCCGAAGCTATAAGAATTCATAAGCAAGATCATTGTCAAACTCACTCTAATGAATTACCCCCTCAAGGATTTGATCCACCACATGATGATGTTGAACATGGATACTATGATGAGGATGATGATAGTGACTTCGATCTTGATGATGCAATGAGACACTTTGGTCTTATGGCAAATCTTCGGGGATATATGTCAGGAGGAAAGGAATGGGTTCTTGATAGTGGATGTACCGATCACATGACCGGAGATAAAGACATGCTTCGTGAGCTTGCTGAAAATGATAGTCCTCGAAAGTTTGTCACTTTCGGTGACAACTCAAAGGGTAAGGTGGTTGGCCTCGGTAAGGTGGCCGTCTCACATGATAGCTCCATTCAGAATGTCATGCTCGTTGAATCTCTTGGCTACAACTTACTTTCAGTATCTAGACTTGCTGATTTCGGTTTCAATGTCCTATTTACTGAAGTTGATTGCCAAGTATTTCGTCGAGACAATCATAAAATGGTCTTTACCGGTATACGTAGAGGTGATCTATACATTGTTGATTTCATTAAAAAGGCTCAACCTAAAACTTGCTTCATTGCTAAATCCTCAAAAGGTTGGTTATGGCATAGACGATTAGGTCACGTTGGCATGAGAAACCTTGACAAGCTTATTAAAGGGAATCATATCCTTGGAGTTAACGATGTCATATTTGATAAGGATAGACTTTGCTGTGCTTTTCAAGCAGGTAAACAGGTTGGAGGAAGGCATCCCGTGAAGAACATCATGACCACAAAGAGGCCACTCAGCTACTTCACATGGATCTCTTTGGTCCCAACTCCTACAAGAGTCTCGGTGGAAATTCTTTTGGTTTAGTTATAGTTGATGATTTTTAAAGATTTACGTGGGTGTTCTTTCTCGATGATAATTCGCAGGTCCAAAAGATCTTCAAAAACTTCGCTAGAAAGGCCCAAAATCAATTTGAATTGAAGATCAAGAAGGTTTGCAGTGACAACGGAACAGAGTTCAAGAACGCGAATGTGGACACCTTTCTTGACGAAGAAGGAATTTCAAACGAGTTCTCGGCTACGTACAAACCTCAACAAAATGGAGTTGTTGAGAGGAAGAACCGGACGCTCATCGAAATGGCGAGAATGATGCTTGATGAGTACAAGACGCCGAAGCACTTTTGGGCAGAAGCGGTTGAGACAGCTTGTCATGCAACAAATCGCTTGTATCTTCACAAGCTACTCGGCAAGACGATATACGAGCTCCTCACCGGTAACAAACCCCAAGTTGGATACTTTCGAGTATTCGGCTCAAAGTGCTACATTCTTGATAAGCATCGTCGTTCTAAATTTGCTCCTATGTCTCATGAAGGTTTTCTACTAGGTTATGGCTCAAACTCTCACACTTACCGTGTCTACAACAATTTCACCCGAAAGGTTGAAGAGACGGTAGATGTGAAGTTTGATGAATCTAACGGCTCGCAAATAGAGCAATTGCCAATTGATGTAGGAGACAAAGATCCTTCGTAAGCAATCCAAGACTTGTCTATTGGCAAGGTTCGTCCAACGGAAGTGAAGGAGAGTACCTCGTCCGTCCAAGTGGAAGCTTCTACTTCACGACAAGGTGAACCAAGAGTTGATACGGAAGCATCCACAAGTGGGACACACCAAGATGAAGAAAACGAGGAAGTACATCAAGATGAACGTCAACGAGCTCCTTCTCCACCACGACAAGATAACGACAACGCCAACAATGAAGAAGGCCAAGAAGAAGAACAAGATGCAGAAGATGTTCAACAAAGACCCAAGCAAAAGCTTTCACGAGTTCGAGCAAGAATTGCTAAAGACCATCCCGTCGAGCAAATCTACAATGATATTCAAACGGGAGAATCACTCGCTCTAAAACTCGTTTAGCTAACTTTTGTGAAAACTATTCTTTCATCTCTAGCATTGAACCTATGAAGGTTGAAGAAGCATTGGAAGATCCGGATCGGATAAATGCTATGCATGAAGAGCTACACAACTTTGAGAGGAATCAAGTTTGGACATTGGTTGAGAAGCCCGACAACAACCACAACATCATCGTACCAAATGGGTGTTTCTCAACAAGCAAGATGAAGATGGACAAGTAGTTCGCAACAAAGCACGTCTCGTCGCCCATGGCTACACACAAGTCGAAGGTATGGACTATGGTGAGACTTATGCTCCCGTTGCTAGACTTGAGTCCATTCGCATCTCACTTGCCTATGCTAATCATCATGATATCACTTTGTACCAAATGGACATTAAAAGTGCTTTTCTAAATGGTGAAATAGAGGAGGAAGTTTATGTTAAGCAACCTCCCGACTTTTTCAATCCTAAGAAACCCAATCATGTTTACAAACTTCACAAAGCTCTTTATGGTCTTAAACAAGCTCCTAGAGCATGGTATAAATGCTTGACCAAGTTCCTTATTGAAAAAGGCTTTGAAATTGGGAAAATTGATTCCACGCTTTTTACTAAAAGGGTTAATGGTGAACTATTTGTGTGCCAAATCTATGTTGATGATATTATATTTGGTTCAACTAACCCTCATTTTAGTGAAAAGTTTGGGTACTAATGTCGGAGAAGTTTGAGATGTCTATGATGAGTGAACTCAAATTCTTTCTTGGGTTGCAAATCAAGAAAACTAAGGAAGGTACTTTTGTTTCTCACATGAAGTACACCAAGGACTTATTCAAGAAGTTCAATATGCAAGAATGCAAAGGTATGACTACACCCATTCCCACTAGTGGACATCTTGACTTAACCAAAGATGATGAACCGATTGATCAAAAGGTTTATCGCTCTATGATTGCTTCATTGTTATATCTATGTGCTTCACGTCCCGATATCATGCTAAGTGTGTGCATGTGTGCACGATATCAAGCTGCTCCTAAAGAATGTCACCTTAAGGCCGTGAAAAGGATAGTGAGATACTTAATCCATACACCAAATTTTGGCATTTGGTATCCTAAGAGGGCCTCTTTCGATCTTGTTGGCTACTCCGACTCGGACTATGCCGATGACAAGGTTGATAGAAAGTCCACTTCGGGTATTTGCCAATTTCTTGGTAGATCTCTTGTGTCTTGGTCCTCCAAGAAACAAAACTCAGTATCCTTATCCACTTCCGAAGCGGAATACATTGCCGCTGGTTCATGTTGTGCTCAATTACTTTGGATGACCCAAACTCTTAAAGATTATGGGATATATGTGAAACATGTTCCATTGCTTTGTGACAATGAAATTGCTATCAAAATTGGTCTTAATCCCGTACAACATTCTCGAACTAAGCATATTGAAGTTCGTCATCGTTTCATTCGAGATCATGTTGCTAAGAGTGACATTGATCTTAAGCATGTTCGCACCGAAAAGAAATTAGCGGATATATTCACTAAACCTCTTGATGAGAAAGTGTTTGGCAGGTTAAGAGGAGAATTGAACATTATTGTGCTTCAAACTTGGAGTAGAAACTCCATTGGATACATGCAAGACATGAGCTTATGCCTAATCCTTGATATCTCTCCTATGATGGAAATCTTATGTCTTGAATATATTTGTATCTTGCATGTTATCTAACCCATGTAGGTACTTGGTTGAATCAAATTCCATGAGGTTGTAACCTACTCATATCTTGACCAATCTCTACATCACCAAGTCTCTACACAAGGTGGTTGAAGCCAAGGAAGCACAAAACAATTTAAACATATCCTTTGACAAATTTTATGTTGAGCTTCATGATTGTCATTGTTGGATACACAAGTGATCTTCCTTGCATGAACTAACCCATGTAGGTAGATGGACTCAAATTCCAAGTGGTGCTCCAAATTCTTGATGAGCTACATCAACCTTGAGCAACCCACACAAGTTCAACTACATGGACAACACCACCAACCAAGGTATGTTATTCCATCTTAGAGAAGCTTTACTCCAAGTCATGAGTTAAAGCAACTCGACAAGATGTGAATACATCAAGATGCTTAAACGAAAAATGGCAACCCCATTTTGAGCTTAAACGATGAGTATGACCTATGATCAAATGATCTCACTTGACTCCTAAGTCAATATACCCTAACATAGGTGACTTTGTCGCCGACCATCTCTAGATGAAGTTCTCTTGTGTTCTTTTCTGAGTTTTTGCATTTGTCTCATGCATATGTGTTTCCCCTTTCAAAAAAAAACTTAATCTAGATTTCTTTCTGTTTGCTCTGCATTTTCTGCATTCCAATTCATTGCATATCATTCAGTAAATTCCTTGCAAATCTTTGTGAGATCTTATTAGTCAAGTGAGCTGAGGTGACAAGTGTTTTCTCTGTGATGAACTCGGTTACACCAAGTTGTTATTTTCGGTCCAACCGAAAATTTCGGTACCACCAAAGCATACCACTCGGTGCCACCGATTTCACAACAGGAAAATCAGTTTGCCACTTATTCTGTGTTTCTTTTGATCCAGCTCCACTCAATGAATCTTGTCCTCTACAAGCATCACATTTTTATCATTGCTTTATGTTGTGACTCAAGGATCAAACCCATTCACAACAAATTCCAGAGAAGGAGAGAGAGATCACATTTTTTATCAAGCCCTTCTTGGAAATTGATGTCAAAGGGGGAGAGAGAGATCACATCAAAGCTTATCACTTAAAGAGATCACATCGAGAAGGAGAGAGATCCTTGAGGGGAGAGAGAGATCTCCAGGGGGAGAGAATACTAGATAAAAGTATTTCTCAAGGATCCTAGATGCTTGGTGTTCAAGAGGAGAGATGCCACATGTCTTCTTGAGGGGAAACACATGTTCATATGTGCTTATTTGCATTAGCTTGCATTAGCTCTGTTCATTTATATCTTTCAGCTCTGATTTTTTGTTCCCTACCTTCTCCCAGTAACCCATGCTAGATTCAGGGGGAGCAAGACATCTAAGGGAAAGAAATCATCTAAATTCATTGCATATCTTTACTCTTGGGGACATGTCTAATCCAATGAAGTACTTAGTACTCACTCTCTACATGTCATCCCAGTCTTGGTATTATTGTGGTTTCTTTTATTTGCTCTGGCTAGTAGGTGCATCTGTGTTATCTAACCTTGTTTACGCAGGTTCATTCTGTCCTAAGCCAACTCAAGACTACAAGGTAAGTATATGCATCACAATCATGTGTATGAGGAATTTTTGCTGATGTACATACTGTTTGCAAGAAGGACTCATGGGCATGAAGGTATATTTTTTAATATTCTTTTCTCTGATGCATATGGCCAAGATACATGTAACACATTGCCTGCTCTATCGTGGTTATGCTATCACATGCTTCTATATTCCATATTCACATGATTGCATACATGTAGGGGGAGCCTATGCCTGTTACATGTCTTTGCAATGCTTTACTTGCTATTCTTTATATCTTTATCTAAAAGCTTTGATGTATGTTGTCATCAATTACCAAAAAGGGGGAGATTGAAAGCACAAGTTCTCCCTAGGTGGTTTTGGTAATAATGTCAACATATCTCTTGTTGACCTAACACTTTTATCTAGTATGTTTCAGATAAGTTCAACAATGGAGTGGCATGGACTAAAGGATGTGGGAACTCCTTCAAGATGCTAAGGACAAAGGATTGGCTCAAACTTCAAGCTCAAGACTCTTCATTTTACATTTTAGTGATCCAAGATCACATTGAGCCTATAGGAAAAGCCAATAATATCAAGGAGGGAGGAGGTGTTGCTTAATGAGCCTCTTGCTTGAAGTGCTTAGTGATATCCTCCAAATACCCTCAACTACTTTCCCACTTCCACACATATGTCCTAAAACCTAAAGTCAAACTCGTCCACGGTGATTCTTCCTATCCGGCGCCACCGAGTTTGGATGTCTTAGCCACTGCCACAACCCCTAGGCAAATCGGTCTCACCGATAGGGATCTCGGTCTCACCGAGAAGGGATTGTAATCTCTCTGTGTATGCCCATTATCAAAATCGGTCTCACCGAGTTTGAGCAATCGGTACTACCGAGATTACAATGCAAACTTTCTGGTTGACTCATTATCAAAATCGGTCCCACCGAGTTTGAGTAATCGGTCCAACCGAGTTTGCCTGAACAACTCTCTGGTTAGCTAATTACCAAAATCGGTCTCACCGAGTTTGTGTAATAGGTCTCACCGAGATTACGTTATGCATTAACCCTAACCATATCGGTCCTACCGAGTTGCATTTCGGTCCCACCGAAAATCCTAACGGTCACTAGATTTGCTGAATTGGTCCGACCGAGTCTGTTGAATCGGTCCCACCGAGTTTGGTAAATTGTGTGTAATGGTTAGATTTTGTGTGGAGGCTATATATACCCCTCCACCTCCTCTTCATTCCTGGAGAGAGCCATCAGACTGAACCTACACTTCCAGCATCCTATTTCTGAGAAAGAACTACCTACTCATGTGTTGAGGCCAACATATTCCATTCCTATCATATGAATCTTGATCTCTAGCCTTCCTCAAGTTGCTTTCCACTCAAACCCTCTTTCCACCAGATCCAAATCCTATGAGAGAGAGTTGAGTGTTGGGGAGACTATCATTTGAAGCACAAGAGCAAGGAGTTCATCATCAACGCACCATTTGATACTTCTTGGAGAGTGGTGTCTCCTAGATTGGCTAGGTGTCCCTTGGGAGCCTCCGACAAGATTGTGGAGTTGAACCAAGGAGTTTGTAAGGGCAAGGAGATCGCCTACTTCATGAAGATCTACCGCTAGTGAGGCAAGTCCATCATGGGCGACGGCCTTGATGGGATAGACAAGGTTGCTTCTTCATGGACCCTTCGTGGGTGGAGCCCTCCGTGGACTCGCGCAACCGTTACCCTTTGTGGGTTGAAGTCTCCATCAATGTGGATGTACGATAGCACCACCTATCGGAACCATGACAAAAACATACGTGTCTCCAATTGTGTTTGAATCCTCCAAACCCTTCCCTTTACTATCTTGCAAGTTGCATGCTTTACTTTCCACTGCTCATATACTCTTTGCATGCTTTCTTGTTATGAATTGAAAAAGTTAAACTTGTGCCTAAAATCCACTTAAACTTTAATAAGGTTAAAAACTGTAACTTTGGCACTTAGTATCTAATCACCCCCCCCTCTAGACACCTCTTCTCAAGATCCTACAGAGGTGCCCCGGAGCTTCGTCGCCTGTGCAAGGCGGGGCGCGGTGCAGCGAGAAGGATGGCACGGGGAGCCCCCTGCGGCGCGGACGAGCTCAGTGACGCGGTCGAGCCACTCCTCGTAGACGTCGTCGACAGGGCGGTAGCGCAGGAGCTCGTTTGCCGCGATGAGCGCGGCTCGAGCCTCCATGGGCGCGCGGAGCGCGCGATACGAAGAACCAGCTGGGGTGAGCGAAGGAGTAGCGGTGCGGCCATCTCGCCTCAAGGATGGATGCTGGGACGACGCTTGCTGCCCGTTCCCCGCCGGGCCGGTGGCGGCGTTGACGGCGGCGAGCGACGGGAACGGGCGGCTGCGGCCGACGGGGCCGTCTGGGCGACGCGAGTAGCGAGAGCGGCTCGGCGCTCGGCGCGGGCCCGACGAGCGTCTGACATGGATGCGATGGTCGGTGAAGAACCGGGCGGCAGAAGGCGGATTCCGGCGCACCCCTACCTGGCACGCCAAATGTCGGATTTCGGGTTCCGGTAGACCCTCTAGGTTCGAACTCTGGGGTGCGCTCGGAGATCTCACCCCCTACCAACCTGCACCTCGTCGCCTCGCAAGGATCTAAACTACACAAAGATCAAGACAAGGGACACAATGTTTATAATGCTTCGGGCCACCATTGTGGTGTAATACCCTATTCCAGTCTGTGGTGTGGTGGATTGCCTCAGGGGCTGATGATGAACAATACAAGGAAGAACAGCCTCGCGAGGGTCTGCTCTTGGCCGGTGCGACGAGCTGCTAGGGGGAGTTCGGTCGCTCTCTCTCTCTCTCTCTGGATTCAAGATGCCTCAACCTGAACGTCCATGTCCACCTCTCTCTACCCTGTGGGTGGCTAGCCCTATTTATAGGCAAAGGCCCTGGGCCTCTTCCTTAATATTGAGCGGGAAGGGCGCAAACAGTTGGCCATTTTGAAGGGGAACATCTAGTACACTTATCCTGACTAAAGTTGGTCCTCGCCTGCCAAAGGCTCTGACGATGACGCCGGCTTGGGCTCCACGATGACCTCCTTGCTGCCGTTGTGTTGGTCTTGGTCTTGTTGCGCCGAAATGGCTGCCTTTGCTTGATGCTCTCGCCTGCGCTTGCCTCCTTTGCACCAAAGAGGAAACGAGGACACTGCACGGGCTGGCGCCCGCCTGGCGCCCTTGGTCGTCATGGATTGCGTCGTGGGCACCTCGTGAGGTACCCCGCCTTGATCTCTCCACCTCCTCGCGAGCCAGCCTGACGAGGCCGCGCCTGAGGAGGCTTCCTATCGTCCGCCCCGCGAGGCTTGGCCCCTCGCGAGGGTCTTGAGCTTGTGCTGATGAAGATGGGTCGTGCTGGGCCACCCCTTGAGCCACGCCGCAGGCGCAGCGAGCAAGTCTGGGTACCCCTGCTCACGTAACGCCCGGCAAAGCTCGAAAACAATCAAGCGGCGGATGTCCTCGCTCGCATCGGTGCTAAACGCGACCCTGTCCCACCTAACATATTCTTGGAACGGCTGTTCAAGCCATCCGTAGTTTGGGAAGGGGAGTCCGGCAATACTAGCACGGATCCGAATACACCCCCAGATTCCGAACCATCAGACATAGTCGGAGGTTCTACCCCCAAAATAACGTCCTCGGCCCATGAAATCATGGTTGTAATCGCCCCGTGTTCCGAGCCCTTCTTGGCCTACCTAAATAGGAAGGAGCTCCCCGAGTACCAAAATGAAGCACGCTGCATTGTCCGGCGTTCTAAAGCTTACAAAGTCTACGAAGGGGAACTCTACAAGAAAAGCGCTACCAGAGTACTCCAAAGATGCATCTCCGAAGAGGAAGGGCGGCAGATCTTGGCTGAAATCCATGCCGGCCTGGGCGGGCACCACGCCGCGGCTCAGGCATTAGTCAGCAAGGTCTTCTGCACATGTTTTTATTGGCCGACGGCCCGAGCAGACGCGCAAGACCTTGTCCAACATTGCGTCGGTTGCCAGCTCTTTGCCAATCAGAGTCATATGCCCCCTACCGCTCTCCAAACAATCCCCATAACTTGGCCCTTTGCGGTCTGGGGGCTGGATATGGTCGAACCTCTTAAAGGGGGAAGCCATAAGAAAAAATACTTATTGGTCATGGTGGACAAATTCACCAAATGGATAGAAGCTAAACCAGTCAAAACGGCTGAATCCGGACCAGTAATAGACTTCATATCCGGGGTCGTATACGGTGTCCCCCACAGCATCATCACTGATAATGGCTCAAATTTCACAGCCAACGAAGTGAAAACTTGGTGCACAAAAATGGGCATCAAGCTCGATACGCCCGCCTACCATCCCCAAACAAACGCCGGTAGAGCGGACAAATGGTCTCATCATGAGCGGCATCAAACCCAGACTAGTGCGATCCTTGACAAAGTCGACACGACTTTGGGTGGAGGAGCTCGACCAGACTGGGGCTACGGACCACGCCAAATCGCACCACCGGATATACACCATTTTTTATGGTGTACGGCGCGGAAGCAGTATTACCTTGCAACATAATACATGATTCGCCACGCATACGCATGTACGAAGAGAAGGAAGCCGAGTTAGATCGGCAGGATAATTTGGATGCCCTGGAGGAGGAGTGCGATGTCGCAAAAGCCCGTTCTGTATTCTATCAGCAGCAGGCTCGATGATACCAAAGCAGAGAAGTGCAGGCCAAAACTTACTATATTGGCGAGCTCGTTCTACGACTACCGGAGAAGAAGAAGGACAAACTCAAACCCAAGTGGGAGGGTCCCTTCGTCATTGACAAAGTTCTCACCGGAGGAGCGTACCGCTTACGTAATGCATCCGATAACAGACTCGAGCCGAACCCATGGAACGCGGCTAGACTACGGAGATTCTACGCCTAGCGCCGAACACAATGTTCATCTCCTAACCCTTCCCTTTTAGTTATGCCCCATCCCTTTATCCTTTCTCGACATTTTTCTCTCTTCACATAAAGTATTCAATACAATGCGTATTTCAGGCTCACTCCGGCCGCACTAAGTGTGTAAGCAATACCTGGGGGCTTCCTATACGGAATGTAAAAATGATTACTCACATGGCTTTCTGCCCATCACATATGCATTCTTTTTCCATATGTGCCTTTTCTTCACCATTATATGCATCGATATGACTTAAGATGTTGCCAAGCTGGGTTGCCTGGCTCTTGTGTTTATGCCCTACGTTCCTGTTAATTCGGCTAGGGCATAAGGGGAGCACCTCTGCGATTGTTACTGCCGGTTCAGCCGGATGTGTACCTCAGACTGGGTGAAGCCGAAAGCTAGCTTCCTTAAGAGAATATTCGGTCGGTGAACGAAAGATGTATTCGTTTATTATAACATAAATCCCAGAATTCTTGTATCCTGCGCCATCATTCGCAGTCCAGACATGTACATCATCGCATGCGTACCCAGGGAAAGGAACCCCTAACAGAACTATTCTCTCTGGAAGATGTTTCTTACTATCCATGTAATATAACATAACTAGTTGGGTACTTGTCTGTTCAAGCACTTATGACCCGACGCCTTGTTTCCACGCATACCCCGGTTTTGTATAACTGAGCGGGTATTCGGACACACCCCGGACTATAGGATCCGGGGGCTGAAGCGAAAAGGTCCGCCATGACAAATGATTTTAATCCGGCTAGGGGCTAATCATGCCCATTAAATTACACAGTCACTTGGACTGATTACATTCCTCTTCTATACCGTCCAACAGGCTCTCTAGCTTACAATCCTGTTGAGAATACTTAGCAGCTAACGCTACCTAGTCATACACCAGACTTACGGGAATTTCTTGCCCATCGGGCCCCGCCGGTCCCACTTCGGCCGTATGGTTCGGGTCCAGCTTGGTGTAGCGCGTCTTCACCATTGCCCAGGCTTCTCTTGCTCCTTGTCGGCATGCTGATATCTCCCATAGATGGAAGCGCCGCCGGGCTCCTTGAAGCAGGTGCGCAAGTTCCCCCATGCCATTCGGCAGTAGGCTTGATGGCCACAAAGCCTGAGCAACACCCTGCATCACTCGCCGAGCTCGCTCATGAAGTTGCGAAAGATCTTGCAGTAAATCACTTGCAGATGAGGGCATTTCCTCCTCAGGGCGACCCGTTAACGTTCCTGCAGGCAGAATTCTTTCAATAGACTTCCTCGCCGAACTATACTACAGTTCATCTAGGCACTTACCATAAATGCCGCGTCGAAGCCTATTGTTCTCCTTCACGGAGTCCGCCAGCTGAGCGCGGAGATCTTTTAACTCTACGTATAGCTGGACTTTGGCATCTTGAAGATCGTTCTTCTCCTGCCTAACTGGCGTAAGAATGCGCTCGACAGCCTCCAGCTCCCTTTTGATATGCGATGTGTCCTCTCTTACGCCCTCCGGATTCACCCCGGGATTGTCTGCAGAATTTTCTGTTAGACTTGTCATATTAGCCATTTACTAACTAGTGCATCTTCGTACAATTGTGACAATTGTTACCAGATGAGGGCCTTTGGGGTTCCTCCAACTTGGCAACTGCGGCCCTCAGTTCGGCCTTGCATTCCTCCAGCTCCCGAGACAATTGCTCATTCTTATCTACAAGGACCTGTGCATAAATTGATCCTTAAAAGTATTGTTTCAACCGTTTCAAGTCTCAGGGGTACTGCTACACATGCTTATCAAATTTTCTTACCCGTATATCTTTGGTATACTGGTCCGTCGCTCGGGCAAGCCCGCCTTGAGCAACTCGGATGTATGCGTCTCCCGAATTGAAGCCATTAAATGCCTCTTCGGAAAAAGATGTTGTTCCAAAGTACGGCCCCTCGGAGCCTGTGATTCATGGCGCTCTCTACTTCGGAATTCGTAGCTGAGAGCGCACTCTCTATTGGAGAACTATGCGGTGCGGGCCCCGTGTCCGCCTCTGCCCCCGAAGCCGCTTCTGGAACCCGGCTGGTGGAGGCGTGATTGGTAGGGTCTCCGGGTATAGTCCGGTTATTCCTCTTCCTGCCAGACACAAAGGGCACTGTCATATTTTAAATTCTATAATTAGAGGACAGGGTATTGCTTTATCCCTCTAGCGGTGTGTCAACCCTCACCGCCTTCCTCTTGATCCTGCCCGATCTGGACTCCCGTGGTTGACGAGTCCCTAGGGGCTCGGCCCCTCGCTCCGGCCATCATTTCTGCAAATAGAACGACGCCTCAAAGGTAAATTATAATACCTGGGGGGAGTCCTCTTCGAAGGATAGGGTTTTTTAGTTCGGCTTACACGCGAAGTGGGGAGCAGTCCAGGGTAATCGGCCGTAATGGCCACTAGGGCGCCATCCCAGCTCGCCTGATAGAATACCCCGTTGACAAGCTCCAGGGTCCACTTTAAGTCCTGGATCTAGGGGCCCTTCCAGGGTCCTCTGGTTGCGGGGAGGGGCTGAAGATTCCTTCTACGACCCTCCTTAGTTCCTGCCCAGAAGCATTGATGCAAGTAATCTTAGCAGAAGAAAGCTATAGTAAGTAAAGCAGGGAAAAAGAATGGCAACTTACCCACGCTGGGGGGTTGTACATGGAGAATCCGTCGCGTGTTTTTATGCGAAGGAATTCCTCCTCTTCCCCTTTGTACAAATCGGACAATATCCTTGCCAGAGCAGCAGCGGAGTCCGAACCCTTACGGCTGCAGCAGGTGGCATCGTCTTCCCCGTTGAAATGCCACATGGGCTTCCCCCGATATTGGAGCGGCTACACTCCCGCCTTATGCATATCGCCATAACCTCAACTATCGTCAGTCCGGATTTGGCCAGTAACTTTATCCTGTCCATCAGGAGGAATATTTCCCTTGTGTCCTCTTCTTGGGGGCCCCGGGGGCGCCAGCTTAGGCGTGCCCTCAGCAGGGCGTTGCTGAACTTGTGGAGACCCGTTCGGACTGGATCCGGAAGGGGGACGTCGTTTATATAGAACCACTCTGAAGGCCAGTTTTCTGGTGCCTTCTCAGGAGTGCCGAACAGGTATCCGGTCTCGGCAATGCGCCATACATCGGCCCCGCCCACTTGACATAGGGACTCCCCCAGGGTGCGGGGGATGAGGCAGAACAGCTTCCTCCATAATCGGAAGTGTGGTTCGCAGCCTAAAAACAGCTCGCAGAGGGCAACATACCCCGCTATGTGCAGAATAGAGGCAGGGGTAAGATTGTGTAACTAGAGGCCGTAGAACTCTAGGAGCCCACGAAGAAACAGGTGGATAGGGAACCCGACGCCCCTCAGCAGATGAGGGATCATACATATACGCTCCTCCGGAGATGGGTTAGGAGATCCCTCGGCTTGGTCTACTCTGTCGTAAGTGGCTATTCCAGCTCGTACGGGGACCATGAACGCCGGTGGGAGAAACCCATGGGTTTGTAACTTTATCAAACGGCTATGAGGAACTGATCACTCTCCCCAATCCCCCGACTTGGAACGGGAAGGGAAAGAAGAAGAGCTGCGACGGCCGGCCATGTTGGAATGGCTTGTTGCGGAGCGCTCTGTTGGATGCTGGTTCTGGGAGGGAGAGTGAGGTTTTGATCTGAGAATCCCCATCCCTTCAAATAGACGGTTAGCCCGGGGGATTGAGGGTGGAATATGCAAAAATACCTCGACTCCTCGCGTTCGCTCGACACGTGGAGATGGTCATTACTGAGGCACCGAAGCCGAGGAGCACAACATTGATTGGAGGCCGGACACTATTCTCCATAACAGGTACTTTGGAGTATTCGAAGAAGGAACCTGCCTTGCAATGCCGAAGACAATAATGCGCGTAGGACTCATCGTCATTGAAGCCTGGTTCAGGGGCTACTGAGGGAGTCCTGGATTAGGGGGTATCCGGACTGCCGGACTATGTACAACGTCCGAACTATTGAAGCGTGAAGATACGAGACTCAAGACTTCGGCCCGTGTCCGGATGGGAATTCCCTTGGCGTGGAAGGCAAGCTTGGCGATCCGGATGTTATATTTCCTTCCTTGTAACTGACTCCATGTAAACCCTAGCACTCTCCGGTGTCTATATAAACTGGAGAGGTTGGTCCTTAGAAGGCCGATCACAATCACAATCATACCATCATAGGCTAGCTCTTAGGGTTTAGCCTCTACGATTTCGTGGTAGATGTACTCTTGTACTACCCATATCATCAATATTAATCAAGCATGAAGTAGGGTTTTACCTCCATAGAGAGGGCCCGAACCTGGGTAAACATCTGTGTCCCTTGCTTCCTGTTACCATCAGCCTTGACGCACAGATCGGGACCCCCTACCCAAGATCCGCCGGTTTTGACACCGACAGCCGCCCATCGCCACGCAGGTGCCTGCCCAGCTGGTTGAGCTAGCAGCTGCTTGGGGATGGCGGTGGAGTCTTGGCTGGTGCGGGACTGGCAGTGGACCTGCTGGCGTCCTCGGCAAGGGCCTTTCTGGGGGCCCAGCAAGGGTCTTGCCGTGGTGTTGCAGTCGTCCCCGGCAAGGCGCTTGCCCGGGGTCTTGTGGATTCCCTCGGCTGGGAACCCGCCGAGGGTCACCATCTTCCGGTCCTCGTCTGATCTCACGGGTTTATGATCTTGACGAAGATCTGCATGCCATCACGGAGGCACCTCCCGAGCCCTGGTACCAATGTAGTTGGTTGGGTTGGGACACGTGCGCTCAAGGGTGGCTTGCTCTATTGGCATGGGGCGTGCCGCCCTGGCAAGGCTCTTGCCGGGGCTGCTAAGGCTGCCCCGACAAGGGTCTTGCCGGGGGAGCCTGCTTCGCCCTTCTGCCCTTTGTGCTCTTGGCCTTGGCGTTACCTTGGTTGTCTTGGCTTCTCTCCGGCTCCCCTCCTCTGCCCCGCTTAGTGTGCCCACGACGCGCGGCTCCGACTGCCCGTGCACAAGGGGTACAAAGGAGTGCCCCAACTTTTGTACACCAACAGACGTTGACCCGCGTGCTGCCATTCCCGCAACCCCTCATATGCAGCCTCAAAGCCTGTGGCGGGTCGAGCTTCATCTCTCGAGCGAACGGAGTAGGGAGACGAAGACGGCGGTGCATTGGCCTGCGCAGCCTGATGAATAATTCGCGGGGCTGGTCTCCGACATGGCCCTCCAATGGGGGGGAGGGTGCTGGCGGAGGCGAGGCTGGTGCGCGGCCCCGTCCTCCTCTTCCCCGAGCGCCACGGCGGCCTCGGCCTCGCCCCTCCCCCTTCCTCTCACGGTTGGCTCCACCGCCACGAGCTCTTGGGAAGGAGGGGCGCATTGTCAAACAGAGACTCTCGTCGCCGGCATCGGAGTGCCGGCGCGCCCTCTCGCCATAGCAAAAGGAAGGAAGGAGCCAACATGGAAGGAGATGAATGATGAAGGATTGAGGGGTGCCATCCAGCTCCACTTATTATAAAGGGGCGGGGCCGGGGCTCGACCGCCCCACTTAACCAATTTGGCCGCCAGGGGCGCAGGGAATCAAGACAGACCCGCTGCTCCAATAAAAAACGACCCGGTTTCCCGCCTCGCCATTTAAGGCCCATGCCCCCCGCGTCCACCGCCTACAATCTTTGAGGCATGGGGGACACATGGCGAGCAAGCCAAAATCAAGAAGACAAGTGAAGCAACTGTTTTCCACCCCGTGATCGTGGGGCACAGGCGCCTTGAAGGCCACGACTCGAGTCCACTTAGTAAATGAACCGCGCCCCTGCGTTTTCCTCTTTTTATGGGGAAGGTGCGGGCCACCCATTTACCACGATGTGACGCATGCATGCAGCAGCCACCCCACGCACGACCCCCACTTCACGCATTCAACGTGGATCGTGGGGAAGCACAACAAGCGAGGGGGTTACTGTAGTAAAAACTTTGTCGCGTGCGTGCCCGCGCACTGTTCTGGGCCTTGCCCAATAACGCCCCACGATTATATGTGGCCCAGGCCCCGGGGCTCCTGTCGGTGTACAAAAGTAGGGGTCCCTTTTTGTACCCCTTTACTTGTGCCCGGGCAGTCGCGACCCCACGCTCGTGGCCATGCTTGGCGGGGCACAAGAAGCAAAGATTACCAGAGCCATGCTCAAGACTAGAAGCATGAAGAGCTGAGGGGAGAGGTGAAACTCCCCCGGCAAGGCCCTTGCCGGGATGGCCTTCATAGCCCCGGCAAGAGCCTTGCCGGGGAAGCTCGCCCAACACCAGCAGAGCCGCTGCCCTTGAGCCTGAGAGTTCCGATGTCATCAACCACATTGGAACCAAGGCTCGGGAGGTGCCTCAATGGTGGCATGCAGATCTTTGTGAAGACCAAGAACATACAATGTTAGATGAGGACCAGAAGATGGAAACCCCCGGCAAGACCCTTGCCGGGGACACCTACGAGACCCTGGCAAGGCCCTTGCCAGGGACATATGCGGGGCCACAGCGAGGCCCCCACCTGCCAAGGCTCCACCGCCGTTCCAACACAACGATCAGACCGCCAAAAAGGCAAGTGCCTGCGTGGCGACGTGCGGCTTCCAGGCCAACTCAGCAACCACCTGCGTGGTGGCATGCAGATCTTCTTGAAGAATCTGCCACCGCGCCGACTCAGCAGCCAGCCAGCGTGGCGCTGCGCGCCTAGTCAGCCTGGACGCGCGTCTGAGTGAGGCAATGCGGCAACGGACGGGACGGGCTTCATTAACGCCCCCGATAAAGCAAGAGGACACCTAAGTAGCGCATTTAATGTATTTTTTCTTGTGATGTCAGGTGATAAACTCGACCACTGTACAACTTTCCACCTCCTGTGTGCCACCATGGCAGCCCCTTTTGACTATAAAAGGAGGCCCGCGGCATGCTGAGAGAGGATTCAGACTTTTTGGACCCTGCACACTTGGTAGCTAGTCCAAGAACACCAGATAAACACAAGCTAGCAGAAGTAGGGTATTACGCATCACTTGCAGCCCGAACCTGGATAAATCTCCCGTGTTGATCCCTCAAACCACTCTTTCCACAGCCCCACGCCCGCCGACCGTAGAAGGGATTCCCTGTGATCCCATAGGTGTCGTTTCCACCGACATCTCTCTCATGTAATACCGATCAGCCATGCATCGACAGTGGTCACGTGGTTCTCCCTGAACATCGTCTTGCCGAACATCCAAGGAATATATGCCTCTATGGATCGGTCAATCTGTGCCTCTGACAACTGAACATCGGGATATCCTAACAAGACAATCTACACAGAAATGAATTGATTGTATGAACATGGGGAAACTATAAACACAACATTTGTTTAAGTGGCCGTGAAGGTTACCTGAAACTGGCTCAACCATCTAAAAAGAGGCCCGTGAGGATCATTGTCTATGCACGTAGCAGTTGGCACCGTAGCCAAAAAATGGGCCGGCATCGATGCAAGCCAACCAAGTTCTGCCTCTAAAGGACCTATGGCAGCACCGGCCAGAGGTAATCCCAACAAGTAAGACACATCCTGTAAAGTAGGCGCCATCTCTCCCTAGGGAAAGTGAAAGGTATATGTCTCTGGTCTCCATCTATCTACTAAGCAGGTAAGGAGTGACTTGTCGTAAGAGAAACGTTTCACTTGCCTCTCGCGTAACTGTGTTTGTTCAACTGCCTCATATAATTGCGGACCATCAACCCACTCATCCTGTGTACCCTCAACCAGCCGTGCCAAGGGTAGAAATCCAGCCCAACTTAACCTACAAAATAAAGTGAATGTAGCATATTGTTAGCGGCTATCAAAAGTATGTCAAACATAGTAAGTCATTATATGGATTCCATTATATGCACACAAACCTATTAACCCATGAAGGGTGTATCATCTAGTTACACATTGGGGTGCTAGTGACCAACACGTCTAAGTTCTTGCTCGCTTCCATAAGGGTGGCCCGGTGCCCTCTATAGATATTACCATTAAGCAACAAATACGAAGAAATATCTGTAATTCAAACAACAAATCTCAGGTGCAAATAAAACATACTACAACCTATTACAAAGTAAAACATAGTTCAGACATATTACAAAGTAAACATAGTTCAGACATACTACAAATTAAAACATAGTCCAGACATATTACAAATTAAAACATAGTCCAACATATTACGAATAAAAACATAGTACAACACATTATATAGCTTGTGAGTTATTTCTTCCTCGTCCGCCCCTTCGGCCTCGACTGCCAAGACCACGTCTTCGTCTTGCTCCTGTTGTCACAGTCGTTGATGTGGAAGCACCGTCTTTGTTTAGCTCGGGACAATATTTCATCCTATGCCCATAAGCCATGCATAACAAACACTGTCTGGTTGCTCCACTAGCTTCAGATTGGTCCATATAGTTTCGGATGCGACGGGCCTTTTGTCTGCCCCTACTTGTTCGGTGAAGTTCTAGATCCGGGATGTATACTCTCTCACCGTCGTTTACCTTGTTGAAATTGCCGATGACTCTAAACCCTGTCATCTCACCTGTTCATGTGTTGAGTACTGCCTCTTTTAAATAGTATGGGGGACATGAAGGAGATAGCATCCAACTCAGTCTGGCCATAGGCAACCAACACATGTGAGCAAGGTAGGTGCAACAACTTCGGTTTGTTGATGTACACTCACAGTTGGATAAAATTCCGTTCCAATTTTTACCTTGTGCGTCTTCACCTCATTTGTAGAACCAAAACCATCGGTAGGAAGCTGAGCCTCATACCTCCTTTCCTGATTACCTATGAGTCTGACAGTGTGCTTCTTTTCTTTCTCTATCTTCTTTGCCATGTACTCCATGACACGGCTATAATAAGGTGTGTTGTGATTACACTACAAAAAAAACACATCCGTGACATTTGAGGCCGAACGAATTTTTTTCTGTCACACTTATGACACTTCTATGACAATAATTATGACAAAATCCGTATCATCATAGATGTGGTGGGCTCCTACTTCCATGAGAAAAAATCATGATAGAAAATGGGCTTTTCAACCTGGGCGGGCGGGAGACGCAGCTGCATGACATTCTTTGGGTCGTCCATGATGGAAAAAACCGTGGTAGAAGCAAGGGCAAGGAAAATATCAGGGGATTTCCCGGTTACGGTGGGTGGTCGGGGCCGAGCGATGCGCGTTTCTCTCATACGTACGCGCGTGTGTGCGAGGCGTTGGGCTCTAACTGAACCTGAGCGATTGCACTAGCTACGTTACTGAACCCTGGCGATCGATCCCTTGCTATTAACTGAACCCGATTGATTCCTTTGCTACTCCTGCTAACTGAAGCCGATCGATGCCGCCTCTAGATGAACAGTGACCCTTGTTGGGGGGGGGGGGGTTGGATGAACAGTTCCCAATGGGCGGTTGGATGAACAGGAACCCGTGGTAGTAGAGGCAGTTGCCGCTGGATGAACATGACCACGATCGATCGAGCCGGTGGATGAACAGGACCCCATGGAGGGCTGGATGAACAGGACCCTGTGGAGGGCTGGTTCAACAGTAGCCGGTGGAGGGCTGGTTGAACAGTAGCCGGTGGAGGACTGATTGAACAGTAGCTGGTGGAGGATCCCGCGGTGGAGGCTGGATGAACAGGAGCCCGTGGATGAACAGTCACAGGTGGAGGCTGGAGGAGGTCGACGGTGGATGACCAGTAACCCGTGGAGGCTGGAGGAGGTCGACGGTGGAGATGAACAGTATCCCGTGGAGTCCCATTTTGTGGTACTCCACACCCCTCCTGATGAACAGTACCCCCGTTTTGACTGTAGCGCTCCAACACAAGTCTGTTTCCTCTGTTTTGCGGTATGCCACACCCCTCCCGATCAACAGGACCCCGTTTCGACCGTAGGAGGTTCGTTTCCTCTGTTTTGCGGTACCCCAGACCCCTCCTGATGAATACCATCCCGTTTCGACCGTGGCCGGTCAAACACAAGGCTGTTTCCTCCGTTCTACGGTACGCCATGCCTCGTTTCCATCACCTATTCCGTCCAAGCCAGTTGGCTCCCGATGAACAACATGTGTTCTGTTGCCTCCCGATGAACACGATGTCTTTTCTCTATTCCGACCCAGTACACAAGCCCTGGCCATACGTATGCGCGAGTAGGCGTTTGAGACCCTGCCCGTATGTACGTACGTGGCCGTATTTTCTTTCTTGCACCCTGGCCGTTGTACGTACATGTACTTGCTACTTGCGCACCTCTACTACGACACGTGCGCACCTCTACTACGACACGTGCGTGCCTCTACATCGACCAGTATGTATTTACACGTTCGCCTCCAGAATGATAACGCTACCTACGCTTCGACCAGGTTTGTCCCGACTATCAGGCACTTCCTTGCGTGTGAAGATGTAGCTTGTGGGTCCTAGCAGTTAGGGGGCGAACCATTATTTTTTTTGCCCATAATACGGACGCACTTCCTTGCGTGCGAAGATGTAGCTGGTGTGTCCTAGCAGTCTGGGGGCGAATCATTATTTTTTTGCCCATAATATGGACACACTTCCTTGCGTGCGAAGATGTAGCTGGTGGCTCCCGGTAGTCAGGGGGAAACGTTTCTTTGCAAAAAAAGATGGCCCGTCCGGTGGGTCCATGCTGTTAGGTGGAGGAATCATTATTTTGCGCGTAATAAGGAGGCACTTCCTTGCTGTGGCCGTGGACCGAGCTGTCAGCCTCTCCATGTACAGTACTCTTCCGATGGAAGTCATTCCTTAACCACATTGACCATGCCGCGCAGAGAGCAACAGGGCGGTGGACGACGGCGAGGCCTAGTAAGGGGACGATGCGGAGCCGGGGAAGACGTGGCAGTGGATGCCCACGCGGAGGGGAGTACGTGGGTTGACTGGTTCAACTGTGGTGTGAGCCTGCTGTCGCCGCAGGGCCTGGCCAGCGGTGGGAGTAGTAAGGGGCAGTGGGGCCTCCGCGGAAGCATAGCCGGCCATGGGAGGCAGGAGCAGGCGGCACGACTAGCGCTGCTTTGGGCGGCTGGAGCATGAAGACCATAGGTTGAAGAAGCACTACAGCCGTTGGATGGACATCATATCATCACTAGAGCTAGAATCGCTCATATTGACTAAGTTGACAAAGCACTCCGTCCCCGTCAACTTAGTAGGCATACATGTCAGCCTCCCACTATCTTTGGGTCCGGCTAGCATGGGGAGTATTCATTTTTTTGTGCGTAATAAGGAGGCACTTCCTTGCGTGCGAAGATATAGCTGGTGGGTCCGACCTGTCAGCGGGGGGAACATTTTTTCACGAAATACAGAGGCCCTTCCGGTGGGTCCCAGATGTCAGGTGGAGGAATCATTATTTTGCGCGTAATAAGGAGGCATTTCCTTGTGTGTGGCCGTGGACCCAGCTGTCAGCCTCTCCACGTACAATCCATGTCAGATGGATGTCGTTCGTTGACCACGTTGACCACTGCGAGCTGAGAGCACCAGGGCGGTGGACAACGGTGAGGCCTAGGAAGGGAACGACATGGAGTCGGGGAAGACTCGATAGTAGTTGCCCACGCGGTGGGGAGTACGTGGGTTTACTGGTCCAGCTGCCGTCGCCGGAAAATAATAGGATGTGTGGGTGAGTAGAGGAATGTGCAATGGAGTAGGGTCGGGCGGTGCAGCGTCTGCGGCAGGACAGCCGGCCACGGGAAGCGGGAGCAGGCAGTCCCACCGACGCTGGTTTGGGCGGCTGGAGCAAGAAGATCAGATATTGAAGAAGCAACACGGCCGTTGGATTAACATCCAATGGTCACTTCTGCTAGAATCGTTTGTGGACTAAGTTGACAAAGCCTTTCGTACACGTCAACCTATTAGACCCACAAGTGAGCCTCGAAATCTGTCCCAAACAACATATAGCCTGAAATTTCTAGCCAGATTCAAATTAATTTAAAAACTAAACATACCTTAGTTTAAATCCAATGAATTTTTCCCGCACAAAAACAATGAGATTTAAAATATCAAAATCCGAAAGAAAAAAGCATTTTGGAACAAATTGCCTTTTTGCTGCATTTTTTCATTTTACAGCCCATTTCTTATTACTTATAGCCCATTTTCTGGGGAAAATTCATCCCTCCTCGTCTTGAAAGATTTCCGGCCCAGCAGGTCAAAGAAAAACAAGTAGGCCTACGTTGGTTATTGTGCAAAAAACAAAATAGCTAGGCTAGCCATTTTCAGAAAGGAAAAAAACAAACTGGGCTGGTCATGTGCTAGACGGGCCACAGCTCTCGAACAACCCCAGTTGATACCCTTCTCTGTCCCAAAAAAACAAAATTACTGCATGCACTGTTGGGTCCCTACTATCATCCTCACCATGTACAGTGATCTCCTTATTCCTCTCGGTTGTTGACCATGTTGACAACACCAGAGGGCAGCCCCGCGCCGAGCGAACCAAGGCGGAGGACGATGGTGAGGCCTCGGACAGGAACGAATAGGAGCCGGGGAAGACGCGCAGAGTTTTAGGGTACGACGTGGCCACAATGCGTGCGCGGCCGCACATCCAGCCGTGGGAGGCGGAAGCAGGCGGTCCCGCCGGCGCTGGTTTGGCTTTGGCGGCTGGACGAAGAAGATACTAAAGAAACACGACAGCCGTTGAATGTCAGTACAACGGTCAAGGTTGGCACAATCGTTTGTTGACTAAGCTGACACCAAGTAGCATACTTTTTTATATATAGGAAGAAAAGGAAAACTGGGCTCATTCGCCTGATAACATTCCCGAAACTGCGACCGTTCGATCTTATGTCACAACTAAAACAGCGAGGAAATGTGTTTCGTCTGTCGTCCTCCTCCCAGGGAACGTTCACCACATAAGTGACTAGCACCCTTGGTTTTCAACCAAGAGGTCTTGGGTTCGAGTCCCGGGAACTCACAATTTTGTCCTCCTTCCTTCCTTGCAAAAAAAGAAGAAAGAAAATCAAACACTTGAGAAGGCGTACACAACAAGCTAGTGTACCAGTAAAGAGACATTGCTGAATTTTAGAAAAAAGAGAGACGTGCTCCTGTAGCTAGTTCGAATCCAAACCTAGACGATGACTATATATGGTGCTATGCTACTCTACAAGTAATGAAACTGACATATCCAATGTTCGCTTCTCCTCTTCTCTACTTACTCTGCCTAGCATTAGAAGCTCTGGTCGTAGCACCCATGTCCGCTGGCTGCTCGTCCACCTTCTCTTCAGCAGGTAGTAACCAGATATGCGCCAAGTCGCCACCTGTACCATCGCCTGTGGGTCTCATCACACCCCCGCCGGCACACGCACCGCAGCCGGTTGCTCATCACAACCCGCTACCGTTGGTGTGGTGCCACTGCTGCAAATCACGCAGAGTCATCTCTCTCGTCTCAACCACAATCCTCAACCCTCGCTGACTCTTCTAGAAATGCCCGAGTCATGGAGTATTAAGTGTTGTTCTGCTGCTTTCAGTTGCTGATTTTTTTTATAGTTTGGTTGATGATCTTCCAATTTGACTCATGCAGAAAAGGGAAGATTCCTATGATTTGTATTTCTGGGAAGTTGCTGATGTGGGGGAACGCAACTATGCTGATTATTTGTTAGCCGAGGAATCCCAATACCAGCAGGTTAGGGTGTTGGACAAGTAACTGAAGGAATGGCAAAAGAGGAAGATGCAGAGCAGAAGGTTAAAGATGTAGTTCCTCTGATCATAGCCAAGCAACAGGTGCTGAATGGCCTTGACATCAATGAGGAGATGAAACAACTTGTGAAGATAATGGGCAAAGTCGATGTGCTCTGTAGGATGATTGTCTCTTTATTTGCAGTGTTTGTAGCACTTGTGATGTATTCAGTGGCTATGAAAGGAGCACTTTGCTGAAACTAGTAATGAATGAAACCTGTGTAGCAGGCTGGGCGTAGTGTTCTGAACATCTAATGATTTCTATAAACAGAAATCGAGGGGTATCCCCTTTTGCTCATAAATAAATAAATAGCATAGGCCATTTTGGTAATAAAAAAATTAAATTAGCAGAGGCCCTATCGGGTCAGCTTTGTTCCCATTCGAAGACGTCGAGAAAATTGCAGTCCATCAGAAAACTATGTCATCAAATTCAAGTTTCACAGCCAAATATGAGTATAACTAAACAACAATGTCATCATGTTTTAGTCGTCATACAATCACCAAACACAAATGAACATACATAACAAGTGATGTTCTCACAGCAAAATACTAAACAACACGTTCATCAGGTTTCAGTTGTCATAGCAAACACAATTTCACATAGTAGATAAAAAACGTCTTGTGACAGGCAAATACGACAAAAGCAATCTAATCATCATCCGTAGCAGTCCGAATAGTAATTCCCCAGAGTGTCATCTTCTTATTCATCCTCAATGTCCTCGAACTTTGGTTTCTTCTTGACCAACTCTTGTATGTCCACAGCACGACAGGCAATCTTTTCGCCAGCGTCATTGACGTGATGATTCTCAAAGATATTAGGAACATATATGGAATCTTGTACATCAGGAGCAATGTAAGCATCATCTTGTTGTGTAAGCATCATCTTGTCGTGCAACTCCATTAAACGAATTCCCCTGCTCAAACCTTTGCAATACTCTCCAGTCATTGCTATGTGCAAATGTGTTTTCCAAGAAAAATATCTGTGTTGCTTGATTTGCCAAAATAAAAGGCTCATTGGTCTGGTACGCCGCCTTGACATTGATGGATTTGAAATAATCATCAGCTCTGGGTTTTGTGATCCTGGAAAACAGGTTATACCAACGATAGCACAACAGGACCACACACCGATGATCCTCGGAACTGGAGATATACTACAACTGAACGATGTCTGTTATGTTAGCATACATTTCACTTGTCTCTCTGTCATACGTATCCGTGCTCATGATGGCACTGTTTTGTATCTTCCTACCTTCATCGCGTGCAAGGGTGTTGTAGCGCACATCTCCAACAACCCAAGATTCATAATGTCTTACCCGAGTATCAGGACCCATTGCTAGTGCTTAAAGGGCATCATCAACTGCCTGCCCATCCTCCCGCACTACAACAAAAACCTGCCTATACCAACGCATTTCTACCAATGATATGGAAATATGCGTTGTTTGTTTCAACCTCCCACCTTCCGTACTTATCCCACCTCCCCTACTTACAGCTAACCTCCTCTCCCTAGAAAAAATCTAACCTCCCGCACCTTCACTATGTTTTTTTCCTACATGCAATCTCTGTCCTTCCCTCCCCTAATTCCCCTCTCACCCAAGCTCCATGACCAAGGCGCCGCATGGCACTACCGATTTCGGCAAGTTCCGGCGCTCTCCTTCGATTTATGTCACCATCTCGTATACCCCTCAGTCCTCTCCTATGATCCTCCGCGACCGCGACGACCTCTGCGGTCCTGCACATGTCGTTACAGGAACCCTAGCCGCCATCGGTCGCCGGTTCGACTCCTGTATAGCGTAGGCCCTCTACCATGCGTCTCCGTATCCGCCGCTGCCGGCTCGCGCTCGACAGTGCTTCTCCGCCTCGGCTACCTTGCCTTCGACATCGACCGTTTGGTAAGGCACTTCGCTCCTCTACCTGTGCCCTCTCTGGTGCTTTGTGGTTACATGGCCTTCGTGCCATGGTCGATTCTTTGCTGGAAATCGTGACTGTGATCTACGCTACCTAGTGTTAGCCATTGTGGTGTCGTACTTCACGACTGGATAACACCGCACCACGGCCAGTGACCTTGTCGGAGGCTAAAATAATTCTAATTCAGTTCATGATTCTAGGTATTTTTGTTTCGTGCTTGCATATCTCAATGTGCTATCTAGTTCTGCACATGCAAGCCAGTCGTTTCTAGTTGGGTTAATCTATTGTGATGTATCGTTGAGTGATTCACCACTTGTCTGTATGTGTTAACTCCGGAAGAATGCATGCGTCCTTTTTTTCAGTAGTTCTTTCTTGCTGCCATGTGCGTGGATGAATCCTTAACAATTTCCCTGTCACACATTGTGTAATACCTTAGGAATAAGTGTCAGATGCTCGTCCTAATATGCCTCTTTACTGTATATATATTCCTTAATTTCATCTTCCCTTGCAGGTTCTAAAACTGACTATCTTCAGCCAACAGGTGTGTGTGTGTGTGTGTGTGTGTGTGTGTGAGTGTGTGTGTGTGTTGGATTGCATTCTCATGGTACGTGGTATTAGTAGTTCGATCTGTTGCGTCGGTGAACATCAAGGCTGCAGGATGATTGTGAGTTACCAAAACATTGTCTCCCTTATTTTACTAATCACTGACTCAGTTTCAATTGTTGATCCGCCTCCTGAGTTCAGCGTGAAGTTTTTGTTTGATATTTTTGTTGCAGTTCTTGAAGAATGGTGTGGAGGCAGCACTACAAAATTAACTAGCAACAAAGAGCAACATTGTATATTTTATCGTGATGCCCACATGTTGTGGAGCTGCTGACCTGCCCAAGTCATCCTTAATGAGTGCCAACTCCGTGAGAGAAAACTGTGGTATTTGTTTCATTCTTACATTGTAAGGTTCTTTGTTCCCCTAGGATTTAAGATGGCGAAGTTACCGGATGTAGGAACTATGGTATACTATGATTTTAAAACGTTTTGGTGTTTCTTGACTTGTTTTAGTAAGAACTTCAATGCTCGAGTCATAACCCTGTAAGATTTTAGCTTGCTCCAATTACTCAATCGAAAGTTCAGAACTTGTGCTATTCGACATGTTGTTGGCTCTCAACTTCCTTCATTTAGCATCCGATTCTTCTGAAGACCACAAAATATTTATGTCTCACAGGTTCTTCTTTGGTCAATTTCTCAGATTAGGAGTTGAGTAAACATCAATATGCTCAAGGTAATGCACCCTACTTTGCATAGTAAACGACATTGGGCCATTTTGGTTGCAAAACATCTTTGCTAAACTGAAGATGATGCCACATCCTGGCTTTGGTTTACAGATTGTAGAGAGATTGCCCAATCTAAAAAAGAAAAGATGGATGCCAAGGTGGACAGTCATGTGATGTCTGCAGCTGGGATGCTGAAAAGTTTGTGTAAGTTCTTCTGGCTTTCTCTCAAATATTAATTTCTTTGTACGCATGTGCTTATGTAGAAACATCAAGTGTCTCAGATATCTTCTAGAAAATCCTGTGTTGATGATATTTGAGCAAAGAAGTGTGTAATTTACCAATCTACATTTCTACTTATGCTATTTTGATGCAATCCTATGTCTGATATCTGATGACAGTCCTCGTCGATTTGATGCTGATGTAAATATTGTACTAAACTGATCTATACAATTAAATATAGAGTTGCTAAGGGTTCTGTAGGTTGGAGAGACTAGTATACTATTTTGACAAGATAGTTAGACATCTTGTTCTAAATTTGCTGATACGTCTCCATCGTATCTACGTTTCCAAACACTTTTGCCCTTGTTTTGGACTTTAACTTGCATGATTTGCATGGAAGTAACCCGGACTGACCCTGTTTTCAGCAGACTTTCCATGGTGTTATTTATGTGCAGAAACAAAAATTCTCGGAATGACCTGAAACTCCACGGAACGTCTATTTGGAAATAATAAAAAATCCTTGCAAAAGATGAAGACCAGGGGGCCCACACCCTGTCCACGAGGGTGGGGACGCGCCCTCTCCCCTAGGGCGCGCCCCCCTACCTCTTGGGCCCCCTGGAGCTCCTCCGACGCCAACTCCAACTCTATATATTTGCTTGTGGGGAGAAAAAAATAAAGGAGAAGAAATCATCGCGTTTTACGATACGGAGCTGCCGCCAAGCCCTAAAACCTCTCGGGAGGGCTGATCTGGAGTCCGTTCGGGGCTCCAGAGAGGGGGATTCGTCACCGTCGTCATTATCAACCATCCTCCATCACCAATTTTATGATTGTCACCGCCGTGCGTGAGTAATTCCATCGTAGGCTTGCTGGACGGTGATGGGTTGGATGATATCTATCATGTAATCGAGTTAGTTTTGTTAGGGTTTGATCCCTAGTATCCACTATGTTCTGAGATTGATGTTGCTGTGACTTTGCTATGCTTAATGCTTGCCACTAGGGCCCGAGTGCCATGATTTCAGATCTGAACCTATTATGTTTTTCATGAATATATGTGTGTTCTTAATCCTAGCTTGCAAGTCTATAGTCACCTACTATGTGTTATGATCCGGCAACCCCGAAGTGACAATAATCGGGACCACTCCCGGTGATGACCATAGTTTGAGGAGTTCATGTATTCACTATGTGTTAATGCTTTGGTCCGGTACTCTATTAAAAGGAGGCCTTAATATCCCTTAGTTTCCATTAGGACCCCGCTGCCACGGGAGGGTAGGACAAAAGATGTCATGCAAGTTCTTCTCCATAAGCACGTATGACAATATTCGGAATACATGCCTACATTACATCGATGAATTGGAGCTATTTCTGTGTCACCTATGTCATGATTGTTACATGATGAACCGCATCCGGCATAATTATCCATCACCGATCCAATGCCTACGGGCTTTTCCTATATTGTTTCTCGCTTATTTACTTTCCCGTTGCTACAGTTACAATCACTACAAAACACCAAAATTATTACTTTTGCTACCGTTACTTTTCGTTACCGTTACCACTACTATCATATTACTTTGCTACTAAATACTTTGCTGTAGATACTAAGTTATCTAGGTGTGGTTGAATTGACAACTCAACTGCTAATACTTGAGAATATTATTTGGCTCCCCTTGTGTTGAATCAATAAATTTGGGTTGAATACTCTACCCTCGAAAACTGTTGCGATCCCCTATACTTGTGGGTTATCAAGACTATTTTCTGGCGCCGTTGCCGGGGAGCATAGCTCTATTCTTTGAGTCACTTGGGATTTATATCTGCTGGTCACTATGAAGAACTTGAAAGACGCTAAGACAACAATTTATCCCTCAACTACGAGGGGAGGTAAGGAACTGCCATCTAGCTCTGCACTTGATTCACCTTCTGTTTTGAGTAAGCTTGCGACACCTAAACCTGATTCTGCTATTCGTTCTGATATGTTGCATGTTATTGATGATGCCACTTCTCCTATGCATGATACTTATGATGAAACTACTTCTATGCTTGATACTACTGTGCCCCTTAGTGAATTTCTTGATGTACAAATTGCTAGGGCTAGAGATAAAGAAATTATTGAAACTGATTATATTGATGAAAGTAATGATGAAGACTTTCCTGTTATTCCTAAGGGTTATGTTTTTGATAAAGAAGCTTCTTTAGCTATTTTAGCTTGCAAAGATAGATATGAACTCAAGATGTTATTAGCTAAATGGAATAAGCAATCTCTTAAAGATAGAATGAAACCTGACCCTGCTTTTGCTACTTCACCTATCTGTGTTGCCGATAAGGATTATGAATTCTCTGTTGATCCTGATATAATTACTTTGGTTGAATCTGATCCTTTTCATGGCTATGAATCTGAAACTGTTGTGGCACATCTTACTAAATTAAATGATATAGCCACCCTATTCATTAATGATGAGAGATCTCGCTACTTCTATATCCTTAAAATATTTCCATTCTCATTAAAGCATGATGCTAAAATATGGTTTAATTCTCTTGATCCTGGTTGTGTGCGTAGTCCCCAGGATATGATTTATTACTTCTCTGCTAAATGTTTCCCTACTCATAAGAAACAAGCTGCTTTAAGGGAAATATACAACTTTGTGGAAATTGAAGAAGAGAGTCTCCCACAAGCTTGGGGGAGGATTCTCAAGTTACTTAATGCTTGCCTGATCATCCTCTCAAGAAAAATGAAATACTTGATATCTTTTATAATGGACTAACCGATGCTTCCACAGATTACCTGGTTTGTTGTGCTGGTTCTGTTTTCAGGGAAAGAACACCGGATGAAGCTGAAATTCTATTGAATAATATGTTGAAAAATGAAAATAATTGGACACTTCCTGAGCCAGCTCCTGAGCCTATTCCTAAACCAACTCCGAAGAAGAGAGGTGTTCTATTTCTCAGTCCTGAAGATATGCAAGAGGCAAAGAAATCTATGAAAGAAAAAAGGTATTAAAGCTGAAGATGTTAAGAAGTTACCCCCTATTGAAGAAATACATGGTCTTAATCTACCGCCTGTTGAAGAAACATATGATCTGAATCCATTACCTATTAAAGAACCTCCTGGTCTTGATAACCCGACACAGGTAGTAAAGGTAAATTCTCTCTATAGATTTGATGAAGGTGATATTCCTCACTATAAGTCTGCTAGACAATGCATAGAAGAGTTTGATAATTTTATTGTCAAACAAGAAAATTTTAATGCTTATTTTGGTAGACAATTGAAATACAATTCCGGTATGCTTAAACACTTGGGTGATTATATGGCTAATGTTAGGGGTGAACTTAAACTCGTTAGCAAACATGCTTCTATGGTTACCACTCAAGTAGAACAAGTACTTAAGGCTCAAAATGATTTGCTCAATGAAATGAATAGTAAGAAAAATGATTATGCTGTGAGAGCGGCTACTAGAACTGGTAGAATGACTCAGGAACCTCTGTATCCTGAAGGCCACCCTAAGAGAATTGAGCAAGATTCTCAGAGAAATAATATTGATGTACCTAGTTCTTCTAAAAAGAAGAAAAAGAAAAATGATAGGACTTTGCATGCTTCTAGTGAATCTATTGCTGAACCACATGAGAATCCAAATGATATCTCTATTTCTGATGCTGAAACACAATCTGGTAATGAACCTGAACCTAATGAAAATGTGAATGATGATGTTCATGATGATGCTAAATCTAGTAATGATAATGATGTAGAAACTGAACCTGTTGTTGATCTTGATAACCCACAATCAAAGAATCAACGTCATGATAAGAGAGACTTTGTGCTAGGAAACATGGTAAAGAAAGAGAGCCATGGGTTCAGAAACCCATGCCTTTTCCTCCCAAACCATCCAAGAGAAAGGATGATGAGGATTTTGAGCGGTTTGCTGAAATGATTAGACCTATCTTTTTGCATATGCGATTAACTAATATGCTCAAAATGAATCCTTATGCTAAGTACATGAAAGATATTGTTACAAATAAAAGAAAGATACCGGAAGCTGAAAGTTCCACCATGCTTGCTAATTATACTTTTAAGGGTGGAATACCAAAGAAACTTGGAGATCCAGGAGTACCCACTATACCATGCTCCATTAAAAGAAACTATGTTAAAACTGCTTTATGTGATCTTGGAGCCGGTGTTAGTGTTATGCCTCTCTCTTTATATCGTAGACTTGACTTGAATAAGTTGACACCTACTGAAATATCTTTTTAAATGGCTGATATATCAACTGCTATACCTGTCGGTATTTGTGAGGATGTGCATGTGGTGGTTACAAACGTTACTATTTTAACGGACTTTGTTATTCTTGATATTCCCGAGGACGATAGTATGTCTATTATTATTGGAAGACCTTTTTTGAATACTGCAGGGGTTGTTATTGACTGCAACAAAGGCAATGTCACTTTTCATGTTCATGGTAATGAGCATACGGTACACTTTCCGAGGAAACAACCTCAAGTTCATAGTATCAACTCCATTGGAAAAATTCCATCGATTATATTTGGAGGTTTTGAATTTCCTCTTCCTACTGTCAAGAAGAAATATGATATTCTTATTATAGGGGATGTGCATATCCCCGTTGAGGTAACATAGTGTTATTTGAAATTTCTCCGGTTTCAGGTTATTCGGAATGAGTTTGTTAACAAGAGTTGATCAAGCTTGTTAGTGGATTGCTTTTGATGAGCATGAGATGGATGAAACTAGAAGGCACAACCTTCTGTACCCTCCTTCTACTTTCTGTTGTGTAGTTGAAATGAAGTAAAAATAGTATTTTTCTATCTGTTTTCTGATTTATCCGTGCAATATAAAAATACCCCGAAAATAAAAGTTCTCCAAATGCCCTGAAAATGAAATATGATTTTTTCTAGAATATGTGAGGATTTCTGGAACTGAGAACACAGCAGGGGGGTCAACCACCTGGCCACGAGGGTGGAGGGCGCGCCCTACCCCCCAAGGCGCGCCCCTGCCTCGTGGGCCCACGGTGGCCCTCCTCCACTTATTCCTGCACCCATACACTCCTTCTTCCTCCCACAAACACCACTATCCAGCTCAAGCACGAGTTCTAGCTCACTTTGCTGTGATTTTTGATCTCCTTTCTCAAAGCACCTCTCACAAAACTGCTTGGGGAGATTGTTCCTTGGTATGTGATTCCTCCATTGGTCCAATTAGTTTTTGCTCTAGTGCTTTATTCATTGCAAATTTGTGCTGCCCAGGTGACCATGATCTTGAGCTTGCATTTCAAATTTATATGGTTCCAAGTAGTTATAATGCATGATATAGGCTCTAGGCACTTGTAGGAGTAGTTGCTATCAATTTTACTAAGGTTGGTTCACTTTTGTTTGAAGTTACTAAAAATTTCAGAATATTTCAGAAAATAATGAAGAGATTTTTGAGGGGCTCATCGAGCCGAAGCTCGAAGGAAAGGCAAAATGAAGAAGCACAGAGGCCCAAATATAATTTGCCTCGCATCACGGAGGTCCGGCCGTGTGAATGGCCTTCCGATGATTTCTTGAGAAAAGCCGGGATTTATGATGATTTCTATTCATTGGCTGAGAATGCTGGCCTCACCGACTTCCTCCACGACCAACGTCATCAGTATCTCTTACTCACTAATACTTTTGTGCAAAACTTCTACTATTTTCCTAAGGAATCACCTCCTTCAGTAGAGTTTCATTTATATGACGTTGTTAAGAAGATGCCACTAGATGAATTTTGCAGGGTTTGCAAAGTATCGTTCGAGGGTACCTTAGATGAACCACATCGTAAGGATGTGGATGGATTCATTGACACTATTATTGTGGGGGAAACCAGGAAGGTTTCCAATGCAAGAATCACTAGCATACATTTTCCTGTTTTAAGCTACTTTGCTATATTTGCTAGTCATTGGTTGATTGGTCGAGGAAACGGTGGAAACCTTAGTGTTCCTGATATTTTCATTTTGTTCCATGGTTTATTCCTAGATAACACTGTTAGTATGGGCGGTATCATTGCTAAATGGTTAAGTCTGTACCGTACTAAGGGGCCCATTTTTGGAGGTATTTATGCTTCACGCCTAGCTGCACATTTTAACATACCTATTAGGCTCTATTAGAAAGAAGAAAAATTGTTTCCCAATGCTTATTTAGATTATAAGAGCATGCTAGCGCATGACTTTATTGTTAAGAATAGGGAAGGGGAGCTTAAATACAAATTGTTCTTTCATAACATCACCCTGAGACTATTACCTTGTCTTCTCCTTACTTGTTTAATATATCTGAAGGTCCGTATCTCGTTCCGTGGGCGGCCCTTCAAGCCTACCGGAACCCTACACCAGCCCCGGAGCCGGAGCCACAGTTTGAACCTCCACGATAGTCTAACTACCAGTGGGATCTGGAGATGATTGCCAGCCAGTGGCAGTCAGAGTCCTCTTCATCTCAGTACGACCCCAGCTACACCTACGGGTATCCGCCAGGCCACCCCTTGCAATGAACCAACTTAGGCCAAAAGCCTAAGCTTGGGGGAGTACGTATTTCCCACCGACATTACATTTATGTTCACACACACTCATTGTTAGATGTCGGTGCTCATATTCTTTCACTATAATTTCCATGCTAGTTTATTTTCTTTTTTCTTTCTTTCTTCTTGTGTGTTTGTTAAAATTTAAGAAAAACAAAAAAAATATTGTAGCTTCTAGTTAGTTTACTTACCTTGCGGTAGTAGTAATAATTAAAAAGAAAACCCAAAAATATTTTCTGTTCTTCTTTTGCTTGTGGGGAGCTTTCCTGTGTAAATAGTTTTCTTTCTTTTCTTTTCTTTGGGGGTCGATAGGAGAAGACCATGATTAAATTGTTGAAGTGGCTCCTATATGCATTATTGTTGATTTAACCAAGAGCCCATATTGCCTTGTCTTCTCCTGTTTTTTGAATGCTCGCAGATTCCAGCTTAGTGCAGTGCATGTGCACTCTTATTATTATTCACTTCGTTCGGTCGTGCAAGTGAAAGGCAATTATTATGATATATGATGGACTTACTGAGAAGAGAAAAGCTGGTATAAACTCGACCTCTCTTGTTTTTGTAAATATGATGAGTTCATCGTTCCTGATTCAGCTTATTATGAATAAACATGTTTGCAATGACAATTGGAGATCATAGTTGCTCATGCCATGCTTGATTATCTATGAGTTATAATGGTTTACCTTGCATGCCAACATGCTATTTAAATGGTTGTGATGTGGTATGATGGGGTGGTATCCTCCTTTAAATGATTTAAGTGACTTGACTTGGCACATGTTCACACATGTAGTTGAAAAAAAATCAACATAGCCTTCATGATATTTATGTTCATGGTGGATTATATCCTACTCATGCTTGCATCCAATGTTTATTAATATTAATGCATGTTCATGACTATTGTCGCTCTCTAGTTGGTTGCTTCCCAGTCTTTTACTAGCCTTCACTTGTACTAAGCGGGAATACTGCTTGTGCATCCAATCCCTTAAACCCCAAAGTTATTCCATATGAGTCCACTATACCTTCCTATATGCGGTATCTACCTGTCGTTCCAAGTAAATTTGTATGTGCCAAACTCTAAATCTTCAAATAAACATTCTGTTTTGTATGCTCGAATAACTCATGTATCAACTAGGGCTGCCCTTATCTTCCATGTTAGGCGGGTTATTCTCAAGAGGAGTGGACTCCGCTCCTCACTCATGAGAAAATGGCTAGTCACCGGGATGCCCAGTCCCATGCTTTATGCAAACTAAACCAAAATAATTGCAAACAAAACTCCCCCTGGGACTGTTGCTAGTTGGAGACACTCTTGTTTCGAGCAAGTCATGGATTGATGCTTGTTGGTGGAGTGGGAGTATAAACTTTACCATTCTATTTGGGAACCGCCTATAATGTTTGTAGCATGGAAGATATCGCCATCTCTTAGTTGTTATGTTGACAATGAAAGTATACCGCTCAAAATATTATTTATCTCTATTTCAAAACCGAGCTCCAGCACCTCTACAAATCCCTGCTTCCCTCTGTGAAGGGCTTATCTATTTACTTTTATGTTGAATCATCACCCTCTTATGAAAAAGCACTAGCTGGAGAACACAGCTGTCATTTGCATCCATTACTGTTAATTTATATTGGGTATGACTATGATTGGATCTCTTTTACCATGAATTACAATGTCTAGTCAGTCCTTGATCTTTAAAGGTGCTCTGCATTTATGTTTTGCGGTCTCAGAAAGGGCTAGCAAGATACCATCTTGTTATATCATATCATGATTGTTTTGAGAAATTTTGTCATCCGAGATTTATTATTATGACTCGCTAGTTGATTATGCTATTGGTATGAGTAAACATGAGACCTAAGAGTTATTGCAAATGTGGTTAGTCATAATCTTTGCTGAAAACTTGAATGTTGGCTTTACATATTTACAACAACAAGAGCAAACAGAGTTTGTAAAAGTTTTTCTTTATCACTTTCAATTTATCAACTGAATTGCTTGAGGACAAGCAAAGGTTTTAGCTTGGGGGAGTTGATACGTCTCCGTCGTATCTACTTTTCCAAACACTTTTGCCCTTGTTTTGGACTCTAACTTGCATGATTTGAATGGAACTAACCTGGACTGACGCTGTTTTTAGCAGATTTTCCATGGTGTTATTTATGTGCAGAAACATAAGTTCTCGGAATGACATGAAACTCAATGGAACGTCTATTTGGAAATAATAAAAAATCCTTGCAAAAGATGAAGACCAGGGGGGCCACACCCTGTCCACGCGGGTGGGGGCGCGCCCCCTACCTCGTGGCCCCCCTGGAGCTTCTCCGATGCCAACTCCAACTCTATATATTTGCTTTCGGGGAGAAAAAAAATAAAGGAGAAGAAATCATCGCGTTTTACGACACGGAGCCGCCGCCAAGCCCTAAAACCTCTCGGGAGGCTGATCCGAGTCCGCTCGGGCTCCGGAGAGGGGATTGGTCGTCGTCGTCATCATCAACCATCCTCCATCACCAATTTCATGATGCTCACCGCCGTGCGTGAGTAATTCCATCGTAGGCTTGCTGGACGGTGATGGGTTGGATGAGATCTATCATGTAATCGAGTTAGTTTTGTTAGGGTTTGATCCCTAGTATCCACTATGTTCTGAGATTGATGTTTCTATGACTTTGCTATGCTTAATGCTTGTCACTAGGGCCCGAGTGCCATGATTTCAGATCTGAACCTATTATGTTTTCATGAATATATGTGTGTTCTTGATCCTATATTGCAAGTCTATAGTCACCTACTATGTGTTATGATCCGGCTACCCCGAAGTGACAATAATCGGGACCACTCCCGGTGATGACCATAGTTTGAGGAGTTCATGTATTCACTATGTGTTAATGCTTGGTCCGGTACTCTATTAAAAGGAGGCCTTAATATCCCTTAGTTTCCATTAGGACCCCGCTGCCACGGGAGGGTAGGACAAAACATGCCATGCAAGTTCTTTTCCATAAGCACGTATGACTATATTCGGAATACATGCCTACATTACATCGATGAACTGGAGCTAGTTCTGTGTCACCCTATGTCATGATTGTTACATGATGAACCGCATCCGGCATAATTATCCATCACCGATCCAATGCCTACGAGCTTTTCCTATATTGGTTCTCGCTTATTTACTTTCCGTTGCTCATGTTATAATCACTACAAAACACCAAAATATTACTTTTGCTACCGTTACTTTTTGTTACAGTTACCACTACTATCATATTACTTTGCTACTAAATACTTTGCTGCAGATACTAAGTTATCCAGGTGTGGTTGAATTGACAACTCAACTGCTAATACTTGATAATATTCTTTGGCTCCCCTTGTGTCGAATCAATAAATTTGGGTTGAATACTCTACCCTCGAAATCTATTACGATCCCCTATACTTGTGGGTTATCATTTGCTCTGTTGCTTTGTTCTAAAATTTACCATGTTTTACTAAATTATTTTGGTACAATTTTTTGCATTGTTGCACTAAAATTTGACTTGCTACTGTTGTACTAAAATCTAATCATTGAGTAGGAAGGAAGAGATTAAGGGAGCAAAAATAACGAGGAAGGAGCGCTCAGAAGAAGTTGACTCAAAATCCTCTTAAGATGTGACCTTCACGTAACTCACAAATCACAACCAGATATTCATGAGAGAATTGCACCAGAAACATGACATGCGCTTGTATAACTGTATATAGTACTGTTCTTGATGCTTCTGTTGTTCCTTTTAAACTTGATGCTTATAATGTTCCTTTTTAACATGATGCTTTTATTATTTCTTTGAACATAAAGTATTATTAAATTGTTGAAACCTTGCATCTATTTGTTCAAGTGAACTGCAGATCTTTCTATGAAAATGAAGGTTGTGTGGTATGTCAGCACATGTTTTTTTTCAAAGTACCTCATGTTACATTGTATGTTTGCTTCAAGGATTACTTGAATTCAATTGACATCTAGCAGATTTCTTCATAAGAAAACAATGATCAAGAGTGTGTAAGATGTAGGATGTTGCTCCACTTTTCGGCCTACAATGCTACTAATGTGACGGCCTTCAATATTTGTATGTTTCTCCTCTACATTTTTGTGCACTATTAACCTGATTTTATCTACTGCAAGTTAATCACCTCAGTATTTGTTTTGTTGATTGTTGAGATTAATGGATGATGCATGGTTCCGATGTTGATTGCAAGGTAGAGAATGGGGATAATTAGAGTGTCATTTTTAGGACAATGTTTCAAACTTTATAGTTGATTGGATGGTCGAGAATTTTGCAACTAGTAGATAGCTTCACATCTTGTAATGTTTGGATTGTGTGTTCAGTGTAATGTAACATAACGGGTTTAATATATGAGATCTTTCCGTTTATTTTAATGTGCCTCCTATACACTATATATATTGAAATAATAATTGTGGATGTCAATGTATAAAATACAGTCAATTATTGATGATATGTACCAAAGCCTCAAGTCTTTGCAATGATGGTAGCCACCAACGCATATGAAGTGTTGTAGACTCTTAACTCTATATGTTGCTACCTTACAACGCTTCTACATGGCATTTACCAATGCATGTATATACGTTGTAGTAGACCCTAGCAAGGCCACCAACGACAACACATAATAATCTATTGGTGTAGGGCCTAGCAACGCATATATGGATGTACGACAACACATTGATGTGTTGCTGAAGGGGAGTTCTTGTTGTAGTGCCGCATCTTCTTAACCTATGGTTAGAAAATAGACAAGCTGATCATCTTATGTACTCAATATATTAAAAAAACTAACAGTGCAATTCAAAAGCTTACATGGCTCTTGAACCATTTCGCAAATCTTGCCATAACCAGTTTGTCAATGTTTCTTGGATTTTGCAGCAGTAACTCCTTTTTGTAGATGCTGCACAACATAGTGATCGCGTCAAACATCTAAATATATAAGAATGTGCTACAAGTTTAGTAGATTACGATGTATAAGCTGCAGTACTTAGCACTTACTTGATATAAGGTGGTATCTCAGGGCAATTATTCAACACATACCAAACCATTTTGACCAAATCTTTAGGTTTGTCCTCTTGTTGACTATTCCCTGTAACTCGAACATAATAATCGAAAACATTGAGCTCGGGATTGTCTTCCCCCACATCTTTGCTAAGCTGATCAGCTGTTTCAATGTAATTTGAGCAGAATGTCAACGCTTCTGTAGCAATGTAGGCCTCTGCAATGGAACCCTCGGGTCTAGCTTTGTTCCTAACATAGCCCTTCAAAGTGCCTAGCCGCCTTTCAATAGGGTACATCCAGCCATACTATACTGGACCTCTAAGTAGTGCCTCATCAGGTAGATGAACAACCAAATGCACTGTCACATCAAAGAAGGATGGAGGATATATCTTCTCAAGGTCGCATAGGATAGTTGGTATCTTGTCTCTAAGACGCTCCAAAGCATCTACCCTGGTATTTCTACTGCAGAGTTCCATGAAGAATTGTCCCAACTCTGCAACTGCTCTGTATAAGTCAGGGTGGCCCAATCCTCTAAGGATAACAAGTAAAACACTTTGAAGTAGGACGTGGCAGTCATGAGTTTTCAACCCGTGTACCTTTTCCATCTGCACTGACTCTCCTTTCAGGGTTGGAAGCAAATCCATGTGGGAATCTCACACGTGACAGGACCTTGCAGAATTGTTTTCTTTTTACCTTGTCCAAGACATACACATCTGGTGCCATATCCCGTGGTTTACCTTCATCTTCCACCTGCAAATCCTTTCTGATACCCAGGTGTGTCAAATCAATCCTAGATTTTAAGATATCTTTCGTCTTGCCTTCAATACTAAGAAGTGTGTCGATAATGCTGTCACATATATTTTTTTCGATATGCATCACATCAAGATTATGCCGCAGATCCAAATCTTTCCAATACTCCAAGTCCCACAAAGTGGACCTGCGGGTAAACAATAATCTCTCTTCTGCCCTACCACGCTTACTTTTCCCGCTACCATTACCAGTATGGTTTCCTGGTGTAATATGCCTGACCTTCTCTAATTCCATTTGCAACTCAGCAGCGGTGAGCCTCTTTGGTGCATCGCGGTTTTCATGCTTTGCATTGAACACATGTCTTCGGTATTTTCTAGGACGTGACTTGTCCTTGGCAAGGAAAAGGCGGTGTCCAATGTAACAGATCTTGGTAAGTATTGCGTATGGCACCGGATTCCTATCACAGCGAACACATGCATTGTAACCATGTGTCGTTCGCCCTGACATAGCGCGCAAAGCCGGATAATCATGGATGCACCAAATTCTAACAACACGCAGAAAGAAATTAGTTGGTGGGCTACTATATAGGTCTCGAGTGAGAACACCCCTCCATAGTTGTTGAAGTTCCTCCACAGGAGGCTCCATGAATAAACCAAAATCCTTTCCAGGACTTTTTGGACCTGGGATGAGCAAGGCCATCATGTAGTTTGATTCTTTGGTGCAGACATTTGGAGGCATGTTGTAAGGGATAACAAGCACTGGCCACGTGCTATATGTGGTGCTCTCATGGCCAAATGGGATAAATCCATCTGAAGCTAAGCCATCCGAAACTTTTTGTGATGGATGGCTCATTACATTCTGAACTCTGTACTCCTTGTTCCTAGAATGCCACAGTACATCCTCTCTTGTTTCAGCATCAAGAAACAACCTCTGCAATCTTGGTGTAATTGGAAAATGTCTCAGAACATTATGAGGAATCCTCTTCACAGCATCGCCATCTTTCCATCTTGATGATTTGCATTTCGGGCATTCACTTAAGTTGGCATAATCCTTCCGGAACAGAACACAATTATTCTTGCGAACAAGGATAATATCATATCCAATTCCAACTGCACGAAGGAAATTCTTCATTTTACTTTAGGTGTGTGGCAGCTCAGACGCATCTGGGAAAGCTTTGCGGAAAGCAGCCAACATCACATCGAATGATTTGTTGGTCATCCCCTTAGATGTCGTCACCTGAAGAAAGGTGACCATCATTGAGAATACTGACAACTTATTTCCTGGGGTGTCACCCATGTTGCATTGTTCCAACATGCGGGCCCACCGTTTTTCTTCTGCAGGTGAACGTTCACGAAATGCAAGAGCATTTTGTAGCATTGTTTCAATGTTGGTCAAACTCACTGGCTCCACCACCACCACCTCCTCCACCTCTTCCACCTGAGCATCAGGCAGATCAAGATGGTGATCTGCTACTTCCACGTAGTCAGTAACATTGACGTTCACAGCTTCACCATGATGAACCCACCAAGTATCTGTGACCGACATCTCATACAAGTGTAGATGATTTTGCACAATTGAGTGGGGTCTTGTAACTGAATTCATACAACTGCTATACGGGCAGAGCACATCTGATTTCGGACCACCGTACTCAGCTCTGATAAAGTTCATGAAGTTTTCAACCCCCTCGACATATGTAGCGGAGAATCTTCAAGCAAAAGTTATCCAAGTCATGTCCATCTGTTAGACATACAAATTAGTTCTTCTACTAGGTATTACTGGAAAAACATATATGCTTTTTTATGAAGTCTAGAAAAAAATACCTAGGTCGATGTCTAAAGCTATGGCAAGATATTTGGATGAGCAGATCCAAGTAACGAAATATATTTAAAGCTAATTCAGCAAACATATTTGAGTGCTAAATTATGGCAGGCTGTTTCAGCAGTCAATGAGGCCGAGCACACAGCCATCGAACTATCGAAGGCCATCGCAACAACAACGATCGAGTATAAAATGGTGTAGAGCTATTTCACCTAACTGATTGGCTGCTAGACCATGGAAATCTACATCACAATAAATATATGGCAGGATATTTTAGCAACTAATCGGGCTTGGCATGCCATCTCAGCTAAGTTGATTGAGTGCAGAACAAGGCAAGGAAGCTTCTTAAGTAGAGCATATTGACTCTAAACTACTTCGGCAAACAGTGAGATTAATAGTGTCTATCAGCTAACATTCAACGCTACACCGACATGCACGGGGCCTCAGTCTAGAATGCGCATACTGTGGGAGAAGCTGCCTGCCGTGCATCTCCACACGAACGTCGCCAACGGTGGCGGCACTGATCGCCGTGCGCCTCCACAAGAACGTCGCCAGCGGTGGTGGCGCGGCTCGAGGATGGCAGTCTACGAGAGCGTACTATGGGAGCGAGAGGATCGCCATGCGTCCCCTCGACAAACCGTGGCGCTGACATATCGGCGCGGCGGGGAGGATGGCTTTGGCGGAGCAAATGGAGTGGAGGGGACGGGGGTGGTTGGGGAATAATATTGGCTAGTTGGCCGAAGGGCGGTTGAATTTGGGATTTGGGGGGAATTTTTTTGGGCGGGGAGGGGGGGGGAGAATTTTAGCGCGGTGGGCAGGGGGAGTTTGGCGCATGGTCGGTTTCTCCAAGTGCAGTCCCACGTGTCAGTGAAGAGGCAAGTCGAAGCGCGTTCCGTTTGCGTGAGCCGTCTGCAGGACCGAACGTGTGAGCTGTTGATTGTAGATTGGGGGAGGGAGGGGCCCACCACCATTAAAATCAGGGAGGAGAGAGAGAGAGAGGCAATTTACGTTAACCCTTTCGTAGGTTCCCGTAGAGGTAGAAAGATGTGAAATGTGTGAATGTGTAGTGGACGTACTATTGGAGTGCCTAAGATAAATTGCGTATGTAGACCCTATGTGTTTATTTACTTCGCATGTTAGCTTTGTCCCGGTTCAATAAAAAGCAGAGTTGGTGATGATGGTGTGCCTGCCATCCTGCAATCTGATAGGAAGGAAACTATGGCAATTTTGCAAAAAGGTACCCACACACCTCTCCACAATTGCAAATAAGGCCTTCCCTCATTAATCCTTTTCTCCCACAAGATAAACTACTCATACAAATGCATCCTAATGTTCCATGCAACGCACGGGCATCTTGCTAGTTTACATAAAAGCATAGTTGGTGATGATGGTATGCCTGCCATCCTGCAATATAGGTCGTCTGATCTATATGTAACGGATAGGAAGGAAACTATGACAATTTACCCGCACTCCTCTCCACATTTGCAGATAAGGCCTTCCCTCGTTCGTCCACAAGATCTTGATGTTCCGTGCAAGGCACATGCATCTTGCTAGTTTTCTAAAAACTTGGTCAATTTTTTTGAAGTTTGACTTCAGTCAAACCTAATATGTAGAGTAAATGAAAACAAAGGGAGTATCTTACTCCGTGACCAAGAAAGAAGGGAAAACGATACAAATTATTGTTTATTTGATCTGTTCAAGTATAATCATGCGGCGTTGCTTATTTCTCATTGCTCTCCAACCCTCTTCTCCATCGATCATGCCGCCCTCAGTCGAGTCCATCCTCCTGCATGCATCATTTGAACATTCCATCGAGTATCAATTGCTTGTAGGCCTAGAACATGCTTGTATTTCCAATGTTTCGCTTTTGAACAAACAATATACTCCCTCCGATCCTTTCTAGTTTACATATAAGTTTTATGTGTAGTCAAAGTATCTCTACTTTGATCAAACTTACAGAAAAAAGTATCAACATTCAACAACGCCCAATCAATATTGTTAGATTCGTACGTACTCCTAGATTTGTATTCAAACATAGATGGTTTCCAATTTGTTTTCAACCACGTGAATGTGCTTGTTCTCGCGCATGCTCTTCCTACTAGGATTTATCCACGTATAGCCAGTACAATAGTAACTTATTTTAAGCTCTATGTCCAATAGTACTAGTGGAGTACTGACAACATCTGTAGTAGAGTATGCGGTGCTCATATTAGTCCCTCCTTCCATTTATATAGGGCATAAGAGCAAGTCTAATAAGGCCTAGTCAGCAGGCTATGAGACTTGTCATGTCATTAAAATCCTACTTGGAGGAGTGAGATGATAGGAGAGAGAGAGAGAGTGAAGCGGACTCTTATATTCTACAGCCCGGCCATAACACATAGATCAAGAAACAAAATTATGCATGCAACTTTCTTCCAATCATATACCTTGCTCATGCAAATATTAAATGCTTATAGCCAACCTAATAGCCATTCTAAGAGCCAACTTACATGGCACTTTTGCCTATGTGAAGGAGAGAGATGTGAAAAAGTAAGGGGAGTGATCTCTCATGCAATAGCCTAGCTATATACGCATTCCTAGGTAAATACAATAAATATGAAGAAAGAGATAGAGAGGAGATGAGAAAAAGTACTAATACAATAGCCAACCTTTTATATTATTATTTTGCAGGAAATAGCCAACCATATAGCCCACACTATTGTATGAATGCATATAGATGATGGCTATAGATGACATGGCAGTTCCTTATAGCCATCGGCCGGCTATATTATTAACCATGCTCTAATGCGTTTTTCAAACCGCCTTTGACTATTGACAAGATTAATAGTACGTGAGATGTATAATGTGAAAATTATATCATGGAAGCGACTTTCACATACAAATTTGACCGTATGCTTTGTGCTAGTTGCATGTCATATATTATCTCTACTACCTAAAAGAAATGGAGCGTTCTGTTTCCCCTCTTACGTCGTTGTCCTTCGTCTGCCCTCCTCCCGTACGTCCCTCCTCCATCGATTATTTCTTTTACCCTTCGCTGGTTTTTTCGTCCATGTGTCCACTCAACCGGTTCGACCCCTCCCCTCAACCCCCTCATCTTTTTCTCCACTAACCCTATTTTCCTCCCGAAACACATCTCATCATCTCTCTCGGGGCGGCGGCGGCAATCCATGATGCAGATGACAACGAGCTCTTGCAGGTTAGCACCTCTTCTCAACTCTCTCTTGACGTACGCCCAGTCATCTATTCTCCCTTTCTGCGACCATTGGCGATGGTGTCACCAGGGAACAAGGGGCGATGGCGGCTGGCTGTGCGAGAGCCAATTGAGAGAGGCCTCGAACAATCGGTGGTCACCTACTCTTGTCCCGCTCTCCAGGGAACAAGACCAGTAGCGGCAGGGCCAGGAAGAGCCTCCTCTCGATATCACCATCTTCTCCCATGTCCTCCACCTTGGAACTTCCAGCAGCGGCGACAAATCCTTAATCCCCCCTTGCAGCAAGAAGGGCCGCAGCACCGGCAACCACAGATGGGGTAGCGGACAGCCTCTATGGCTCCTATACGCCCAAGGTTTCCTAAAGCAGCAGCTTGACTGCCCATGTGATCAGGTCTAATGTCAGGTGTGTTTTCTTTTTCTTTTGTTCCTTTCCTACAAGGACAGCCCTACCCTCGGCAAGCTCCCATAGCACACAATGCGATATGTGGCAGTTTGGTACTTCTATTCCTTTGGCTGTAGTCTGAATCGTCATTTCTCTGAAAACCATGCCTTGCAAAGGTGTTACTCCAAGGGGACCTGCTTCAGTTTTATCCAACTACAATCAATTTGTTGGCTAGGCATGCATGATGCTCAAATTGTGGCATTCAAGATGCATATGCAGTTGTGATTGTAGTGTGATTGTAGTATGATTGAATGCCTATCTCCACTTACAGGAAGTGAATTGCTCTGATTAATTAGTTGTGTTATAGTGCATATTGTTCCTTAATATTTATGCTTGCCACTGGGATGCTATGTTAAATATCCGTGTCTTCAGTTGTCGCTAACATAAGGCTGCCACACTATTTTTGCAAGGATATGGAAGAGCTCCCCGATGGTTAATGCATGGATTTTACGAAGAGAATATTGTTTGTGCATTGTAAATACAATTTCTTAATTCATAGTTGTTAGCTTGGAAAGGTTTTCGATGAAGACAAACTCTGAAGGTATATAACACATACCCTCTTTTCCATTTCCTTTCTGAAATTCAGAAATAATTTTCACTTGCCTACAGCAGGTTCTCAGATCAAAGTGTACATGAATGATGGTTGGCAGCTCATATTACCCTGTAGATTTTTATGTAAAGGTATTAACGTTGTGTTCCATTGTGAACATGATAGTGCAGCCCGACCAAAAATAAATGCAAGCACTACTGGAATTCAAGGTGCCAATATACAAAAGTGAAAAATCTAATTAATCTCATCCCTTCTACTTAAAAAGAACATACTTATTACTGGATGTCAGTACAGCGGCACCTCGTGTGGAGCGGCAGCTCGCTTACTCTCTGCAACTCCCCATATTGAGTCGGTGTGCATTATTTGCTGCTGCAGGGTCGTGTTGGCGGCAGCATACATGGTGATTCTCTGCTGTAACAACTTGTAATGAAAGGTCTTTGCCGGGGAAGATTCAGGGCATCTGGGAACGATTGCTTTTGCTTGCCCTTGATCTATTATAGATAAGTACACACTACCAAAATATTTTGGTTTGCATAAGGAGTACTCTTGTGCCAGAGTTGCAACTAACAAGACCTTCCGATGTACTTTCTTCATCCGAAGTTCTATTGATTCTTTTGCGGGTGCCAAAGGTATACTAGATTTTCCTTTTTTACTTTCACATCTTCAAATCAGTTGCTTGTGAATTGATGCGTATGGTGTGGCATGACTCTATGGTGCACTTTAGTGCACTGTTGGTATTATAACCACTAGAAATATAGCTATATTGCCAAGATAGTTGAAATGGGAATTGAAAGATTGGACGCTGCTTTGTGTCATAGCTGAAAAAAGAAAAATGATAGTTTTTGTGTACTCATTTGACAAATTATGAGCTCACATCTTTTATTGCGGTTCTGTAGCACAATGCGAAAACCATGCTAAATAAATCACAATGATTAAATATAAAATATTTATCCCGTTGCAACGCACGGGCAATTACCTAGTTACTCTGACATTTGGTCAAAGTTAGCCTCGAAAAATGCATTAGGCCCTGTAGATGGAAGGATGGAGTAGTAGTGGAAGTGGATCCTCTGACGTAGGTATCTCTGCCTTACCCTCCCTTTCGGTCACTTACTGCCGGACCCCATGCTTGCTAGGCCCCGCATGTCAGTTACTCAATGGGTTCGGCCATGTCAGGGGATTCTCATCCGTAGTATACTCCCTCTATTTTTATTTACTTCACATAAAACGGAGGGAGTGGTAGTATAAATGATGCGGGCGGGGGAGGGGGAGGGACGTCGGTTTGCTCTCAATTGTGGTCCCACAAGCGAGCGAAAACGCAAGACCAAGCGTGTTCCGTTCAGTGAACAAAGTGGAGGGTCTAGCGTGCCGGGGTGCAATGCGAACACGACAAGAGCGATGTACAGTCAAAACCGATTGACCTTCGCTACTCGGCCGAAACTACTATTCACACCAGAAACTTCGCTGCTCGGCCTATGCCAGCCACTGCCCCAAAACCGCACCTCCTCTCCAGCCCACTCCCCAACCTTTCGATCCCCTAGCCCGCGTCAAGCGTCCCCTAGTTTGCCGGAAAGCCATGGTGCGCCGCAAGATCACGTACTACAAGATGCTGATGCCGGAGCACCCAACAGAAATCGCGGCAGCGGTCGGCGCCACAGACGTCCGTTCCCAAGCTCGCTTTGCGGCGGGCCAATCCCCGAGTTCTCTGGCACCAAGCTACGAGGAGGAGGAAGCCGATCCAATGTTCATGGCAGAGGTTGGGGCGTAGAAGGCCCCCGATGGGTATGAGACGATGGACGTCGACTTTATGCCAGTGTCCGGGTCCCCCATGGTGTAGGCGGACCAGCGGTTCAACCTGGCGATACTAAAGGAGGACCGGGAGGCAGAGGCTCAACTCGATGCAGAGTGCGCGCATGCCGCCGCCATCGGGGCTCTCCTGCAGGAGGAACCGGATGTCGTGGATGTGAACCGGGCGGCGGAGGCTCAACTCGACGTGGAGTGTGCGGATGCCGCTCCCATCGATGCCCTCCTGCAGCTTCGACTAGAACCGGGCGGCGGAGGTTCAACTCGACACGGAGCGCGTGGATGCCGTTGCCATCATGGCCCTCCTGCAGGCGGAACCGGACGTCCTAGACTTGAACCGGGCGGCGGAGGCTCAACTCGACGCGGAGCGCGCGGATGCCGCTGCCATCGAGGTCCTCCAGCAGGCGGAACCGGACATCCTCGACTTGAACCGGGCGGTGCTCTCGTCCGTGCAGAGCACCCGCACGCTCCGCGTGAACGAGTAGCTGGAGGCCAAGGACAACCACGGTGCGGAGACACACGTCGGCAGCTACGACTGGTTCGCGCCGGCAGCAAAAGACGATGAGGTCGTCTCGTTCCACGAGCAGTGATAGTTTTTCTTTTTGTTGTTGTTTTCAGGGATCTTTTGCTATGTAAAAACATATATTGTTATGCAAGTCGCCTGACTTTCATCATTTGGGCCAGTATACCATTTCAGGCGGTTGGATGAATATCCTACATCTCATAACCCTTCTTCCTCACACCTTCTTCTTCCCCAATAGACCACCGCACGGGCCGTACGGATCCACCCCAACATGCGGTTGGATAAACATAATGTATGAACGAAAATTATCTATCAGCAGTAGCACGTGTCAGTGAGGGCGGGTTCCCTTGGTTGGGTTTGTGGCGTGCAGGAGCGACTGTGTGAGGGTGCGGTGCAACCGCGGCGTGCAGGAGCGACCGTGTGAGGGTGCGGTGGGACCGCGGCAGCCGTGCGCAAGTATTCCTCCTTTTCGTTTTGAAAACTTTAGGCAATCTTGGCAAAAATGTGTGGCAAAGTATGGCAATGCAAGGCCTAGACCCAAACAGGATAAGTACGTACGTACTAGGAGTACTAGTGTTAAAAAAGAAAGGCGGGGTTGTCCTTCGCTGGATTAATCGATACAAATCCTCATTTGGCGTGTCAATTAATGCGTATTCTTTTCTCCAAAGCCCAAAGAAGTAACCATCTCACTCCTCATCGCTTGATTAATGCAGCGCCATGCAAACAAACCTTCTCACTTCCGCATGCATGCAAGGGTATATTAATGTCCTTGGTTGCTAGTACGAGGCAAACCCCATCAATTTTTCCTTGATTAGTGTTAGTGGCCTTTTGCAAATTGTAATTTTGATATACTGGCCTTGTGTACAAAAAATGGAGGTAGTAACTATTTGATTTCCTTCCCATTGCGGTGACGTCGATGATATCTTAAACGTTGTTGTTTAGCGAAGTGCGTTCGACGGAACACCATTGAGGGGGACCACGGTAAGTCATTCGCAAGTGCCGCCTGCAAGCCGAGACAACCGCCTTATTTGCATCCAGGAAGTCCGTTGAACCAAAAGATGCCTAAATGTACTAGTACTACTAGTACACAATAGCGTCGTCCATCCAGCTTAGTGCGGCGAGGCGGTTTCTCAAAGAAGACGATGGAGAAGTGGAGTGAGCGAAGAGTGAAATGATGGTTGCTTCGTCTGTGCTTTGTGATTTGACGCCTCACTGCTTTGTGATTTGTGATAGAAGGGACAGGGGAGTAGACTCTCGGCTCTATACTTTACATGCGTCCAGGCACGGGAGAAAGAGGAGAGACGTCGCATTTTTCTATTCCTTCAATCAATCAATCAGGGAGCTTCTATTCCATCTTTTTTGCTTTGGTAGCACCGACCACAATGGTTCTCATCAATGACAAAAGCTATTTTCACATTTGGCTACACATTGTGGATGCCCTTAACCGTACCACTTGGTTTTGCTCCTGTGTGCTATCTATACAAATCTCAATTATATTGATCTAAAAAATTATAGAATCAAGATTAGTAAAAAGGAGGTGATTTTGCCGCGCGGATGGCGGGGGAGGTTTCTTATTTTTAGAGGACGTTGGCATGGTGGTTTGCTAACATGTGGTCCCACGTGTCAGTACTTTACCAAGCCAATCCGCGTCCCACATGAGGTAGAACAACGGCAGAAGCAACACGTGGTTAACTTGAAGAATATGAGGGAGAAGCAGATTCAGCAATGAGTGAAATGTTGGTTGCTTCGTCCCTCCAACTTCTTTTTTTAATAGCATTATTATTACTTCGTCCCTCCAAATTAACTGCGGGAAAGGTGTAGCTTTGTGATTTGACGCCTCATTGCTCATTACTACGCCGGCGCCATGACTAGGGTGCTTCACCCTTGCTGCTCTGCACTGTATTTCGGTATGGCACGTGGACCCGGTAGCTTGATGTCCCACATGTCAGCGAAAGGGACTAGAACATTTATGAAAGCGAGTGCTCCACTCTTACGACGGAGGAGTACACAACACGGCGGCCTAGTGAACTGTCACTTGTACTGTATGGTACTATATTTTTGTTGTTCCGCACGATCCATCGATACAAAACCGATTAAACAGGAAAGGGAGGGATTTTTCCCGCGCGGTAGATGATACTGGCCATACATTTCAAAGGCAATTTTAATGTATGCAAACTAAATAATTAAGTAACAATATGATATCTAGTAAAACTAAAAACACATATGATTTATTCTGTTAGAGTGTAGTTGTAGTGCGGTATTGCATAGTTGTTAGATGTAACATGCGAGAATGTGTAGAGATGTAGTTTTGGAGGGCCTACAGAGAGAAAGCATAATACAGTCACCGAACTTCAGAATACGCTCATTACGGTCACTATATACATTTTGCGGTCATTATACAGTCACTTGCTCACCATTCAGCATTGGGTTGCACTTTGTTGACCGGCCAAATAGTCTGCGTGGCACCATGTTGACTAGTTAAATTGACCATGTTCCTTGTGGGTCCCACCTGTCAGTTGGCATAGGGAAAAGGTCAGAGAAACACAAATTTACGCAGGCGCGACAAGAGGCCAACCCGTGCCCGGGAATCACCTAGTTGTGTATGTGTCTGTCAGGGCCTGATGTGTGTAAATGCACGTGTAGGTTGAGCACTTTAGCGTGAGAGTGTGTGTTGGCCGTGTGGTGTGTGCATGCATGCGTGCGTGTGAGTGTTGCGTGTGTGCGTGGCTGCGTGTGTATGTGTGAGTGTTGCGTGCGTGCGTGGTTGCATGTGTTTGTGTGAGTGTTGTGTGCATGCAGTTCGTGTGCATGCGTGCGTCTGTGTATAATCACCACACCAGCTCTTGTGTGTTAAAACAGATGGCTCAACATACCAATACAAGGCCACCTTGTCCGTTGCTCATGGGTCATGACTTCAACCACCGCCCAATATTTTTTTGTCGTTTGTTTTCATTCTTACTAGCAAGATGCACATGCGTTGCACGTAACATCAAGATGCATTTGTATGACTAGTTTATCTTGTTAGAGAAAAGGATGAACGAGGGATGGCCTTATTTGCAAATGTGGAGAGGTGTGTGTGTACCTTTTTGCAAAATTGCCATAGTTTCCTTCCTATCCGTCAGATGTAAATCAGATGGCCTATATTGCAGGATGGCAGGCACGCCATCATCACCAACTCTGTTTTTTATAAGAGTGTAGTTATAAGAGTGTAGATGTAGATGTAGAGTAGATACAAGCCGATAGGTGGGCCCAATGGTAGTGAGATAATGTGATGCAACACTAGAGGTGCCACGTGGAGCGTTTAACTGGTCAACTAGTCGTGTCTTGAGCAAATACAGAGCTGTACGGTGAGCTCATGACTATATAATAACCACAAAACATAAATGGTGACCGTAGTGAGTGGATTCTGAAGTCCAATGTACGTATCGTGCTTTCGCTTCAAATACAATGATCGTCACTGTATATATCGCGAGAGAAAGATGAAACATGCGTGAATGTGTTGGGGGCTTACTTTTAGAGGACCTGGAGATAGTTCGTGTGCGTACGTGAAAGGGGCGTAGAGGAGGTGTATGCGATGGAGAGAGAGAGATGCTCTTCGTTTCTCTTTATTATGACTAACTTTATATATAGTACACAAATATAAAAATTCATAGTGCGGAATAAATATCATTGTGGGCACCATGCAATGCAAATAAACGTTCATACTCCTCCATATAACTTTGTAATGTTGTACATATTTAGAAATTCTAAAAAAATATTGGCCACACTTTATTCAAAAGGAATGTTGTGTGCGAAATAAACATGAAGAGAGGGATTTTTAGATCAATGGGGTACGTGATGTAACATGTGTGAATGTGTAGTTGATGTATTTGGCAGGGCCTAGAGAGGTATGTGTGTGTATCACGTATTCGAGAGAGGCATGGATAGAAGGGTCGGTATGGGGGTGGGAGAGATAGCACGAGAAATGAGAGAGGTCTAGAGAGAGACGAATATGATGTCACGGCAAGAGATTCCCTTGAGTGTGTATATGCAAGGGGGAGGGGATAGAGGCATGAGGTGATTTTTTTTTGTGGTATCAGTGTTGGTATGTGTGGGTGTGAGAAGATAACGAGACCTGGGGGCAGAGGGTGTGTCACCGCGTGAGGTCCGGTGGGTTGAGGCGAGGCCCTTGGTTCGGTTTCGTCCTACGCCACATTGGTCGGCCCGTGACACATTTAGGGAGACCCATGGATGACTAGTCGTACAAGACAAAGATCACAAAATTGTGAAGTACTCTGTGTCCACTAACAAAGCTGGCTAGGATTTGTAAACCTAGGTTCTCGGACTAAGGTAACCCCTTATCTCCGATATTATTATTCATCCAACCTAACTTTAAGGGGCGTCCTATAGAATGCTCTGCTAGAATCATACTCGTCGATTAGGAAGAGAGGTGTGAGACAATGCGTGAGAGACAGGCCTGTGGATAATGTGCGTACAGGAGACACATAGGCATGTCTATGTATATAAAAGGGTCGACGGGGATTGTCCGTGTGTATGCTTGTGAGAGGAAGAGCGCTTATGATAAAGGTTAATGAAAACAGTCGTAAATGATTACGAGAGGGAGGGACGGTTATATCGAGAGCATGTCTGTGAGAAAGACACCTCGGGATAGAGTGTGTGAGCATGTTTGAGAGACCACCGATGGAGAGTGAAACTACAGGTAAAAGATTGATGTACACATTGATTAAAGATATAAATTTTATCCAAATATTAGGATGGGATCATGATATTTGCAATTCACGTAAGGAACGGTCATTGATCCATCAGACATCTAGATTCTATCGAATTTTAGCATGTCTATGTTATTATTCGACATAATTGATCCACATAGTTAGTATTTTCAACTCCAGACAATGCATCGCTTTAGCAATCGAATATAAACGTGAGTATAGTTCATGTTGTGTGTGTAAAGCACATTATACATACCAAAGTTACACGATGAACATTATAAATAACTAGCTATGAACTATCATACATTTGAATTCAACTTAAGGTGGTTTTAAAAGAATCGAATTCAACATGAAGTCCATTCAATTATTTGAATCCGATATCATGGCATTTGAAAATCATACCTAAATTATGGGGGCACCAATCTTTGCTCTGATTTTGTGTACAAAATAGATTCAAATTTAGTTTCTCCATTCCAAAATAATCGTAGTTATAGGATTTTCAAGTGTCAAAATTTCAAAAAGAAGCGGATAATTGAATGAGGTTTTCAAACATACAAGGTCAAATTTAACGTTCTCTATTTAGGTCAATCCTCAAAGTTCAACAGTACTCTCAACGTGAATGCTTCTGTTTCAAAATTTCGAACGAAGCGCCAAAAGAGCCTCTACTCGCCCGAAAGCGTGTGAGACAAATGTTTGGTAGTAGAAGGAAATTACTTTTCTAACTCCGACCCGTGAAACCTACTGGCCCGACGTCCAAAGGTCTAAACTGGGGTAGGTTTGTAGCTTCATCTAGATGCCACGCAACCGCCTCCGAAAAACATTCATACACAATGGCCGCCTAAGCACACATGCGCGCAGCCGAAATCGCTCACGCCCACTATTTGGGACACCTGGGATTACCATTCTACCCCCGACCCGCAGTAGGTCCGAAATTTAAGTTGGGGCAAAATTTGTACTTTCCCCAAATTTCAAACAAGCGCGTCCCATCTGCTCATAAAAGCCAAAAACAAGCGCGTCCCAGACCGAAATAGTTCTCCCTTAGCTCCCCCTGCCTCCCCCCCATCCGATTCCCCATTCGTACTCCGTGGGCGCCAAAACTACCTCTCCACTAGCCGCGAAACCCCGGCGTCCTCCGTCCGCCACCCCATCCCACCCATCAACCGCGGCCCTCCTCCACCACGCCGGAGCCGATATCCCGACATCGTCGTCCACCGCAACATCAACCGCAACGCCCTCTGTTGGTGTCAAAACCGGCGGATCTCGGGTAGGGGGTCCCGATCTGTGCGTCAAGGCTGATGGTAACAGGAAGCAAGGGACACAAATGTTTACCCAGGTTCGGGCCCTCTCGATGGAGGTAAAACCCTACTTCCTGCTTGATTAATATTGATGATATGGGTAGTACAAGAGTAGATCTACCACGAGATCGTAGAGGCTAAACCCTAAGAGCTATCCTATGATGGTATGATTGTAATTGTGATCGGCCTTCTAAGGACCAACCTCTCCGGTTTATATAGACACCGGAGAGGGCTAGGGTTTACATGGAGTCGGTTACAAGAAACGAAATATAATATCGGATCGCCAAGCTTGCCTTCCACGCCAAGGAAAGTCCCATCCGGACATGGGCCGAAGTCTTGAGTCTTCTATCTTCACGCTTCAATAGTCCAGACGTTGTACACAGTCCGGCTGTCCGGATACCCCCTAATCCAGGACTCCCTCAGTAGCCCCCGAACCAGGCTTCAATGGAGATGAGTCTGGCGCGCAGTCTTGTCTTCGACATTGCAGGGCGGGTTCCTCCTCCGAATACTCCAACGTAATTATCGAACACTCGAACCATGTCCGGATCCACAAGATGATCTCCGTATGCCACCGTAGAGAGAATGATGTTTTACAAATGCAATCTGCTGACAACGTTTTAGGCAACGCGACATGTCACTACGGTCAGGTCATTATTCAAACCGTCTTCCCACAACCAGCCATAGCGCATATTGCGAGGCGGTTTCCTTGACACGTCTTGTCAAAGCAGAGATCGTGCCCCCTTATTATGGGATTCTCATCAATACGGGTACGGGTAATCCCACCACATCATTAATCGTGGCGCTTGGGAAGCAAGCGATTCCCAACGGGCAAGTGGGGAGGCGCACCGCTTGTCCGCCTATAAAGGGATAAGATTTCCTCATTTTTACCCACACCTTCTTCCTTCTCTTCCCATTCTTGCCCCCTCGAGCTCTAGCGCCCAAGGCCAAGTCTCCTCCGCATAGCTAAACATGTCCGGAGCAGGAGGCAAGTGGGTGGCTTCCACCTTCGAGGAGAAGCACATCACAAATCTTCGGGCGGACGGATACTTGGCCGCAGACACAGCGCACTGCCTACCGGACGCTGGGCAGGTCATTTCCACCCCAGGACCCCATGAGAGAGTCGTGTTCGTCGCCCACTTCGTCCGTGGACTGGGATTTCCACTCCATCCCTTCGTCCGCGGGCTCATGTTCTACTATGAGCTAGATTTCCATAATCTAGTCCTGAATTTCGTCCTCAACATCTCGGTGTTCATTGTCGTATGCGAGGCCTTTCTCCACATTCGGCCTCATTTCGGCCTATGGCTGCAAACCTTCTGCGTGAAGCCGAAGGTTGTAAGCGGCCAGCAAGCGGAGTGCGGAGGAGCCATGGTGGGCAAGATGCCTAACGTCACCTGGCTGGACGGTTCCTTTGCAGAAACCGTAAAAGGATGGCAATCGAGGTGGTTCTACATCACCGAGCCGCGCGGCGCCAGCTGGGCAGCGGCCCCCGAGTTCCAATTCGGAACCCCTATGCGGCTCACCTCCTGGGAATAGAAGGGCCTGTCCTAGGGCGATTCCACGGAGCTGGCCGGACTCCAGACATGCATCAAAAGCATGAAGGACAAGAACATCAAGCTTGTCAACGTGATCCAGGTCATGCTCGTTCGCCGGATCCCGCCCTGCCAAATGCGGGCAGTTAATCTGTGGGAGTTCGTCCCAGCTGAACACCAGACGCTCTAGAAGCTCTACGACATGACGCACGAAGGCGCATGGAAAGTGTTGTTCAAGGCCTCCGAAGTACCTCCTCCCACGTCCGAGGACCGCGGGCTTCATGCCGCGCGGGCTCCTAGCCAGGTGAGTCCTCAGACTGCCACCGGACCCAGTTTTTTTCCAATATATTCCAGGGAGTCCCTTAGGTAATCATGCATATTTGCTTCCGGACTATGTGGCGACAACGGAACAGGTCTACTATCCGGCTCCGCTGCCGAAAGGCCTGGTGGATGCTCTCCTGACGGAGATGCTGGTCCCGGCACCGTACAAGGTCCCGAAGAAGAAGGCCGAGAAGAAGGCCCCGGGGACCCGAAAGGGTCTCCCGCGTAAGGTCGTGCCAGAAACCTTGTTCGAAGATGACGAGGCGCACTCCTCCCCCGAGGAGGAGGAGGAAGAAGAAGAAGCCGCCCCATCCGGAAAGGATGAGAGGCCCTCGACACAAGGCCGTCATACCTATGTCGTCCGATGACGATGAAACAGATTCTTCCCGCGTAGGCGGGGGGAAGCAAGAAGAAATTCCACCTTCCTGCATCGGGAGGAGAAAGAGAAAAGCCGCCTTGAGGGGAGGTCAGCGCCCAAGAAGGGAAAACTTCCCTTCCGGACTACTCCACCACGGCCGCCTACAGCGATGAAGGGTGGCTGCCCAGGGGGAAGCCCCTAGCGCGATCGTAAGTGTCCGCACTCTACCGTGGTTTTAAGTCATAGCTGTTTAGTAACGCCGAACGTTGATGCAGTCCGGCCTGGGCTCATCCGGACGTGTCGTCCTCGGATGGGTCTCTGAGAGCTTCAGAGATGAACTCGCTCCCGACGGCCACCACTCCTCAGCCTGCGGACAACACGAAGGTGTTGTCCCGAAGGTTCCCTGAGCAGGGGGAGGTGGCACTGGAGACGCCCCAAGGCGGACTTCCGAATGTCGGACATGCGGGGTTCAAGAACCCCGCGGATCGCATCGACGAGAGCCGCAACAAGGCGGGCTCCTGACCGAACACTGCTCCGGAACCTTCGACGGTTCCGGACTTAGGCGGGCAGCCCCTCGTTAGGGAGGGCGAGCCACCCGTGCCGAAGACTTCCGTCGCATCAACGGTGCCGGATAGTCTGGTGGAAGCGCTTCGAGGCGCTTCCATGGAATAAGAGCACCGTACTCTTATGAGTGCGGTGATTCAAAAGGTCCTATCCACCAAAAGCGGACTGACCGAAGCCTGCTCAAGCCTCCTGACGGGCTTTGAGGTAAGTAATAAAAAGGTATGAGATTATCACCCGATAGGTAGTAGCCCCTGATACTCTATTTGGTGTTCGGAAAGAAAAGCCAAACGGAGGGTAAATTATAATCAGCAGGAGTCTAATAATAAGCATTGTTGTGAATAAGTAGGCTCTGCTGCTTCTGCCGCTGCCTGCATCGCCGAGGTTGCCGAATCAAGCGGACTGGAGCAGTGCATGGAGAGCCTGTCCTCACGAAGAGGCAGCTCAGAGAGAACAAGGGTAAGTGATTCCCGCCTTGTGTATTTAAAGATAGGCAAAATTTGTCAATCTAACGCCGAAGCGTCGTGACTGTGTAACAGGGGCCACCACCAAAGTGGCTGTCACATCCCTAGCCTTGCAATGCACTAGTGCTAGCTTGGTTGTTGCATCATGTCTAAATTTATTGAAAGTTGAAATGGGATTGCTGAAACCCTAGCACCAAACCAAATCAACTAGGTTCAAATAAAATATTTTATCGAACCCAAAATGCCCTTCAGAAAGTTTATCATTTTGGATTGGTTTAAAACCTCCGCCAAAAATGGTGCACATATTTCTAGGCCATTCGGATATTTGAATTAAATCATATGGTATTTGCATTTGGGCATTTAATTGCTAAATAATATTTTAAATGCTCAAATAATCACAAACTAAAATGTTCTTTGAGGATATATTCCCAACAGTGATCATGAGTAGTTTCATGATTTTTGGAAGTGTCTAAGTATTTTCAATAAAGCCCTAAAACTACAGAATAATAGAAAACAGAATTTAATAGAAACAACAGAGAGAGAGGCTCGCCTGGGCCATTTACCTGGCAGCCCACTTACCAAGCCAAACCCAGAGCGGCCCAGCCCACCACCTGCCCGTGCAGGCCATCACCTACTCGCCAAGAGGCGAGGAGGGAGGAAGCACGACGCGCGCGCAAGGCGCCACGCCTCCTCCTGCCGCCGCCTCACTAAGGCGCCAAGCCCTCCTCGGCGCCGCCTCGACCCCGCCGACCCCTCGCCTCTCCCCTCTCTCCTGGACCTCTTTCCTCCTCTCGCTCTCTCTCTCACGGCAACCCGAACGGATCCATTGCCACCGCTGCCGCCGCCCGCGCCCACCGATCTCCGACGCCCAGCGAGCTATCCCACGAGATCCGTCTCGCTGCCCCGCACCTCACGCTTAAACCCCGGGACCCCGGACGCCTGAAGCCTCGCCCTCGAGCTCGTTTTCTCCGCGACGGTCACGGACGCCATCGACAAATTCGCCGCCTCTAGGTCGACCCCGAGCCCACCGAAGGCGCTCGACCTCCCAGTGAGCCTTGCCGTTTTTCCCCTCTCTCCCCTGGCTCTTTTCCTCCCGCTAACGCCAATGTCCACCGGAGCGAAGAGCTCATCGCCGCCGTGGTTCCTTCCCGCCGTGGTCAGGGCCACCGCAGCCCGCGCCTGAGCGCGTCACCGTGCTCGGTGAACCCCTGTGAGCACGTAGCACCTGCCAGTTTAATCCCTAGTGCCTCAGAAGGCCGGCCCGCCCACACCGAACTCCGCGACCACCGCGAGCCTGCTCAGCGAGCTCGGGCTGCCTCAGCCTCTTCCGCCACACAGAAGACACGGCGCTCTTCCAGCTATCCAGAGCCCTCCTCCGTCTGCTTGGTCGCCGGAGCAAGAAACCCAAGGCCTCCGCCGCCTCGGCCTCGCCCGGCGACTCAATGCCAAGGGATTGATTCGCTTGACCAGGGTTTGACCTCCCCTGGGTCAATGACAGGTGGGACCAGAGCCCTGCTAATTTTAGCTTAGTTTTAATTAACTTTTAGTTAACCCACTAAGTCACTGACGTATGGACCCTGCTAGATTAGTACTTAACCTAACACTAACTAACTCGGTTAGTTAGTTGTGTCACTGACCACTGGACCCCACTGGTCAGGTTTGACCTGGATGCACCCAGTTGACCTGCTGACATCAGGGTGATGTCATGCTGACGCAATATCCCATTTTCTGGATTTATTATAATTCAGGAAATTCCAGAAAATAGCTCAAACTTCTAAAATTCATAGAAATTCAACCGTAGCTCCAAATGAAATAAGTTATATATGAAAAATGATCAGAAAAATCCAATCTATCCATCTGTACTGGTTTCATGCATGATAAAATAACTTAAACCTTCTGTTTATATCGAAGCATGATAATGCACTATTTAAATTCATAATTTGAGTTTGGGATTGAACCTTTGGTTCAAAATGACCGAAATCCATCTGGCTGTAGTTGCACTAGGCCAACACACTCATATTGACATGTCATGAGCATGCATCATATTGTGCACTGCATTGATTGTGTTTCTTTCTCAGTTGCCGGTAATTGCCCCCTCTCGATAGACGCGTTTCGACGATGTGATGAATGCCACTGATGAAGAACTATGCTATCTTGAAGTGCTGTGCAAGCAAAACCCCTTGTTCATTCCGACATAATCCCACTCTCTCGCTCCTGCTCTCTTTTATGCATTAGGACAACAACGATTCATCTCATTATTGCTGCATGTAGCTGAACCCTTTATCCTCTGCATGACCTGTCATTCCACAGTAATTAGATGAAACCCACTAGCATGAGTAGGAGTTGTTTGAGCCCTGATGTGCCTACTCATTCATGCTTGTTTGTCATGCCTGCTAGTGCTTAGAGTTGAGTCAGGTCTGATTCATCGGGAATGAATTGGAATGGTGTGTGAACATGTCCTACTGTGTGTGAGCTAAGTGTGTGAACACGGTTTGGTAAAGGTAGCGGTGAGAGGCCATGTAGGAGTACATGGTGGGTTGTCTCATTGCAGCCATCCTCAGGAACTGAGTTCTGTGTTTGTGATCCATGAAACGGTTACTACCACGCACTGGGCCCGAAACCAATGGACCCTCTCGGCTTCTTAACCACTCTTGTTCTCTGTCCAGGAGTTGCAACTAGTTTCTGGTGTTTGTAGGATATGTGTTGGAGGCTGTGCGTAGCGCTGACCCTAGGGGTGGCCCGGTGTACCGAATACCCGTTTGGTATCTCGGGAACCCTGCACACATCGTTCGGGGCCGTTAGTGGAACCCTCGGCCGGACTCCCTGCGGATGGAACCCGAATAGGCGATAAACCCGACTAGGGACTTGAGTGTTTAGGTAGGCCGTGGCCGACACCTCGCTGGGCTTCCGCTTGAAGATTGCCGAGTACATGTCGGTAAACGGCGATAAGTGGTGAGAGCGTGTGAAGAAGTACACCCTGCGCAGGTTAATATGATCTATTCGAATAGCCGTGTCCGCGAAAAGGACTTCGGGTTGCCTATATCAGTTCATAGACAAGTGAAAGTGGATACTCTAAATGCGCAAGATAAGCGTGAGTGCTATGGATGCCGCTCGTAGGGAGACGAGAGCGGTCCATAGTGGTGTATTGATATGGTGAATATGTGGACTCGTAGCGCCACCTCAAAAGAGTTACTTGCAATGTAGTTCAGATAGCCACCGATGTCAAAGCTGGCTTGCTGCAGTTAAACTCCGCCACCCCCTTTGTTGATAATGATGCATATGTAGTTAGTTCTGATGTAAGTCTTGCTGAGTACATTTGTACTCACGTTTGCTTATTTTATGTTTTGCAGAGAGACGTCAGTCTCGCTAGTAGTTCCGCTTGGACTTCGACGTTTAGCTTGGTACCTCAGCTACGATGTTGTGTCCTCGGCAGGATCTGGTAGATAGTCAGGCTTCTCAGCCTTTTTCATTTGTAGATGTATGTACTCAGATATGTTAAGCTTCCGCTTGTGCTTGTTGCTTGAATGCTCTGAATGTTGGGTCATGAGACCCATGTTTGTAATATCTCGCTCCTCGGAGCCTAATGAATAAATATTTGAGTCGTAGAGTTATGTTGTGATGCCATGTTGTATGTACACATATTGAGCATATTGTGTGTATGTTTGAAATGCTTGGTATGTGTGGGATCCAACAATCTAGTTGTTTATCCTTGGCAGCCTCTCATATGGGGAAATGTAGTCTAGTGCTTCCTGAGCGATAGTAGTCCGCCACAGCCCGGTTCACCGGAGTCCCGCTAGCCCAAAGACTACTGCTTTGGACACTTGACTGGCGGCATGTGTTTCATTTCGTTCTATGTCTCGTCCTTCGGGAAATGTCACGCGGTGACATCCGAGTCTGTTAGCCCAAAGGTTACAGCCCAGATTCACACGTTGATGACCGACATGCTCGATGTGATTCATGTATGCCTGTCCCCATGGGTTAGTGCCGCTTTGGGTTCACGACTAGCCATGTCGGCCCGGGTTCTCTGTCATATGGATGCTAGCGACACTATCATATATGTGAGCCAAAAGGCGCAAACGGTCCCGGGCCATGGTAAGGCGACACCCGTGAGGATACCGTGCGTGAGGCCGCAAAGTGATATGAGGTGTTACAGGCTAGATCGGTGTGACCTAGAATCGGGGTCCTGACAGCGTTGGTATCAGAGCCTGACTGCCTGTAGGATTACCAAGCCAAACTGGTCGAAGTTGAGTCTAGAAATGCTTTAGTTATGTAAGGGAATTGATTGTGGAAGGGAATGTAAGGCTCTTTTTACTCCTTATACCTCATGGCCCTCCGATCTGAGTCAACCTCTTCTCTTCTACGGGGTTTAATAACTAGGCTTCTCATCTATCTATCAGGATGACGTTTACTAATCCATAGACCTTTAAGATTGTTGGTTCTAAGCCCAGTTCAGTTTCTACTATTTCCGTATGTTAACTGTTGATCTCGGAACCTTGATATGATGTTATTGAGTGGTTATGCCACCATTTTGCATGATGTCCCAAATCTTTTGAGCATTTACACCGTTATCTGTCCGAAGTCATCCTGTGTATCTAAATAGTCCGATGCATTTGCAAATCCCTTCCTCCGCTCCTCGATGTCCTTTGGGCCGATTAAGCACACCAATCGGTGAGTTGAGGTACCCTATTGCCTCGACATATATGTTGGAACTATTATTATGACCATAGGTGTCCTAGAGGATTATCTAGTAATCTAGCCATGCTTTATATCCCTAGTGTGATGATTCTGGCCATCATTCTCGAAAGCATCCCGTGATGCCATTTAGTTAGTAGGTATTCTATTCCTGGGTTCTTGAACCCGAGATTCACCCTACTTACCTCCTGTTGATAGTGTTTGCTAGTTCCTTTAGGATATTAGTAACCTTGCAATAGTCCTCGAGGTCTGTGGCATTTCCTTTCTTCCAAATACCATGAACCAATAAGGCAGAAGTTTTTTGAATTAAAAGATCACAATCAGAGTACTCTTGAGGAGTTCTCCATTCATAATTGTGAATCTGCCAGTTCTACCTTTCTGCATGGGTTATCTGGAAGAAATCTGTTGAACTTGGTTCGGCATATTAATCTGTGCATCCACAACTCAGAAAATTATACGTTCCTTCGAGTTGCTCTCTTTAGTTGTATCCCGGCCATCCTCTGTCAGTTGATAACCAAGAGTATGTGTGCATTTGTGTTCATCGATGCCCTGCTATTCTTGTGGTCCGTCGAGCCATTCTATTCTGGAATGACTAGGAGAAACAAACTCCAGTGCCTCATCCATATCTAGGATTGGGTCAAAGCAGTTGTATTCCGCAGATCAAAATGCCAATCTAGCTTTTGATTCTGTTCCACCTGGAGTGTTACCATCTTTATGTCAAGAATGTCATGAGAATTGCACCAAATCTTATGAATTCTTATTGCAGTGATACCTCTCGCCATCATTATTCATTCCTCGTTCCCGTGTTAATGTAACCGGAATGCCGACCAGTGAATCGTGTTGTGTGAAATCAATACTCCTAGCAACTGTGCTGCTTGGTAGTTAATGGACACTATTCTTATTCTTAGCGTGTTGGTTATCAAATCATCATCCTAAGATTGATCGTACTACCTAGTCCTTATTTCCGGTGTACTCTTCGATCAATGAGTTAGGATTGTGTCAATCCCTCACTCTTTTGATCATATCGTCTTGCCCTGAAAAGCAAGATTGCTCTCGAGCTTAGTAACGTATCGGTGGTTCGTAACTTTCCAAATATCTTCTTGGAAGTTGAGGGAGTCCCGGATTAGGGGGTGTTCGGATAGCCGGACTACCATCATCGGCCGGACTATCATTGGCCGGACTATCATCATCGACCGGACTCCAAGACTATGAAGATACAAGATTGAAGACTTCGCCCCGTGTCCGGATGGGACTTTCCTTGGCGTGGAAGGCAAGCTTGGCGATACGGATATGTAGATCTCCTACCATTGTAACCGACTCTATGCAACCCTAGCCCTCTCCGGTGTCTATATAAACCGGATGGCTCTAGTCCGTAGGACAACAACAACCCTTACAATCATACCATAGGCTAGCTTCTAGGGTATAGCCTCCTTGATCTCGTGGTAGATCCACTCTTGTAAACATCCACAATATCAATATCAATCAAGCAGGACGTAGGGTTTTACCTCCATCGAGAGGGCCCGAACCTGGGTAAAACATCGTGTCCCTTGTCTCCTCGTTACCATCCGCCTAGACGCATACGATTCGGGACCCCCTACCCGAGATCCGCCGGTTTTGACACCGACATTGGTGCTTTCATTGAGAGTTCCTTCGTGCCGCCACCGATAGGAAGGATGCCTCCTCCCGCCTCTTCAAGGACGGTATTTTCGCAAAGGAGCCTTGGCCGCCGCCAAACTGTCCGCTAGGTGGTTTCTTATGACCGCCCGTCCGCCACCGCTCGACAATGACCTCTCAAGTCGTCAAAAGCCCGCTGAGACAGTACATCACTACTGGGCCAGATTCCTCCTGGTTATGGACAGGATAAAGGACTGCCGAGAGGAAAACGCAATCACAATTTTGTGCAATAATTGCACGGACGAGGGAATCTTGAACGCCGTCAGCCATCGTGAAATTACACGCTTCGCCGACATGGCGTCCATAGTACGAAAGTATTGTGCGATGGAGAGTTTCCGGACAACCGAAAATATGTTTTGGGACAATCCGGCCCCGAATACAACCCTAGTCCGCAACAAAAGGGTGCATTACACTCAGGCACCAGATACAAAAACCAAAAAGCAAAAACCCCATAAAGGGCATGGAACCGCATTTAGAGGGATGGCTTAGCGAGACCTGTAAAATTCACAAGATGTATACGCCGTCCCAACACATAGCCTTCGAGCATGTTGGATATTACGGCAGGTGGCCAAAAGTGGAGAGGAGCTTCTAGCCCCGGAAAACCACTTCAACAAAATTGGTACGGTATCAACAGTCTTCGAGACTTTCGCATCAAATAATATGCGGAAACCAACAATCCGCAGCCTCGCCGAAGTCTACCAAGTAGCAACAACCAATCCATGGAGCGACACAACCATCACCTTCAACGCCAGCGACGAACCTAAATTCCGGACAGCCCGAGCTCCAGCCGCACTGGTACTTAGTCCAATAGTGGACAACTTTCGACTTACAAAAGTCCTCATGGATGGCGGCAGCGGATTAAACCTCATCTATGAGGAAACCCTTCAAAAAATGGAAATAGGCTGGAGCCGCATTGAGCGAAGCAGCACAACCTTTAGAGGAATAATCCCTAGCCGGGAGGCGCGCTGCACAGGAAAAATCACACTCGATGTGGTATTCGGCTCAACGGACAATTACAGATCCGAAGAAGTCACGTTCCAAGTGGCCCCGTTCAACAGCGGATATCACGCTATATTGGGACGAGAGGCATTCACAATTTTTCAAGCCGCACTTCATTACGGGTACATGAAGCTCAAAATGCCAGGGCCCGCAGAATAATCACTCGTTAGTGATCCGGACATAGCACTCGTGCGAAAACAAGACAGCCGCATTAGCCTTAGAGGCACTATCCAAAGCCCTAGCGGCAAAGGAACTCATCACGCAAGCGCCTACGGTGAATAGGACGATGTGATACTCGATAAAAGATCCAAGTCCACCTCCTTTAAACCAGCAGATGAAATTGTAAAATTCCAGGTCCACCCAATGGACCCTACAAAGACGGCTCCATCGGGCACAATTAAACCTCGATGTAGACGCCAGATCGCGAGAATTCCTTCGAAAATTGGGACATTTTTGCTCGGCACCCTCGGATATGCCCGAATCCCACGCAGATTGGCGTAACACAGCCTAAATATCCTAAAGGATTCAAGCCGCTTAAACAGTGCTCTTCGACGATTTTCCAACCCAAAAGACAGCAATGGGAGAAGAGCTAGCCAAATTATTGGAAGCCGGATTCATCGAGACATCAAGCATCCGGATTGGCTAACAAACCTGGTAATGGTACCAAAGAAGGACAAATCCGCACCTATGCATCGATTTCAAAGACCTAAATAAAGCCTGCCCAAAGGATCCCTTCCTCCCTCAAGATCGACCAAATCATCGATGCCACCGCAGGCACGATTCATTGTGCTTCCCGGACGATACTCCGCTATCATCAAATCAAGATGGCGAAGCGGATCGTCAAGAACGGCATTCATTACTCCATATGGACCATTCTCGCTTCAACACGATGCCCTTCGACTTAAAAACGCCGACGCAACATATCAGCGCATGATTCGGACATGTCCGCTACCCAGATCGGCAAAACAGAGAGGCATACGAGACGACGAGTCGCCAAAACTAAACACGCCGAAACTCTAGTAGACGACTTGAGGCTCACATTCGACAACCTCGAGCATATGACATCAAGCTGAATCCGAAAATGCGCGGGCGCATCACCGGAAAGCTGCCGGGCTTCATCGATCCGTAGAGGAATTGAAGCAAACCCAGCCAAGATCCGAGCTCTCACAGCTAGATATCCCAAAAGACCTCAAGCAAATATAAAATTGATCGATGCGATGCTCTAAGCCGCTTTATCTCCGCCTAGGAGAAAAGGCATTACCCTCTATCGCCTCCTTAGGCGCATCAACACTTCGAGTGGATGGATGCCGCCACCGCCGACTCAAGAAATAAAGGCCATATTGGCAACAACTGTCCGGTCTGCGCCCAACCTCGGGCGAACCAATGTTGTTATACATCGCAGCAACACATCAAGTTGTAAGCGCGGTACTCGTCGTCGAACAGAGAAAGAAGGACATAAATTCCTCTCCAAAACCAGTATACTACGATCCACCGTGTTAACCCCCGCAAGTCCTGCTACTCCGCACTATCGTAAGATAGCATACGGTGTTCATGGCATCCCGAAGCTCCGACACTAATTTCAAGAGTGTTCGATAACAAAGTGGCCTCTCAAGTACCACTTAACGACATTATAAACAACCGCGACGCGACGGGCAGGATTGCAAATGGGCCATTGAGCTCTTACCATTTGATATAACTTACAAACCTCGGCGAGCTATAAAGTCACAAGTTTTGGCTGACTTTGTCGCTGAATGGACCGGGTCGAACTCCCTAAAGAGTACGGCGATACTCCAATTGGATTATGCACTTCGACGGCTCTAAAATGTTAGCCGGATTGGGGTCTGGCGTCAGATTAACGCCCCCGACCGGGACACAGTCCAATACGCATTTCAGATAATGTACACGGACTCCAACAATGCAGCCAATACGAGGCCCTTTACATGGTCTCCGGATGGCAATTCCATGGGCATTCAACGCCTATAGGTGCGCGATTCAAACCTCGCAATATCCCAAATAAACGGAGACTTTGACGCCAAAGATCCGAAAATGGCAGCATACCGCAACGCTGTCCTAAAAATGTCCGCCCGTTCAAGGACTTGAATTCCATCACGAGCCCGGATAATAACCAAGCAGCCGACGATCGGCACGATCGGCGCAAAACGCGACGCTGTCCCTCCTAACACCTTCTCGAACGGTTTCTTCAAGCCATCCGCATTTATGGGAAGAGGAGTCCGAACTAACAAACCGGAACAAGCCGCACCAACCGCGATTCAGCCGATGACATAACACCTTCCGCCCACGACATAATGGCAGTAATTGCCCTGCGGATGTAACCATTCTCGCCTACTTGCTTAGGCAGGAGCTTCCCAAGACCAAAATGAGGCCCGCTGCATTGTCCGCGATCTAAAGCCTACAAGGTCTATGAGGGAGAACTTTATAAGAAAAGCACAACCGAGTCCTTCAAAGGTGTATCTCCAAGAGGAAGGGCGAAACCTCCGGCTGAAATTCATGCCGGACTAGGCGGACACCACGCCGCAGCTTGGGCCCTTGTAGGAAAGGCATTCCAGACAGGATTTTATTGGCCAACGCCCGAAAGCAGATGCTCAGACTTAGTCCAAAGATGCGCGGTTGTCGCCTCTTGCTAATCAGAGCTATATGCCACCCACCGCCTCAAAACTATACCCATTACCCGGCCGTCATGTCCGGGGCTTGACATGGTTGGACCACTTAAAGGGGGACCCACAAGCAAAGGTACCTATTGGTCATGGTGGATAAATTCACCAAATGGATAGAGGCCAAACCAGTTAAAACGGCAGAGTCCGGACCAGTGATAGACTTTATATCCGGGGTAGTACACCGCTATGGTGTCCCCACAAAGCATCATCACCAATAACGGCACGAACTTCACCGCCGATGAGGTTAAATCATGGTGCAAAAATATGGGCATCAAGCTCGATTACGCTCAGCCTATCATCCTCAAACCAACGGTCAAGTGGAACGAGCAAATGGTCTAATAATGAGCGGCATCAAACCCGCACTAGTGCGGTCCTCACGTAAATCTGACACGACCGGGTAGAGGAGCTTGACTCAGACTGGGGCTGCGGACAACGCTAACCATACTACCGGATTCACACCATTTTTATGGTATACGGCGCAGAAGCATTTTGCCTCGCGACATAATTCATGACTCACCTCGAAAAGCGCATGTACGAAGAAAGAGAGGCCGAGTTGATCGGCAGGACAGCTTGGACGCATTGAGGAACAACGCGACATCGCCAAGGCTCGCTCCGATTCTATCAGCAGCAGGCTCAAGATATCAAAGAGAGAAGTACGGGCCAAGACTTACAACGCTGGCGAACTGGTTCTACGCTCACGGACAAGAAAAGGACAAGCTCAAGCCCAAATGGGAAGGCCCTTCATCATCGATCAAGTCCCGACCGGCGGAGCGCATCATCTACTTAAATGCATCGGATAACCGACTCGAGCCGAACCCATGGAACGCAGCCCGCCTCCAAGATTCTATGTTTAGCGCCGACTAAGAGTTCGCCCTTTCCCCCGCCCAATTTTTTTTTTTTTCTCAGCTTCCTTTTGTTTATCTTTTTCTTCTCAACCCTATTCATCCAAGCCTTAAAGGGCCTACTTATGCAACATTCACAAGAATTGATGTGCCATCCGACTCATTATACCGGGGCTTCCTTACCAAAAGCTTAATTATAAGGGCTTTATGCCCAGACATGTGTCAAGCCTCCACATGTACCTTTTATTCACCATTATATGCATCGATATGACTTAAGTTTTGGCCAAGCTGGGTTGTTCTGCCTCTGTGCTTACCCCACGCTCCCGATTGTTCGCCTAGGAGGTAAAGGGAGCACCTCTCGCGATTGTTATCGCTGGTCAGCCGGATGTGTACCTCGACCGGGTGAAGCCGAAAGCTAGCGTTTTAAGGGAATATTCGGTCGGTGACTTAAAAGACGATTTTTATCCACTTATTTATCTGCCCCAGATGTTTTTCTGCTTTTTTCGCAGTCCGACATGCACTTTAGGGCATGCCACCCCAGAGGAAAGGAACCCTTAACGGAACTATTCTCCCCGAAGATGTTTCTTACTACCCATGTAATATAACATAACTAGTTGGGCACTTGTCCGATAAAGCACCGATGACCCCTACGCTGGTCTCCATGCATACCCCGGTTGTTTCATAACCGAGAAGGTATTCGACACACCGGACTCTAGGGTCCCGAGGTCGGCTTAAAAGGTCGGCAAAGACAAACGATCTACAATCCGCTAGAAGGCATTTTATATGTCATTTTATAATACATTGTCAAATCGACCGATTGTATTCTTCCTCAATCCCGCCTAACAAAGTTGTCTAATTTACAGTCCTGTTGGGAAAATTTAGCGCCAACTCTACTTGGTCAGATACTAAACTCACAGGATCTCCTTCCCATTGGGCCCCACAGTCCGATTCGCCATGTGGTTGGGATCCGCCTTCTGTACCGCTGCCTTTACCATGGCCCAGCCTCCTCGGCACCTTGGCGGCAGGCGAAATCTTCCATAAATGGAAGCGCTGCCAAGACTTCGCAGCTTCTCCACAAGCTCCCCAAGACCATCGGGTAAGGAGAAGGCTGGCCATAAAGCTCGGATGACGCCGCCATTGCCTCGCCGAACTCGCTCGATCGGGTTGCAACATTCGAAGTTGATCACCCGCTGATACGGGCATCTCTCCGCAGGCGCACTGTGAGCATACCTCGCATATATTCTCATTCAATTGACTTCCTCGCCGAACTCTTCTTTTCAAAGGAGTTCGCCAAGCACTTACTATATATGCCGCGACGAAGCCGCTGATTCTCCTTAACGGAGCTCGATAGCTCGCCCGAACGCTTTCAGCTCTTCTCCAAGCTGGGCATGGGCATCCCGGAGCTTGTATCATGCTGCACCTTATGCAGCACCCTCTCGCCGCCTTTAGTTGGCGCAGGTTCTCGCCTGTCCGGATCTTGTCCCGCAGCACTGCAACGCCATTTTTAGACTTGCGCAAAGGCCAAACGCTACTTATCTTTCTAAAATAATGCGCTACTGTGAGAGGTCCTCGCTTTCCTCCTGCGCGCCAGAGTGCGGCCTCAAGTTGGGCCTTGCACTCTTGCAGCTCCCGAGACAGTTGGGTATTCTTCTCGGTAAAATCCTACGTTCCATATGATCCTTAAATCAGTTAATATAACTACTTTAAGTCTCGGGGCTACCGCATATATAACTATTAAATTCTCTTACCAGATGTCTTTTACATACCGCCCGTGGCTCGTAAAACCATCTTGAGCAGCACGAAGGTGCGCGGCCCCGTGTTAAAGGCATTCAACGCCTCGGGAGAAGCACGCGTCACGAATACTGTTCGGCGGCGCCTGTGATTCGTGGCACTCTCCACCTCAGACTTGGTGGCGGACAGTCTGTCGGCATCCTCCGTCGGAGGAACGTCCGGCTCGCGCTTTGCGCCGCCTCCCCCTCCGCATCAAAAGGGAGCTGGCTGGTAGAGGTTGGATTGGCAACCTCCACGCCCGCAGTCCGCAGACGCTTTTTCCCTATAAAAGTCATGAGCACTCAAACGCTTCCTAGGAACGTTGTTTCAAATAATGAATTGTGAACTACACCTTTGCGCGGCGACGTTTCAGTCGCGCCGTGCTCCTCTTCCGCCATCGTCCGGATGGCCTTTGTTGGTCAGCCACCGCTGGCTCGGCTTCTTCTAGGGGCGCCTCTGCACAGCGCCATCATATACGGTGGTCAGAAATGAGCAAGGAAGGAATGACGGTGTCAGGGCTTTGGTCGCAATCACCTGGGAAGCCGGATATAGTCCGGGATAGTCGGCCGTTATGGCGAATAAAGCATTGTCCATGCTGAGCTGGTGGAACACCCCGTTGATTAGCTCCACCTTTATGTCCGGATCCTCTTCGGAGGCCGGATCCTGGGATCTCTCCGGATCCTCGGGCTGCGGAGCCGGACTTAGCATGTCCTCCACGGTCCGGCGCAGTTCCTGCATCGAAAGAAGAACACAATATAAGAAACTTAAGTTTCAAAAGGCACGGGTCGGGCACGCAGAGTGTTCGCTTACCCATGGTCGGGGATTATTCATGGAGAACCCATTTAACGGTTCATCCGAGGGAAATCCTCCTTCTCCCCCTTATACAGGCCGGACAGGATCGTCACCAGATCTTCGGCCGAATCCGGCCCTTTGCGGCCACGGCGGGTGGCATCGTCCTCCCGCTGAAATCCCACATGGGCGTGCCCTCAGATTGTAGTGGCTGCACCTCAAGATAATGCATGTTGCCATGACTCCAATCATGGTCAACCGGCATGGGCCAAGAACCTTATTCGCCCATCAAATAATGGACGCCTTGTCTTCCTCCGATGGGGGGCTCATGACGCCAACTAAGGTGTTTCTTCAGAGGAGCATTGCTGAACTCCGGAGGCCGATCCAACAGGGTCCGCAGCGGAGCCGCCTTCTATATAAAACCATTCAAGGCCGTCCGGCGCTTCTTAGGGGTTCCGGATGGATATCCGTCCCGCAATGCGCCATATTTCGGCGCCGCCCACTTGATATATGGACCCTCGTGAGAGCGGGTACAAGGCGTAACAACCTCTTCCACAGCGCAAGTGGGGCTCGACGCCTGTGAATAGCTCAGAAGAGCTACGAACCCGCAATATGCAGGATTGAGGCGGCGTGAGGTGATGAAGCCGAGTCCGAGAACCTGTGAGCCCGCAGAGGAATGGATGTACAGGAAACCGAGCCCCTTATCGATAGGGGACGAAGCATACCCGCTCCCTTTGTTGGGATTTGGGGTAACCTCCGCTTGCTTCCCACCTTGTAGGTGGCCATCCCGGCTCGAACCGAACCATGAAGGCCGGAGGAGATATCCCCACATGGAGCTTCACCAGCCACAGCGGAATGAGCATCTCCTCCAATCTCCCGCAAAAGGCTGGGAGCGCGAGAAGAGGAGCCGTTGACGGTCCATGATGGAATGGATTCTTGGTCGAAAAGCGCCCGATGAGTATTTATGGAGGAAGATGGTGATTTGATCTGGATTCTGCCTCCCTTATAGGCAGATTATTCGCACAACTAGGGGGTAAAACATAAAAGACACCCTGGCTTTTCGCGTTCGCGCGACGCGTGGAAGAAGGCCACTATTGGGCGTGGAAGCCGAGATGCACAACATTGATGAGGAAGCTGGACACTATTCGGCAGGTACGTAGAACTTGAAGGAGAACCCGCCTTGCAACGCCGAAGACTACACACATGCTGGACTTATCGTCATTGAAGCCTGGTTCGGGGGCTACTGAGGGAGTCCCGGATTAGGGGGTGTCCGGATAGCCGCACTACCATCATCGGCCAGACTATCATCAACCGGACTCCAAGACTATGAAGATACAAGATTGAAGACTTCGCCCCGTGTCCGGATGGGACTTTCCTTGGCGTGGAAGGCAAGCTTGGCGATACGGATATGTAGATCTCCTACCATTGTAACCGACTCTATGTAACCCTAGCCCTCTCTGGTGTTTATATAAACCGGATGGCTCTAGTCCGTAGGACAACAATAACCCTTACAATCATACCATAGGCTAGCTTCTAGGGTTTAGCCTCCTTGATCTCGTGGTAGATCCACTCTTGTAAACATCCACAATATCAATATCAATCAAGCAGGACGTAGGGTTTTACCTCCATCGAGAGGGCCCGAACCTAGGTAAAACATCGTGTCCCTTGTCTCCTGTTACCTTTCGCCTAGACGCACAGTTCGGGACCCCCTACCCGAGATCCGCCGGTTTTGACACCGACAGAAGTGCTACCAGGTTGTCACCTGACCGCTATGTTGAGTTCGTCATCATGTTGGTTTTCCTCCAAACCACCCATTCTCCAAGAATCTGTGTTGGATACCCCTGAGCTAGTTGGTTAAGCCAAACAACAACTTGGAGAGTTGGAAGATAAAAGCTTGCCTGACTTAGTTCGTTCCAAAGGGATATTCCTGTGTAGTGTGTGTTGAAGAAAGATGATATCTTCATCGAATGGTTCCTGTGATCATTTGTTGAATCTATTGTCTTGTCCAAACTTTGACTCGAGTATGGGCTATCGTTAAGTCAAATCAGAACCAACGATATTCGTAATGTTGTCTTACTCGTGGTTGATCCCTCGATCATACACCATTACATATTTTGGTCTGACCAATGCTATCACCGTGTTCACATGACGGTGGAAATCCAGTGATATGGAAATTCTGATGAATTGTTGTTGAGCCCATCAACAGCATCTTGTCTCCCCCATGACTCATGTTGAGCATTAACCTAGTATTGGAAACTTGTGTAAGCATTTTCTTCATGACCGTTTGTGAAGCATATGTTTGGATGAAAGAAGTGACTTTCCCTAACTCATGTGCATCCGATGCAAGTTGCCACCGTGAGTTCGAGAAAGATTGTTTTTGATTCCTTTGGAATCATCCCAAGTCAGTCATGCATGTGCAAGGTACTCTTTGGTTTGATAGGTTGGCCACCTCCATTCTATATGTATTCCTAGCACACCAAGCCACTAATTGACTTGTTCAAGGAAAAGAAGTCTATGCTTGGGATCTAATCCATGGCCTTGCGTAAAGACTTTGATATCCTCGATGATGGTTCCCCACCTGAACTCGGTAGTGTTTTATTATAAGACTACTATGTGGTCATTGAGGGAGTCCTGGATTAGGGGGTGTTCGGATAGCCGGACTACCATCATCAGCCGAACTATCATCTCCCGGACTATCATCGTCGGCCGGACTCCAAGACTATGAAGATACAAGATTGAAGACTTCACCCCGTGTCCGGATGGGACTTTCCTTGGCGTGGAAGGCAAGCTTGGCGATACGGATATGTAGATATCCTACCATTGTAACCGACTCTATGTAACCCTAGCCCTCTTTGGTGTCTATATAAACCGGATGGCTTTAGTCCGTAGGACGACAATCACAACAACCCTTACAATCATACCATAGGCTAGCTTCTAGGGTTTAGCCTCCTTGATCTCGTGGTAGATCCACTCTTGTAAACATCCACAATATCAATATCAATCAAGCAGGACGAGGGTTTTACCTCCATCAAGAGGGCCCGAACACGGGTAAAACATCGTGTCCCTTGTCTCCTGTTACCATCCGCCTAGACGCACAGATTCGGGACCCCTACCGAGATCCGCCGGTTTTGACACCGACATTGGTGCTTTCATTGAGAGTTCCTCGTGTCGTCACCGATAGGCTTGATGGCCTCTTCAATCAACAACGACGCAGTCTGGTGAGACCTCTCCCGGACAGATCTTCGATTCGGGCGGCTTTGCTGCGGGCCAACTCACTTGGCCATCTAGAGCAGATCGAAGCTACGCCCTGGCCGTCGTGTCAGGTTTGGAAGCCTAAACTTCACGGCCGATATCCGCGGGGACTTGATCTCGATGGATCTGAGCCACGACCGAAGCGTGCCTTGCCGCTGTCACGATGGGCATGACCTAACTCGCCACGGACAGCACCTTGGAGGTCAGACCGGATCCGCCCGACTCATAGTCCGGAGCCGATCGCTCAATCGAGGACGGATGGCTGGACACCGCCTCGGAGCCGCAATTCCTATGGCGATGGAGCCGAACACTTACCTTGTCCCGTAAAGCCCATGACTCCGAGGTGCCGGACTCTCGCGGACTCCGCACCTCCTGCGCGCTACCGCCGAATCCGATTGGCGCCGATCATGGAATTCACCGCTGCGGACATCTTTCAGCACTCGCCCTTCGGCGATATCATAAATTCATTGAAGCATCTCTCGCTATCCGGAGAGCCCTGTCCGAACTACGGCCAGGACGGTTGTCACGCGGATGACGAAGAAATTCAGATCCCACCCACCACCCACTTCGTAGCCACCGTCGACGATCTAACCGACATACTCGACTACGACTCCGAAGACATCGACGGTATGGACGACGATGCCGGAGACTACCAAGAACCAGTGCCTACAGGACACTGGAAGACCACCTCGTCATACGACATATACATGGTGGAACCCCAAAAGATGGGGACGGCGAAGAAGCAGCGGAGGCCGATTCTTAAAAACAGCCAAGCGCCCGGCGTCGTGGCGCCGCTCTAAATCCCGCCACGGCAAGAATGGAGATTCCGACACGGAGATAATAACACCCCGAAAGTGCGAAGACAACTCCCTCCAAAGACGATCCAGCGCGAGGAGGAGGAAGCAAGCCCTCGGGAGGGCGGCGGGGCGAAGAGGTCGAGGATGACAATTATTACCTCCCTCCGGAAGCGAGGCAAGCCTCGACAGCAGCCAATTAATTGTCGTGCACGAGGATCCCGTCGAACAAGGCGTTTTAGGCGTGGGCTAATGGCCACGACAAACAGCCTAAAGAAAAAAGCAACAACAGCTTCAAGCTGATCAAGACCTCTTGGCCGACGAGATGGACCGAGGTCCTCGCGGCGAAGAGTATGAACTCGAGCGCCTCTCAAAAGTTACCCAAAACGCAAGTTGCTCCCCGATTAGATGAGGCAGCATCACCGGCGCTGTCTGGCAGACCGACCACCTCGTGGCGCGATAGAGAGGCGTGCAAGCCCTCCACCAAAACCGTACCCGGCATCACTCTAAAAGCGAGGAAGCCACGGGGAGCGTGCGGACTTGCGAGATATATTGGAGGACAAGGCAAGACAATCCAGATCTATCTATGGATCACGTGGACGCCCACGACCCACGGCGAATACCGTCGCACCGGATACAACTACTCCGGCGGGCCGAACACAGCAGATAACGCTCTCTCGAGCTACGTCGCGATATTGCTCATCTGAGGCGCCGACACCCACTATGCTTCAGCGACGAAGTAATGGATCATCAAATCCTGAAGGGTTCAAACCCGTTAATATCGAATCTACGATGGCACAACAGACCCACGGTGCGGATTGAGGATTATCTCCTCCATATACACATGGCCCGGCGGCAATCTTCACGCCATCAAATATCTCCCTCAAGCTTAAAGGACCAGCTCGGCATTGGCTTAACATCCTGCCCGCAGAGTCAATTGGATCTGGGAAGACACGGAAGCCGCATTCCTCGACAACTTCAGAACGCGTATATGCGACCACCGGACTTGAGATGACCTAAGCCACATAATCCAGCAGCGCATTTAATCGGCCAGCAATTCGACACGGTTCTTAACAAAGAAAAATCAAATCGCCGATTGTCCGGATGCGAGGCACTCGCTGCCTTCAAACATAACATCGCGACGAGTGGCTGGCCCGGCACCTAGGACAGAGAAGCGAAATCCATGGCAGCCCTCACATCCCTCATGACCCGCTTACATGCGGGAGAGGATAGCTGGCTCGCTCGCGAGTAAAACCCAAAGAAAAACGCTGGCAGTCCGGATACCAAGGACCGCAATGGCAGGTTGCGTCGAAACAAAAACAAACGCCGCGTAACGGCGGCGGCAATGAGGATACGGCAGTCAACGCCGGATTCCGAGGCTCAAACGCGGTCAGCGGAAGAAGCCATTCAAAAGAACCACTCGGGCCGCCCAATTTGGACCGAATACTCGACCGCTCTTGTCAAATACATGGAACCCCGAAAAGCCAGCTAGCCATACCAACAGAGATTGTTGGGTATTCAAGCAGGCGAGCAAATTAATCGCGAAAATAGTGACAAGGGGCTACAGCGATGACGAGGAAGAGACCCGGCCGCCGAACAACGAGAGGACAAAGGATTCCCCCTCAAGTTGGGCGGTAAACATGATATACGCATAGCATATTCCCAAGAGGGAGCGTGCACTAAAGGGGCGATATCGCGATGGAGCGATCGCCCTAAAATTCAACCCATGGTCCTCTTGCCCGATCACTTTCGATCGAAGAGACCATCCGACCGATATCCTCCATGGCGGATTCGCGCATTGGTTTTAGACCCAATTCGTTGATGGATTTCACCTCACGAGTCCCGATGGACGGCGGCGGTTACTGAACCTGCTTTATCAGATACGGTGCGCAAGATGGGCATAGACCCTTCAAGGATTAAACCTACAACGACGACCTTCAAAGGCGTCATACCGTGTCGAGGCCAATTATGCGAGTGCTCGGTTACACTGGAAGTGGTCTTGGATCCCGGATAATTTCGAAGCAAGGAGTTAATCTTGACATAGTCCCGTTCCGCAGCGGCTATCACGCTCTGCTCGGACGAACGCGCTTGCAACATTCAACGCGGTGCCGCATTATGCATACCTTAAGCTCAAGATGCCAGCCCTCGTGGAGTCATCACGGTCAATGGAAACACGGGCGCTCCTCCGAGCGGAGGAACATACAATGGCTCTCGCGGCAAAGTCTGAGCAGCCTTTTAAGGCAATTCTCGAGTCCGGCCATTAAGCGACCGGACATGACCAAACGCTACCGGAGCAACATCAACCAAGACCACGGCATGTTCCGTACGCAGCGTAGCAATGCGGCCCCAACCCCAGCCCTCGCAAAATTGCAAGACAAACTCTCCGCGTACATAATTACATACTGGAGATACCATGGGCATAGGGGAAGGGCACAACCACAACAAACCAGTGCGGTTCGACCACACCAGGGCTCCAAAGTGTGTCGCTCTTTTTCTTTTATTTTTTCTCTTTTTATACAGAACTCGGTCCGTGGCGAACCCGCCGAACTCATGATGCAACAGCCGGGGAAGGACAAAGGCATGACGAACACTCGGTGGTCTCCTTCACGAGCATTAAATTTGTTAAATACAACATTCGCCGACCTACCCCGAGAGAGACGCCTTTAATTAAATCCAATCCCTTGATTTCCGCACTATTTGTATCATTACAGGCGATAGCATATCTTCTCGAATAAAATGCAGCACTTTTTTCCTATAATTGCATTACTTTATATATATATATATATATATATATATATATATATATATATATATATATATATATATATATGTTCATTTACGACATGTTGCATCCGTGCATCTTAGTACGCCAAACACACCAGGGCTTATGTCCTCCGCTTTATGGTGTGATAAAGTCCAGACACTTTCACAAGTGCGGCACCTCAACTTATAGCATTATAAGAATCAGCTCGAATCATGCCTTGGGTCAATAGTTGGGTTTGCCGGCCCCATGTTCGGCACCTTACGTTCCGTTCTATCGGCTAAGGTAGCACTGGGAGAACCACTGCGATCGCGCCCGGTTGAGCCGGGTTAACGCCTCGATGAGAAAGCTAAAACTGACCGGCATGATAAGGCGAGGACTAGTCGCTGTTCGAGAGGTCCTTCGGGTCCTTAAAGACCTCGCCGCTTGAGCGAAGTTCGGATTATGTCCGATGAAGGCGTGGATAGCGCCCCAATTCGGTCTTCGAATACTAGGGGCTTCACCGAAATTTAAAATTATAGAATTCTATGGCTAAGTGAGAGTGTTCAAGAACTATAAGTCCGGTTGCCTTGTTCGTTGTGTTGAGCGCCTCCTAGATGGACCCAAAATGGGAAAAAGAGTGCTCAAGTTTATCCGAACACCCCAGCACTCGTGGCATGGGGGCTGAAGTCGACGACTTGCCATCTCTCGATTTAATAAACGGCCGCACTGAAGGTAATATTTTAAATTAAACAAGCGTTGCTTAGCGATATGAACAAAGTTTTCAGCGCACAGGATAACACATTGCGAATTCACTCAAAATTACATCCCCAGGGCACTCATCCGCAATCTTGCGGGCACCCTTCAGGACAGCCTTATAGTAAATTTGGGCGACGATGCTCCTTGCCCGCTGGTGGCGCGTCGCTGATTAGCTTCTCCGCATCCAGCTTGCCCCAATGCACCTTTGCGCGGGCAAGGGCCCGACGAGCACCTTCAATACAAAGCGGCGCTTGATAACCTCCACCCGGGGACACGCATCCACCAGCCGTCGACGAGGCCGAAGTAGCTCCTGGCATGGCCTCTCCGAGCCACAGCCGGACTATGAGGCCCTTCATGGCCTGCTCGGCCTCCTTGTGAACCTCGACCAGCTGCTTGACTCGTCGCTAGGGGCACCGGATGGCCGGCCTCGAAAGATCTTGAGACGAAGACCTTCTCCGTTGAGCTCCCTCCTCGGCTCGGTAGAATCTGGCGGCATCGGACACGCTGCGAGGCAGATCTGCAAACGCCTCGAGAGCTCGAACGGGTAAGTAACACGTAATTTACATTCACATGCTTGCTTTGCATGAAAATGCCTTACCGCCGCTATCTTCCTCATCAATTCAACCTCTGAAGGGACTTATGGGCCTCGGCCTTGGCGGTTTGGCACTTTCGAGAGCGAGGCAAGCTCGGACTCTCGAGTCTTTGAGTCACACTCCAAACTCTCATGCTTTTCCATGAGAGCCTGGAGCTCTTGCTGGACCACCGCCACCCGCGCCTCCTGCTTTTCTCGCTCTGTCCGTTCCGTGGCCGCATTGAGATCGGCCGCAGACACGGCCTCCTTCAGGGTCGCCACCTCGTTCGTGGCCCCCTGCAGTACCCATGTTATCCTTGTTATTTTTGTCGCAACCTAAATCCTTTTACAAGGTACAAATTCAAAATGGTGTTACTCACCTTCTTTGTCTTGGAGCTGCTTCTGGCGCGGCCGAGCTCTTGCGGACCGCTCGAGCTCCTGCTTCAACGCACCGAGCTCCATGATCGGTCTGGCAGAGGTCAAGCAAGACAGCCTGCAATCCATATTGACATAATTTTTAGCAACCCTGCGTATATCTTTTTAAGATCCTAAGTCCGCTTTTCTTTCCAAACACCGAACCGAGCATCGGGCTACTGTCTATGCGGTATTACATTGCATATTTTAACTTCTTACCTCAAAGCCCGATAGAAGGCTATTGCGAGCTGTCAGCCCGCCTTTGGCGAAGCTGCACCTTTGAATCACCGCACTCATAATAGTGCGGTGTTCTTCCTCGATGGAAGCGCTCTGCAGCGCCCAACAAATCGCCCGGCGCCTCCGGTTGGGCGGAAGCCGCCGGTGTCCACGGTCTTGCCCTTGATCGAAGGGCCGCTGCCGGACTCCGAACCATGTGGGTTACATTGTGGAGTCCGGCGCAGTCCGGAGGACGCCTTGTGGCGCCCGGGCCTCCCCGATGGGTCCCTTCGGGATCCCACCTCGGCGTCCTCGGTGTCGCGAGGGTGGAGGCGGTCGGGATGGATTCTACATCCGGCGAAGCCAACGACCCACTCGATGAAGCGGGGAGATCATCGCGGCGGACTACAGGCGGTATGCGGCATTAGAATGACACTATGTGACGAGAAAAGAAATTATAAATCATTCAGAATCCGGATACTTACGATCTCGCGGAGGCCTGGCCCTTGAAGGCCATTCTTCCTCGCCAGCGTTGGCGTTGGCGAGCTGTCCGGGAATAGTCCTTCCCTCTTGGACCCTCCGTCCTCCCCAGTTGGGGAAGCCTTCCTCTTCCTCTCTCCTCCTGCGGAGAGAGTCCTCTTCCTCCTCCTCATTCTCGGGAGGAGTCAGCCCCGAGTCGTCGGACACACTGAAAACGGGCACTCTTTTGAGCACCCGTGGCCTCCTTCTTGGCCTTCTTCTCCGGCACCACGTGCGGTGCGGAACCAGCAACCTCGCTAGACGGCGTCTCTTGGATTTTTCGGCATAGGAGCCGGACGGGTAATCTGCTCCGCCTTCTTCATCCAGTCCTGTCAAAGGAAAAGGGAAATTAAAACCCGATAGAGTCAAACTATGGAAAACAAGTGTCCGTAAAGGGTAGAATCACTTACCTCGTCACCAAGGCTGCGGCGAAATCCGCGATCTTGATCGGCGGATGCGGGGCCGGCGCCCTTGAACAGCACCTTCCAGCGCCGCCAGACGTTGTGTCGAAGAGCTTGTTCAGCGCCTGGTGCTGTTCCGGATCGAACTCCCATAGATTGAATGCCCGCTCTTGGCATGGGAGAATCCGGCGGACGAGCATGACTTGGACCATGTTAACCAGCCTGAGCTTCTTCACTAGCTTCTTGATACAGGCTTGGAGTCCCGTCAGCTCCTTCAAACTACCCCACAGCAAGCCCTTCTCTTTCCAGGAGGTGAGCTGCGTGGGGATACCAGATCTAAACTCGGGGGCCGCCGCCCATTTAGGGTCACGCGGCTCGGTGATGTAGAACCACCCCGATTGCCACCCCTTGACGGATTCCACGAAGGCCCCTTCGAACCAAAGGACGTTGGGCATCTTGCCCAACATGGCGCCTCCGACTCCGCTTGAATGCCCTTCACTACCTTCGCTTGACATTGAAGGTCTTGAGCCACAAGCGAAGTGGGGCTGGATGCGAGGAAGGCCTCGCACACCCACGATAAACGCCGAGATGTTGAGGATGAATTTGGCGCCGGATCATGGAAATCCAGGCCGTAGTAGAACATGAGCCCCGGACAAAGGGGTGAAGTGGAAAGCCCGATCCGCGGAGGAAGTGGGAAAGAAAGACAACCTCTCATGGGGCTTGGGGGTGGGGATGAGCTGCCCTCGTCGGGCAGCGGTGCGCTGATGTCGCCGGAGAGGTATCCGGCGCCGCAGAGTTTAGCGATTTGCTCCTCCTTAACGGTGGAGGCCAACCATTTACCTCCCGCCGGACATGGTCGGAGAAGGTTGAGACGAGATGCGCGATCTTGGGCGCTGGAGCTCGAGTCTTGCGGAGATGGATAAGCAAAGGAGGAAGAAGGCGAGGTGAGAAGGTGAATCCTTATCCCTTATATGGGCGGGCGAAGTCTTACGCGTCCCCACCGCCCGGTAAAACTCGCTTATCTCCCTAGTGTCACCATCAATGACGCGTTGGGTTACCCACGCCGTATTGATGAGAATCCCGGATTAAGGGAAACACGATCTCGCTCGACAAGACGTGCCAAGGAAACCGCCGCTAAATGCGCTAAGGTGGTAAAGTAAAAACAATTTGAGTAAAGGCTTGGTAGTGGTGTGACGTCATGCCATGGAAAACGCCGCAGATTGAACTTGTGTATATATTATTATTCTCTCTACGGTGGAATGTGGAATTTATTTTGCGAGCGGACACTATCCTGGTGTTCACAATCTTCTATCATTTGGAGGAGGAACCCGCCTTGCAATGCCAAGCAATATACATGCCGGACTTATCGTCATTGAAGCCTGGTTCGTGGGCTCTTGAGGAGTCTGGATTAGGGGTGTCCGGATAGCGGACTACCATCATCACCGAACTATCATCTGCCGGACTATCATCATCGGCGGACTCCAAGACTATGAAGATACAAGATTGAAGACTTCACCCCGTGTCCGGATGGGACTTTCCTTGGCGTGGAAGGCAAGCTTGGCGATACGGATATGTAGATCTCCTACCATTGTAACCGACTCTATGTAACCCTAGCCCTCTCCGGTGTCTACATAAACCGGATGGCTTTAGTCCGTAGGACGACAATCACAACAACCCTTACAATCATACCATAGGCTAGCTTCTAGGGTTTAGCCTCCTTGATCTCGTGGTAGATCCACTCTTGTAAACATCCACAGTATCAATATCAATCAAGCAGGACGTAGGGTTTTACCTCCATCAAGAGGGCCCGAACCTGGGTAAAACATCGTGTCCCTTGTCTCCTATTACCATCCGCCTAGACGCACAGTTCGGGACCCCCTACCCGAGATCCGCCGGTTTTGACACCGACAGTCATGCTTGTCTCGAACAACATGTTCACATGTTGGTAGCAGAACCCGCTCATGTTTTGGAGCTCACTACCATAGTCCATCTCCCGAGAATCTCGCAACATCATCTCGTCGATTTGTGTTGCACCCTTCCCTTTTCAAACATGCTGAGTCTGGAGTATCCTATTACCAATCGGATCTGAATCTCAGGCAGATATGATGGTTGGAACATTCCCAACAGTTGCATTTTGTTCCCAGCTTGCACCCCATTGTGCCAATTTCCATGGGCTGCCCCTCTCAGTAATTGATGTCTAGGATCATCCTCAAAAGTGGACTTACCATGTGTCCCATCCATTTCCGATGATAAGCAAATCATCCATTGCGTTGTCTTCAACAAGGTAGTCCACATCATCCATTCTAGCCCAAGTATGTCATTCTTTCGAACTCCTTCAAATGATCGATTGTGATTGCCTTAGGCTGGTATAAAGAGTTCCAACGATCTATGGATCAAAAGTAATTCTTTTTGCCACTTAAGGGAATAGTTCTTTGCGTCACTTTTCCCAAGGTGCCCGTTACGGAATCCTGGCAATTATTTCCTCGCCACCTTGACACCATCCACCATCTCTCTAAGCATGGAATTGATGCCCACCAAATCAAACCTCGTTGTTTGTTCTTCCATCCCTCTCGATGTGTTCTGTGCCTCAACTCAAGATGTTTCAACCTCTCATTCCACGAGTTGATCTTGTGTCACAGCCCTAGAGCTTGCTTGTAACTAGTGGCAATGCATCCATGCATCATGTTTAATTTTCATGAAATTTGAAATGGGGATGACAAACCCTAGCACTAAATGAAATGCATTTAGGATCCAAATAAAAATATTCTCAATGAACCCAAAATGCTCTTCAGAAAAGTTCATTATTTTTGGATTGGTCTAGAACCTCTCCCAAAATGGTGCACATTTTCCTAGGCCATTCTGGATTTTTGAATTAAATCATTACTTAATTGCATTTGGGCATTTAAATACTATAAAATATTTTAAATGCTCAAATAATCCCAAACTGAAATGTTTATCAGAGGATATATTTCCAACAAGTGGTCATGAGCAGTTGCATGATTTTTGGGATTGATTTAGTATTTTTAATAAAGCCACAAAGCTGCAGAAAAATAGAAAACAGGAATTAAAAAGAGAGAGAGAGAACTTACCTGGCGCCCAACCTGGCCCAGCTCCTCCAGCCGGCCCAGCCCACCTGGCAAGTGCCAGTCATCGCCTACCTCTGCAAGTAGGCAGAGGAGGGACACGGCGACGCACCCGAGCTCGCCACGCCTCCTCCCGCTGCTTTGCCTCACCGAGGCGCCTCAAGCCCTCCTCGGCGCCGCTCTGGACCCCCAGGCCCTCTCCTCTCCTGGACCTCTCTCCTGCCCTGCTCTCTCTCTCTCTCTCGCGAACCGAACACGCGTCGTCGCGCCGCTGCTGCCGTTGCCGCGACCACCGGCCCTCCCCCGCTTCCCCGGCTAGTCCACAAGCTCCGCGACATCTCCCTCGACCCCCTCACTGAGCCACGCCCGCGGAAGCCCCCGCGTCGCGCCTCGAGCTCGTCTTCAAGCTTCGGCCGCCGGCAACCTCATCTTTGATTCGCCGCCGTCCGAGCCTCCCCGAGCACGCCGAGGCCACCTCTGCAACCGCTGTGAGCTCATGGACCGATTCCCCCTCCTCTCCTACTCGCGTTCATGCTCTAGCTCCGTTCCCCATCTCCGCCAAGCTTCTTCGCCGCCATTGCCAACGAGCTCCGTGCTCTTGAGCTCGGCCGCTCGCCCAAGCATCACCAGAGTGCTCGGCGGCCCTAGGAACACAAGCACCCACAGGTTTGCCTCGCTGCGTGCCTCAGAAGGCCATCTTCGCTGTTGCTTCGAGCTCGGGCCGCCCAAGTGGTCGCCGCCGTAGTTCCCGACCTCCCTCGCCAGCACTTTGCTCCGTTGGATGCGGTGCACATCCAAAACCCGTGAGGGCCAAACCACGAGCCCAATGGTTGGGATGGCGAAACCCCACACCTTCGCCGTGCGGAATGGTTGCCGCCGGCCAGATTCCGGCGAGGCCGACGTGGCGACATCATTAGTTGCTAATGAGCCCGCTAATCACCCCTCTAGAGCCACTGACGTGTGGGACCCTGAGCCTAATTAGGTTAGTCTAAATTTCTGTTAAGTTTAGTACTAATATATGTGGACCCCACGTGCCAGCTTTGACTTGGTCAAGTCAGTGTTGACCGGACCCACCTGTCTGTGGGACTAACCAGCTTGAGTCACTGACGTGTGGACCCCACACGTCAGGTTTGACCTGGTCAGCCACGGTTGACCTGCTGACGCAATGTTGTTGTCATGATGACGCAGTAAGGAATTTCTGGATTTAAAATAATTCAGGAAATTCCAGAAAATGTCCTAAACTTCTAAAAATCATATAAATTCAACCGTAGCTCAGAATGAAATAATTTATATATGAAAAATGATCAGAAAATTATGAAGAAACTGTTTATGGCACTTTCATGCATGATTGAACAAGTTAACCTCACTGAATAGGATGAATCATGATTAGGGTAATTTATGAACTAGCATTTGGAGATGGAGTTTAATCTTGTTTGAGTTTCGCTTCAATTAACATGGCTAGATATTGCATTAGGTGAATTCAGTACCTTAACATGACATGTCATTCATGTGAATGTGCATTGCATTGATTGTGTTCTTTCTCAGTTGCCGGTGTTTGTCCCCTCTTAGTAGACGATGTTCCGACGATTGTTCGATGACACCGATCAAGAACTATATTATCTTCAGAAGTGCCAGGCAAGCAAAACCCCATTGTTCATTCCGATATAATACCACTCTCTCTCGCTCCTGCTCTATTTTACTGCATTAGGACAACAACGACTCATGTGTTACTTGCTGCGGTAGCTGAACACCTTTATCCTCTACATGACCTGTCATTCCACAGTAAATAGATGAAACCCACTAGCATGAGTAGAAGTTGTTTGAGCCCTGTTGTGCCTACTCATTCATGCTTGTTTGTCGTGCCTGCTACTGCTTAGAGTTGAGTCAGGTCTGATTCATCGGGAATGAATTGGAATGGTGTGTGAACATGTCCTACTATGTGTGAGCTAAGTGTGTGAACACGTTTTGGTAAAGGTAGCGGTGAGAGGCCATGTAGGAGTACATGGTGGGTTGTCTCATTGAAACCGTCCTCAGGAACTGAGTTCTGTGTTTGTCATCCATGAAACAGTTACTACCACACATTGGGATCCTTATTTGACTCTCTCGGCTTCTTAACCACCCTTGTCCTCTGTTCAGGAGTTGCAACTAGTTTCTGGTGTTTGTAGGATATGTGTTGGAGGTCGTGCGTAGCGCTGACCCTAGGGGTGGGCTATGATGCGGTAGATACACCGTGGCCCGGTGTACCGATTCGCCCGTTTGGTGTCTCGGGAACCCTGCACACATCGTTAGGGGCCGTTAGTGGAAACCTCGGCCGGACTACCTGCGGATGGAACCCGAATAGGCGATAAGCCTGGACTAGGGACTTGAGTGTTTAGGTAGGCCGTGGCCGACACCCACGTTGGGCTTCCGCTTGAAGGTTTCCGAGTACATGTCATGTAAACGGCGGTAAGTGGTGAGAGTGTGTGTGAAGAAGTACACCCCTACAGGGTTAATATGATCTATTCGAATAGCCGTGTCCGCAGAAAAGGACTTCTGGGTTGCCTATATCAGTTCATAGACAAGTGAAAGTGGATACTCTAAAATGCGCAAGATAAGCGTGAGTGCTATGGATGGCGTTCTCGTAGGTAGACGGGAGCGGATCCATAGTGGTGTATTGATATGGTGAATATGTGGACTCATGTGCGCCACCTCAAAAGAGTTACTTGCAGTCGTAGTTCAGGATAGCCACCGAGTCAAAGCTGGCTTGCTGCAGTCAAACTCCACCACCCCCTTTGTTGATAATGATGCATATGTAGTTAGTTCTGATGTAAGTATTGTTGAGTACGTTTGTACTCATGTTTGCTTATTTTATGTTTTGCAGAGAGACGTCATTCTCGCTAGTAGTTCCGCTTGGACTCCGACGTTTAGCTTGTTACCTCAGCTACGATCTTGTGTCCTCGGCAGGATCTGATAGATAGTCAGGCTTCTCAGCCTCTTTTTAATTTGTAGATGCATGTACTCATACATGTTAAGCTTTCGCTTGTGCTTTGACTTGTATGCTCTGATTGTTGGGTCATGAGACCCATGTTTGTAATATCTCGCTCCTCGGAACCTAATGAATATATATTTGAGTCGTAGAGTTATGTTGTGATGCCATGTTGTATTTACACATATTGAGCATATTGTGTGTATGTTTGAAATGCTTGGTATGTGTGGGATCCGACAATCTAGTTGTTTATCCTTGGCAGCCTCTCATATGGGGAAATGTAGTCTAGTGCTTCTGGCGATAGTAGTCCGCTACAGCCGGTTCACCGGAGTCCTCGCTAGCCCAAAGACTACTGCTTTGGACACTTGACTGGCTGGCATGTGTTTCACTTGTTCCTATGTCTGTCCCCTCGGGAAATGTCACGCGGTGACATCCGAGTCTGCCTAGCCTGCTACAGCCCGGGTTACCGGAGTCCTGTTAGCCCAGTGCTACAGCCCGGATTCATACGTTGATGATCGACATGCTCGATGTGATTCATGTATGCCTGTCCCCATGGGTTAGTGCCGCTTTGGGTTCACGACTAGCCATGTCGGCCCGGGTTCTCTGTCATATGGATGCTAGCGACACTATCATATACGTGAGCCAAAAGACGCAAACGGTCCCGGGCCATGGTAAGGCGACACCCGTGTGAATACCGTGCGTGAGGCCGCAAAGTGATATGAGGTGTTACCGGCTAGATCGATGTGACTTGGAATCGGGGTCCTGACAGCGTTGGTATCGAGCCCCGATTGCTCAGAGGATTACCAAGCCAAACTGGTCGAAGTTGTGTCTAGAAATGCTTTAGTTATGTAAGGGAATTGATTTTGGGAGGGAACGTAAGGCTCTTTTTACTCCTTATACCTCATGGCCTTCTGATCTGAGTCATCCTCTTCTCTTTTACGGGGTTTAAGAACTAGGCTTCTCATCTATCTATCAGGATGACGTGTTACAAATCCATAGACCTTTAAGATTGTTGGATTAAGCCCCAGTTCAGTTCCTACTATTTCTGTATGTTAACTGTTGATCTCGGAACCTTGATATTGTTATGTTGAGTGGTTATGCCACCATTTTTGCAGGATGTCTCAAATCATTTTGAGCATTTACAGCCGTTATGCTGTCCGAGTCATCCCAGGTCTCTAAATAGTCTGATGAATTTGCAAATCCTTTCCTTCCATTTCCGATGTCCTTTTGGTCAGAATAAGTACACTAATTAGTATGTTGAGGTACTCCGTTGCCTCGGCGTAGATGTTGGAGCTATTATTATGACCCTAGGTGTTTAGGAAGTCACCTAGCAATTTAGCAATGCTTTTGTATTCCCAGTGTGATGATTCTGGCCATTATTCTTGAAAGCATCCCGTGATGTTATTAGTTAGTAGGCATTCTATTCCTGGGTTCTTGAACTCGAGATTCACCCTACTTCATGTTGTTAGTATTTACTAGTTCCTTTAGGATATTAGTAACCTTGCAATAGTCCTCGAGGTCCGTGGTATTTCCTTCTTCCAAATACCATGAACTGCTTATGGCAGAAGTTCTTTTGAGCCAAAAGATCACAACCAGAGTGCTCTTGAGGAGTACTCCATTCATAATTGTGAATCTGCCAATTCTACCTCTCTGCATGGACTATCCGGAAGAAATGTTGAGCTTTGCTCGACATACTAATCTATGCATCCACAACTCAGAAAGTGATATGTTCCTCGAGTTGTTCCTCCTTAGTTGTATTCTGACCCCCGTCTGTCAATTGATAGTCAGGAATAGTCGTGCATTCGTCATCGATGCCTATTATTCTTGTGGTCTGTCAAGCCATTCTATCCGGGAATGACTAGGAGAAACAAACTCCAGCACCTCGTCCATATCTAGGATTGGGTCAAGCACTTGTATTCAACAGATTAAAATGCCAATCCAGCTTTTGTTCTGTTCTACCTTGGAGTGTTACCATCTTTATGTCCAGAGTGTCATGAGAATCGCACCACCTCTTATGGATTCTTGACGCAGTGATACTTCTCGTCATCATTATTCATTCCTCGGTCCCGAGTTGTTGTAACCGGAATGCCGACGAGTGAATTGTGATGTGTGAAATCAATACTCCTAGCAACTCGTTGCTTGGTAGTAAATGGACAATATTCTCATTCTTAGCGTGTTGGTTGCTAAATCATCATCCTAAGGTTGATCGTGCCACCTAGTCCTTATTTCTGGTGCACTCTTCGATCAATGAGTTAGGATTGTGTCAATCCCTCACTCTTTTGATCATATCATCTTGCCGTGAAAAGCAAGATTGTTCTCGAGCTTAGCAACATATTGGTGGTTCGTGATTTTCCGAATATCCTCTCGGAAGTATCATCAGGTCGTCACCTGACCTCTATGTTGAGCTCGTGATCAAGTTGGTTTATCCCTATAAACCACCCTTTCTCCACGAATCTGTGTTGGATATCTCTGAGCTAATTGGTTGAGCTAGACAAAAACTTGGAGAGTGGAAGATAAAAGCTTGCCTAACTTAGTTCGTTCCAAAGGGATATCCTTGTGTAGTTTGTGTTGAAGAAAGATGATATCTTCATCGATTGGTCCCTGTGATCAATTGTTGGACCTATTGTCTTATCAATCCTTTGACTTGAGTATGGGCTATTGTCAAGTCAAAGCAGAACCAATGATGTTCGTAATGTTGTCTTACTCGTGGTTCATCCCTTGAGCATACACCATTACATCTTATGGTCTGATCAATGCTATCACCGTGTTCACATGATGGTGGAAGTCCAGTGATATGGAAATTCTGATGAGTTGATGTTGAGCCCATCAGCAGCATTTTGTCTCCCCCATGATTCATGTTGAACATCAACCTAGTGTTGAAAACTTTGTAAGCGATGCCTTCGTGTTCCGTTCATGAAGCTTATGCTTGGATGAAAGAAGTGACTTTCTCCAAGTTCACGTGCATTAGGTGTAAGTTGCCACTCTGAATTCGAGAAAGGTTTGTTTTGTTTCCCTTGGAATCATCCCAAATCAGTCATGCATATGTACGAAGTATTCTATGGTTTGGCAGATTAATTACCTCCACTCCATATGTATCCCTAGCACACCAAGCCACTGATTGATTTGTTCAAGGAGAAGGAGTTCCTTCATAACAACTAGTCATGACTTATGTTAGGACTTCGTTATCCTCGATGATGGTTCCCAACCTGAACTCGGTAGAGTTTCATTATAAGACTACTATGTGGTCATGCTTGTCTCGAACAACATGTTCACATGTTTGTAGCAGAACCCGCTCATGTTTTGGAGCTCACTACCATAGTCCATCTCCCGAGAATCTCGCAACATCATCTCGTTGATTTGTGTTGCACCTTCCTTTTCGGACATGCTTTGAGTGCGAGTATCCTATTACCAATCGGATCTGAATCTCGGTGCAGATATGATGGTTGGAACATTCCCAACAGTTGCATTATGTTCCCAGCTTGCACCCCATTGTGCCAATTTTAATGGGCTGCCCTTCTCAGTAATTGATGTCTAGGATCATCCTCAAAAGTGGACTTACCATGGGTCCCATCCATTTCCGATGATAAGCAATCATCCATTGCGTTGTCTTCAACAAGGTAGTCCACATCATCCATTCTAGTTCGAGTATGTCTTTTATTCGAACTCTTTCAACCAATCGATTGTGATTGCCTTAGGCTGGTATGAAGAGTTTCAATGATCTCTGAATTAAAAGCAATTCTTTCTACCACTTCAGGGAATAATCCTATGAGTCACCTCCTCTAAGGTTCCCCGTAATAGAATCGTGGTAATTATCTCCTCGCTACTTGAACCATCCGCCATCTTCTTAAGCGTGGAATAGTTGCCTACCGAATCGAACTTCACCATCCGTTACTTTCCATCCATCTTGATGTATGTTTTGTGTCCCAACTTAAGAGATGTTTCAACGTCTCACTGCATGAGTTGATTCGGAGTGCTTGACCTCCGAGGAGATCAATTCCTCTGGAGTTTCTTTCTGTCGTCGCCGTGTTGGATGAAGTTCTAAAAGCAAGACGTCAAGATCAAGATGATGCAATGAATCAACATCCTCGAGAAAGACATCTGGATCGTGAAGTTTGTGCTAGCTTGTGTCCCCTCTGTCTTCTTACCTCACGTCTTGAATCTCGGGACGAGATTCTTGTTTAGTGGGGGTGAGTTGTCACAGCCCTAGAGCTTGCTTGTAACTAGTGGCAATGCATCCATGCATCATGTTTAATTTTCATGAAATTTGAAATGGGGATGACAAACCCTAGCACTAAATGAAATGCATTTAGGATCCAAATAAAAATATTCTCAATGAACCCAAAATGCTCTTCAGAAAAGTTCATTATTTTTGGATTGGTCTAGAACCTCTGCCAAAATGGTGCACATTTTCCTAGGCCATTCTGGATTTTTGAATTAAATCATTCCTTAATTGCATTTGGGCATTTAAATACTATAAAATATTTTAAATGCTCAAATAATCCTAAACTGAAATGTTCTTGTAGGATATATTTCCAACAAAGTGGTCATGAGCAGTTGCATGATTTTTGGGATTGATTTAGTATTTTTAATAAAGCCACAAAGCTGCAGAAAAATAGAAAACAGGAATTAAAAGAGAAAGAGAGAGAACTTACCTGGCGCCCCACCTGGCCCAGCTCCTCCAGCCGGCCCAGCCCACCTAGAAAGTGCCAGTCATCGCCTACCTCTGCCAGTAGGCAGAGGAGGGACACGACGCACGCGCCCGAGCTCGCCACGCCTCCACCCTGCTCGCCTGCCTCACCGAGGCGCCTCGAAGCCCCTCCTCGGCGCCGCTCTGGACCCCCTGGGCCCTCTCCTCTCTCCCTGGACCTCTCTCCCTGCCCCGTCTCTCTGTCTCTCTCCAGAATCGGCAGCGCCATCGCCGCCGCTCGTCGTTGCCGCGACCACCAGCCCTCCCTCGCTTCCCCGGCAAGTCTACAAGCTCCGCGACGTCTCCCTCGACCCCCTCACTGAGCCACGCCCCGCCGAAATCCCCGCAGCGTCGCCCTCGAGCTCGTCTTCAACCTTCGGCCGCCGGCAACCTCATCTTCGATTCGCCGCCGTCCGAGCCTCCCCGAGCACGCCGAGGCCACCTCTGCAACCGCTGTGAGCTCACGAACCGATTGCCCCTCCTCTCCTACTCGCGTTCATGCTCTAGCTCTGTTCCCCATCTCCGCCGAAGCTCGCCGCCGCCATTGCCAACGAGCTCCGTGCTCTTGAGCTCGGCCGCTCGCCCAAGCATCACCAGAGTGCTCGCCGCGCTCCTAGGAACCTGAAGCACCCACGGGTTTGCCCTGTCGTGCCCTGTAGTGTCATCTTCGCCGTTGCCCGAGCTCCGGTCGCCGCCCAAGTGGTCGCCGCCATAGTTCCCGACCTCCCCTCACCCAGACGCCTGCTCCGTTGGATGCGGTGCACATCCAGCAGCCCGTAGGGCCAAACCGCGAGCCCAATGGTCGCCGGATGGCGAAACCCCACACCTTCGTAAATGCGGAATGGTTGCCGTCGGCCGATTCGGCGAGGCCGACGATGGCGACATCATTAGTTGCTAATGAGCCCGCTAATCACCCTCTAGAGCCACCGACGTGGGACCACGAGCCTAATTAGGTTAGTCTAAATTTCATTAAGTTTAGTACTAATATATGTGGACCCCACGTGCGCCTTTGACTTGGTCAAGTCGGTGTTGACCGGACCCACACATGCGTGGGACTAACCAGTTGAGTCAGCGACGTGTGGAACCCACACGTCAGTTTGACCTGGTCAGCCACGGTTGACCTCGCCGACCTTAATTTGTTGTCATGAGGACGCAGTAAGGAATTTCTGGATTTAAAATAATTCAGGAAATTCCAGAAAATGTCCTAAACTTCTAAAAATCATATAAATTCAACCGTAGCTCAGAATGGAATAATTTATATATGAAAAATGATTAGAAAATTATGAAGAATCTGTTTATGGCACTTTCATGCATGATTGAACAAGTTAACCTCACTGAATAGGATGAATCATGATTAGGGTAATTTCTGAACTAGCATTTGGAGATGGAGTTTAATCTTGTTTGAGTTCCACTTCAATTAACATGGCTAGATATTGCATTAGGTGAATTCAGTACCTTAACATGACATGTCATTCATGTGAATGTGCATTGCATTGATTGTGTTCTTTCTCAGTTGCCGGTGTTTGTCCCCTCTCAGTAGACGATGTTTCGACGATTGTTCGATGACACCGATCAAGAACTATATTATCTTCAGAAGTGCCAGGCAAGCAAAACCCCCTTGTTCATTCTGATATAATCCCACTCTCTCTCACTCCTGCTCTATTTTACTGCATTAGGACAACAACGACTCATGTGTTACTTGCTGCGGTAGCTGAACCCCTTTATCCTCTGCATGACTGTCATTCCACAAGAATAGATGAAACCCACTAGCATGAGTAGGAGTTGTTTGAGCCCTGTTGTGCCTACTCATTCATGCTTGTTTGTCATGCCTGCTACTGCTTAGAGTTGAGTCAGGTCCGATTCATCGGGAATGAATTGGAATGGTGTGTGAACATGTCCTACTGTGTGTGAGCTAAGTGTGTGAACACGTTTTGGTAAAGGTAGCGGTGAGAGGCCATGTAGGAGTACATGGTGGGTTGTCTCATTGAAACCGTCCTCAGGAACTGAGTTCTGTGTTTGTGATCCATGAAACAGTTCCTACCACACATTGGGATCCTTAATTGACTCTCTCGGCTTCTTAACCACCCTTGTCCTCTGTCCGGGAGTTGCAACTAGTTTACGGTGTTTGTAGGATATGTGTTGGAGGCCGTGCGTGGCGCTGACCCTAGGGGTGGGCTATGATGCGGTAGATACACCGTGGCCGGTGTACCGATTCGCCTGCTTGGTGTCTCGGGAACCCTGCACACATTGTTCGGGGCCATAGTGGAAACCTCGGCGGACTCCTGCGGATGGAACCCGAATAGGTGATAAACCTGGACTAGGTACTTGAGTGTTTAGGTAGGCCGTGGCCGAAACCCACGTTGGGCTTCCGCTTGAAGGTTGCCGAGTACATGTCGTGTAAACGGCGGTAAGTGTTGAGATCGTGTGTGAAGAAGTACACCCCTGCAGGGTTAATATGATCTATTCGAATAGCCATGTCCGCGGAAAAGGACTTCCGGGTTGCCTATATCAGTTCATAGACAAGTGAAAGTGGATACTCTAAAATGCGCAAGAGAAGCGTGAGTGCTATGGATGGCGTTCTCGTAGGTAGACGGGAGCGGATCCATAGTGGTGTATTGATATGGTGAATATGTGGACTCGTGTGCGCCACCTCAAAAGAGTTACTTGCAGTCCTAGTTCAGGATAGCCACCGAGTCAAAGCTGGCTTGCTGCAGTCAAACTCCACCACCCCCTTTGTTGATAATGATGCATATGTAGTTAGTTCTGATGTAAGTCTTGCTAAGTACGTTTGTACTCACGTTTGCTTATTTTATGTTTTGCAGAGACACGTCAGTCTCGCTAGTAGTTCCGCTTGGACTCCGACGTTTAGCTTGTTACCTCAGCTACGATCTTGTGTCCTCGGCAGGATCTGATAGATAGTCAGGCTTCTCAGCCTCTTTTTCATTTGTAGATGTCTGTACTCAGACATGTTAAGCTTCCGCTTGTTCTTTGACTTGTATGCTCTGATTGTTGGGTCATGAGACCCATGTTTGTAATATCTCGCTCCTCGGAGCCTAATGAATAAATATTTGAGTCGTAGAGTTATGTTGTGATGCCATGTTGTATTTACACATATTGAGCATATTGTGTGTATGTTTGAAATGCTTGGTATGTGTGGGATCCGACAATCTAGTTGTTTATCCTTGGCAGCCTCTCATATGGGGAAATGTAGTCTAGTGCTTCTGAGCGATAGTAGTCCGCTACAGCCCAGATTCACCGGAGTCCTGCTAGCCCAAAGACTCTGCTTTGGACACTTGGTCTGGCGGCATGTGTTTCACTTCGTTCCTATGTCATCCCCTCGGGAAATGTCACTTGGTGACATCCGAGTCCTGCCTAGCCTGCTACAGCCGGGTTACCGGAGTCCTGTTAGCCAGTGCTACAGCCCGATTCATACGTTGATGACCGACATGCTCGATGTGATTCATGTATGCCTGTCCCCATGGGTTAGTGCCGCTTTGGGTTCACGACTAGCCATGTCGGCCCGGGTTCTCTGTCATATGGATGCTAGCGACACTATCATATACGTGAGCAAAAAGACGCAAACGGTCCCGGGCCATGGTAAGGCGACACCCATGGGAATACCGTGCGTGAGGCCGCAAAGTGATATGAGGTGTTACCAGCTAGATCGATGTGACTTGGAATCGGGGTCCTGAAATTTTGAGTGCTCGATCTTCGAGGAGATCGTTTCCTATTGAGTTTCTTTCTGTCGCCATCGTCTTGGATGAAGATCTCAAAAGCAAGGACGTCAAGATCAATTGGAGCAATGAACCAACCTATTCGGGAAGGGAATTGGATCGACAAGATCGTGTTAGTTTTGTGTCCCCTCTGTGTACTTACCTCACGTCTTGAATCTCGGGACGAGATTCTTGTTTAGTGGGGGTGAGTTGTCACATCCCTAGCCTTGCAATGCACTAGTGCTAGCTTGGTTGTTGCATCATGTCTAAATTTATTGAAAGTTGAAATGGGGATTGCTCAAACCCTACACCAAACCAAATCAAATAGGTTCAAATAAAAATATTTCAATGAACCCAAAATGCCCTTCAGAAAAGTTTATCATTTTTGGATTGGTTTAAAACCTCTGCCAAAAATGGTGCACATATTTCTAGGCCATTCTCGATTTTTGAATTAAATCATATGGTATTTGCATTTGGGCATTAGTTTGCTAAATAATATTTTAAATGCTCAAATAATCACAAACTAAAATGTTCACTGTAGGATATATTCCCAACAGTGATCATGAGTAGTTTCATGATTTTTGGAAGTGTCTAAGTATTTTCAATAAAGCCCTAAAACTACAGAATAATAGAAAACAGAATTTAATAGAAACAACAGAGAGAGAGGCTCTCCTGGGCCATTTACCTGGCAGCCCACTTACCTAGCCAAACCCCTGTAGCCGGTCCAGCCCACCTCCTGGCCCGTGCCAGTCATCACCTACCTCTGCCAGTAGGCAGAGGAGGGAGACAGTGCACACACGCGCAAGGCGCCACGCTTCCTCCCTGCTCGCCTGCCTCACCAAGGCGCCTCGAAGCCCCTCCTCAGCGCCGCTCTGGACCCCGCCGACCCCCTCGTCCTCTCCCCTCTCTCCCTGGACCTCTTTCCCATCCTCTGCTCTCTCTCTCTCACGGCAACCCGAACGGATCCATTGCCACCGTCGCGCCGCCGCCAAGCGCCCACCGATCTCCCCACGCCCAGTGAGCTATCCCACGAGATCCGCCCGCTGCCCGCACCTCACGCTAAAACCCAGGACCCGGACGCCTCAAGCCTCGTCCTCGAAGCTCGTCTTCTCCGCCTGACGGCCGCCGGACGCCATCGGCAAATTCGCCGCCTCCAGTCGACCCGAGCCCATCGAGCTGCGCCCGACCTCCCAGTGAGCCTCGCCGTTTTCCCCTCTCTCCCTGGCTCTTTTCCTCCCTTAACGCCAATGTCCACGGAGCGGAGAGCTCACCGCCGCCGTGGTTCCTTGCCGCGTGGCAGTGGCCACCGCAGCCAGCGCTACCGAGCGCCACCGTGCTCGGTGAACCCCAGAGCACGTAGCACCTGCCGCTTTAATCCCTAGTGCCCGAAGGCCGACCCGCCCACACCGAACTCCAGCGACCACCGCGAGCTCCGTTCCGGCGAGCTCGGGCCGTCTCATCCTCTTCCGCTCACACAGGAGACGCGACGCTCTTCCAGCTATCCGTCGAGCCCCTCCTCCGTTCGTTTGGTCGCCGGAGCAAGAAACCCGAAGGCCTCCGCCGCCTCGGCCTCGCCGGCGACTCAACGCCGGCGGGATTGATTCGTTTGACCAGGGGTTTGACCTCCCCTAGGTCAATGACAGGTGGGACCAGAGCCCTACTAATTTTAGCTTAGTTCTAATTAACTTTTAGTTAACCCACTAAGTCACTGACGTGTGGACCCGCCCCTGTTAGTTATTAGTTAGGTTTAGTTAGTGCTAATTAACCTAGATTAGTACTTAACCTAACACTAACTAACTCGGTTAGTTAGTTGTGTCACTGACTAGTGGACCCCACTGGTCAGGTTTGACCTGGATGCGCCCAGTTGACCTGCTGACATCAGGGTGATGTCATGCTGACGCAATAACCCATTTTCTGGATTTATTATAATTCAGGAAATTCCAGAAAATAGCTCAAACTTCTAAAATTCATAGAAATTCAACCGTAGCTCCAAATGAAATAAGTTATATATGAAAAATGATCAGAAAAAACCAATCTATCCATCTGTACTGGTTTCATGCATGATAAAGCAACTTAAACCTGCTGTTTATATCGAAACATGATAATGCACTATTTAAATTCATAATTTGAGTTTGGGATTGAACCTTTGGTTCAAAATGACCCAAATCCATTTGGTTGTAGTTGCACTAGGCCAACACACTCATATTGACATGTCATGAGCATGCATCATATTGTGCATTGCATTGGTTGTGTTTCTTTCTCAGTTGCCGGTAATTGCCCCCTCTCGATAGACGCGTTTCGACGATGTGATCAATGACACTGATGAAGAACTATGCTATCTCCAGAAGTGCCAGGCAAGCAAAACCCCCTTGTTCATTCCGATACAATCCCACTCTCTCGCTCCTGCTCTCTTTTACTGCATTAGGACAACAACGATTCATCTGTTATTGCTGCGGTAGCTGAACCCCTTTATCCTCTGCATGACCTGTCATTCCACAGTAATTAGATGAAACCCACTAGCATGAGTAGGAGTTGTTTGAGGCCTGATGTGCCTACTCATTCATGCTTGTTTGTCATGCCTGTTACTGCTTAGAGTTGAGTCAGGTCTGATTCACCGGGAATGAATTGGAATGGTGTGTGAACATGTCCTACTTTGTGTGAGCTAAGTGTGTGAACATGGTTTGGTAAAGGTAGAGGTGAGAGGCCATGTAGGAGTACATGGTGGGTTGTCTCATTGCAGCCGTCCTCAGGAACTGAGTTCTGTGTTTGTGATCCATGAAACAGTTACTACCACACATTGGGATCCTTAATTGACTCTCTCAGCTTCTTAACCACCCTTGTTCTCTGTCCAGGAGTTGCAACTAGTTTCTGGTGTTTGTAGGATATGTGTTGGAGGCCGTGCGTAGCGCTGACCCTAGGGGTGGGCTATGATGCGGTAGATACACCGTGGCCTCGTGTACCGAATGCCCGTTTGGTATCTCGGGAACCCTGCACATCGTTCGGGGCCGTTAGTGGAAACCTCGGCGGACTCCTGCGGATGGAACCTGAATAGGCGATAAACCTGGACTAGGGACTTGAGTGTTTAGGTAGGCCGTGGCCGACACCCTCGCTGGGCTTCCGCTTGAAGGTTGCCGAGTACATGTCGTGTAAACGGCGATAAGTGGTGAGAGCGTGTGTGAAGAAGTACACCCCCGCAGGGTTAATATGATCTATTCGAATAGCCGTGTCCACGGAAAAGGACTTCTGGGTTGCCTATATCAGTTCATAGACAAGTCAAAGTGGATACCCTAAAATGCGCAAGATAAGCGTGAGTGCTATGGATGGCGTTCTCGTAGGGAGACGAGAGCGGGTCCATAGTGGGTGAATATGTGGACTCGTGTGCGCCACCTCAAAAGAGTTACTTGCAGTCATAGTTCAGGATAGCCACCGATGTCAAAGCTGGCTTGCTGCAGTTAAACTCCACCACCCCCTTTGTTGATAATGATGCATATGTAGTTAGTTACGATGTAAGTCTTGCTGAGTACATTTGTACTCACGCTTATGTATTTTATGTTTTGCGAGAGACGCGGCCTCGCTTAGTAGTTCCGCTTGGACTTCGACGCTTAGCTTGTTACCTCAGCTACGATCTTGTGTCCTCGGTAGGATCTGGTAGATAGTCAGGCTTCTCAGCCTTTTTCATTTGTAGATGTCTGTACTCAGACATGTTAAGCTTCCGCTTGTGCTTGTTGCTTGAATGTTTCAATGTTGGGTCATGAGACCCATGTTTGTAATATCTCGCCTCGGAGCCTAATGAATAAATATTTGAGTCGAGAGTTATGTTGTGATGCCATGTTGTATCTACACATATTGAGCATATTGTGTGTGTGTTTGAAATGCTTGGTATGTGTGGGATCCGACAATCTAGTTGTTTATCCTTGGCAGCCTCTCATATGGGGAAATGTAGTCTAGTGCTTCCTGAGCGATAGTAGTCCGCTACAGCCCGGTTCACCGGAGTCCTGCTAGCCCAGCACTACTGCTTTGGACACTTGACTGGCCGGCATGTGTTTCATTTCGTTCCTATGTCTGTCCCTTCGGGGAAATGTCACGCGGTGACATCCGGAGTCCTGTTAGTCCAGTGCTACAGCCCGGATTCACACGTTGATGACCGACATGCTCGATGTGATTCATGTATGCCTGTCCCCATGGGTTAGTGCCGCTTTGGGTTCACGACTAGCCATGTCGGCCCGGGTTCTCTGTCATATGGATGCTAGCGACACTATCATATACGTGAGCCAAAAGGAGCAAACGGTCCCGGACCATGGTAAGGCGACACCCGTGGGGATACCGTGCGTGAGGCCGCAAAGTGATATGAGGTGTTACAGGCTAGATCGGTGTGACCTAGAATCGGGGTCCTGACAGCGGCGTCCCTAAAGAAAGCGCTGTCCGAGGCCGAAAACAAAGCGGCCTTGGAATGCAAGGAGCGCGAAAAGCAAAGTGCTAGAGTGGGCGAGGTATAAAGAGAGCTCCGTGACCTCGGCAAGAAGTGCCATCCGTGGAGCATAATCTGAAAATTAAGGAGGCCGAGCTTGCGAAGGCCCTTGTAAGTTTGAAGGATGCCAAGGCGAAGCGAGAAAGCACAACAGAGATCCAGGAGGCCAAAAGATAGCAGCGGTAAGAAATTATTTATGCAAAGCGAACATGTGGAGAGGCGCTTTTTACTTACTCAATACGGAGCTCTCGAGGGCATTTGCAGATCTGCCACGCAGCGCCAGACGCTGCGGAGTTCTACTGTGCATGGAGGGGAGCTCAACGGAGAAGCTATTCTGGTCCCAAGATGTGGGGCCGAACATCCGATGCCGAGCGACCAATCAAGCAGCTTGGTCGAACTCCACAGGCGGCCGAACTGGCTATGAAGGACTTCATAGTCGATGTGGCTCGGTGAGCTACTGCCCAGTAGCTACTTTGGCCTGATCAAGAAGATGGTGGATGCCTGCCCGCGGCTTGAAGTGATCAAGAGATCCGTTTGCATTGAAGGTGCCCGCCGAGCTTTTTCCCGTGTCAAGGTGCATTGGGACAAGCTAGATGCGGAGAAGCTGGTCAAGGACGGGCCGCCAGAGGGCAAGGTGCATCGCCATCCCAAAATGTACTACGATGGCGTGATGAAGGGTGCTCGTCTCGTTGCCAATGAGTGTACCAAGGACGCCATATTTGAATGAATTCACTTCTGTCATGTTTGTAATTAAAGACGAAGTTACTTTCGCTATGTAGCGCTTTTGTTATTTAAAATATTACCTGCCAGCGGCTGTTTATAAAATCACGAAAGTAGGCCACTGTCACCTTCCGCCCCACATGACTAGCTTTGGGGTGTTCTGTGGAAAACCAGCACACTCTTTATCCAAATGTTTGGTCCATTAAGGAGGTGTCTGGCGCAGTGAACAAGGCAATCGGACTATGCGCGCGGCTTTATAACTTTCACTTAGCCATAGAAGTCTACAATTTTAAATTTTGGTGAAGCCCCTTGAATCCGGAAGACCGAATTGGGCCGCTATACACGCCTAGATCGGACGAAGCCGATTTATCGCCTAAAGCGGAAATTTTTTAAGGATTTTAAAACCTCTCGAACAGCGACCAGCTCTCGCCGCATCATGCCGGTCAGCCGCTTTCATCGAGGTGCTCGTCCGGAAGAACCGGGACACAATCGCAGTAGTTCTCCCTGCGCTACCTTAGCCGATATAACGGAACGTAAGGCACCAAAACAAGGGAGCCAGGCTATCCCAACTGTAGACCCAGGACACGATTCGGAGCTGATGCATATAGTGCTATAAGTTCGGGGTGCCACACTATTGAAAGTGTTCGGACTTTAGTTGTCGTATAGCTGGGCGCCATAAGAAGCCCCTGGAAAATCGGCCGCACCAAGGTGTACGGATGCAATATCAAATAAACATTTATAAGAGAAAAATGCTCAAATGAGAATAATAAGCTGAGGTTATATATAATCTCTCATTGACAAAAAATATGTTTAAGCGTACATTTACAATGGATGCGTTTAAGTAGATATAAAATAGGACTATTTGACATGTCCTATCCAGGGGCAGGCTGTGTTCAGGTAGATAAAGCAGGTATAATGATCGTAAATAGATTCCACTTGGGTATTTTCTTCTGTGTACAACGTCTTTTGCCTCCTTGGATTTCTCTTCCCTGTGAGTCCGGCAATTCGGCTCTTTTGAGGATGTTGGGCCAACGCGGTGTCCTGAAAGGTAAGAGGGAAAGAGTATGATAGTATTTGGCGGTTACCCGCACTATTGACTGAGTCGTTAATGCGCCTCCGCCTATGCCCATGGTATTTTAAGTGCGTAATTGTGTGTGCGGCACCTAATGCTGCTTTGATGGGGCTTAAGAGGAGGCGGACTGCTAGTCACGCCTTGGCGTGCTCGATGATCCTGCTATGGGTGCTCCGGACTCGCTTGACTGTGCTCGAAGTTGTTGTCGCCGGATTGGTTTGTTGGAGAAGGTCGCATTATACTTCCACCACAAGGGTTGCAGTATGTTCTTCTATTCGCAGGGAGCGGTCCATATTTCCGTTCACTGTTATGACCCCGGGTGGTCCTGGCATCTTGAGCTTGAGATACGCGTAGTGTGGTACCGCATTGAATCTGGCGAATGCGGTTCGTCCGAGCAGTGCATGGTATCCACTGCGGAAGGGGACGATATCAAAGATTAACTCTTCGCTTCGGAAGTTATCCAGAGATCCGAAGACCACTTCCAATGTTATAGAGCCCGTACAGTGGGCTTCTACTCCAGGAGTTACACCTTTAAAGGTGGTTTTAGTGGGCTTGATCCTTGAAGGGTCAACGCCCATTTTGCGCACTGTGTCCTGGTAAAGCAGGTTTAGGCTGCTGCCACCATCCATAAGGACACGCGTGAAGTGGAATCCGTCAATGATTGGGTCTAGGACCAATGCGGCCGAGCCGCCGTGACGGATGCTAATAGGGTGATCCCTACGATTAAAGGTGATCGAGCAAGCTGACCAAGGGTTGAATTTGGGGGCGACTGGCTCCATCGCGTAGACGTCCCTTAGTGCCCGCTTCCGTTCCCGCTTGGGGATGTGCGTGGCATAGATCATGTTGACCGTTTTCACCTTGGGGGGTGGGGGGAATTTCTTCTGTCCCCCCGTGTTCGGACGTCGGGGCTCCTCGAAATCGTCGCTGTGTAGCCCCTTGTCCTTCGGCGTTTATCTTGCCGGCCTGTTTGAATACCCAGCAATCTCTATTTGTGTGGTTGGCTGGTTTGTCCGGGGTGCCATGAATTTTGCACGAGCGCTCCAGTATGCGGTCTAGACTGGACGGTCCCTAATTATTTCTTTTGAACGGCTTCTTCCGCTGACCGGGCTTGGATCCACTGAATCCGGCGTTGACTACCGTGTCTTCAGTGCTATCGCCGTTGTTCCGTCGCTTATGTCTGTTACGCTGTGGCTTGCGGTTATTGTCGCGGCCATCCGAATATCTAGACTGTGGTGTAGTGCGGCTGCGGGCCAACCAACTGTCCTCGCCCGCGCAAAAGCGGGTCATTAGTGTTGTGAGAGCTGCCATGGACTTGGGTTTTTCCTGGCCGAGGTGTCGAGCGAGCCACTCATCATGGATATTATGCTTGAAAGCCGCCAGGGCTTCGGTGTCCGGACAGTCAACTATTTGGTTCTTCTTAGTTAGGAACTGAGTCCATAATTTCCTGGCTCACTCTCCGGGCTGTTGAGTAATGTGGCTCAAGTCGTCGGCGTCAGGTGGTCGCCCATATGTGCCCTGGAAGATGTCAAGGAATGCGTCTTCTAGGTTTTCCCAGCTGCCAATGGAGTTGGCTAGAAGGTTGTTTAGCCAGTGTCGGGCTGGTCCTTTGAGCTTAAGGGGAAGGTACTTGATGGCGTGCAGATCGTCTCCGCGGGCCATGTGAATGTGGAGAAGAAAATCTTCGATCCATACTGCGGGGTCTGTTGTGCCATCATATGATTCGATGTTTACGGGTTTGAACCCTTCTGGGAATTCATGATCCATTACTTCGTCAGTGAAGCAGAGGGGGTACGCGGCGCCTCTGTGCCGGGCTATGTGGCTATGTAGGTCGAATTGCTCTTGGTGGCTATATTCGGCCCGGCCAGACTTGTTGAAGGTGTGTCTGGTGTGACGGTCCTCGTCGCGTACCGAGGCGCGTTCCCGCGATCCGTAGATCGATCTTGGTTGTCCTGATTTGTTGCCCTGGGTCGTAGTATGTTGGCGTGGGGGTGTTGGCCGGTATGCAAACTGGTATGCCGTTTTATCCCGGCCACGAGGTGGCCGGTCAGCCGTGTGGTGCTTGAGTCCGTATTCCTCGGCTGCCAGGACTTCAGTCCATCTGTCTGTGAGCAGGTCTTGATCAGCTTGGAGTTGCTGCTGCTTCTTTTTCAGGCTCCTCGCAGTGGCTATAAGCTGACGCTTGAAGCGCTCCTGCTCTACGGGATCCTCAGGCATGCCGAACTCGTCGTCGCTGAGGTTAATCTCGTCTTCGGAGGGGGGCATGTAGCTTTCCTCCTCCGGGTATTCGTCCGTCGCCTGTTCTTCTAGGTTGACCTGCTCATCCTCCTGTTCAGCCTGCTCGAAGGCGGGCTGTTCAGGGTTGTATTCTTCTTCGGCACCATTCGGATTGTTTTCATCTCCTGGGCCGGTATTAGTGTGGCGGGGCTTGGAATGGCGCCGACGAAGCCCATTCTTTGGTTTTTTCCCTGAGGTTTTATCCTCCGTTGCCACATCGCCATTTGTTTCCTTCGGAGTGTCCACCATATATATCATAAGAAGAGGTGGCTGTCCACCGCCAGTGAGCGGTGGTTCATGTTCTTCTCCTGCATCATCGTCCATACCGTCGATGTCTTCGGAGTCGTAGTTCAGTACCTAGGTTAAGTCATCGACCGTGGCAATGAAGTGGGTGGTGGGTGGGCAACAAATTCCTTCGTCGCCTGCCTCCCACTCGAGCCGGACATAGTTCGGCGAAGAGCCTCCTGACAAAGAGAGAGACTTTAATGAGTCTAGCATGTCGCCAAAGGGTGAGTGCTGGAACATATCCGCAGCGGTGAACTCCATTACCGGAGCCCATCCTGGTCCGACGGGCTCGGGAGCGTGCGTACTGGAACCAACGTCCGGGTTCGGAGTCACAGGCCACCGCAGAGGTAAGGCCCGTGTTCAGCTCCACTGCCGATGAGTGTGCAACCTGGGGGGAGGGGTCCATCCCTCCGTCCCTAGGCAGCGCAACCTGCTCCGGATCTAGGTTCGGAGATAATGCGGGGGCGATACCCCGAGCTTCGTCCGATGGTAGGTCTAAGCCATGTTCGTCGTGACTGTCCGGTGCTCCTGGCATAGGCCCAAATCGATCGAAGATCAAGTCTCCGCGGATGACCGCTGTGTAGTTAAGGTTTCCGAACCTGACCTGGTGGACAGGGGCGTAGCTATCGATGTGCTCCAGATGGTCAAGCGAGTTGGCCCGCAGTGCGAAGCCGCCGAACACGAAGATCTGTCCGGGGAAGAAGGTGTCGCCCTGGACAGCGTCGTTGATGATTATTGGAGGAGCCATCGAGCCTGACAGCGACAACGCAGAGGAACTCTCAATGAAAGCACCAACGTCGGTGTCAAAACCGGCGGATCTTGGGTAGGGGGTCCCGATCTGTGCGTCAAGGCTGATGGTGACAGGAAGCAAGGGACACAGATGTTTACCTAGGTTCGGGCCCTCTCGATGGAGGTAAAACCCTACTTACTGCTTGATTAATATTGATGATATGGATATTACAAGAGTAGATCTACCACAAGATCGTAGAGGCTAAACCCTAAGAGCTAGCCTATGATGGTATGATCGTAATTGTGATCGGCCTTCTAAGGACCAACCTCTCCGATTTATATAGACACCAGAGAGGGCTAGGGTTTACATGTAGTCGGTTACAAGGAAGGAAATATAATATCGGATTGCCAAGCTTGCCTTCCACGCCAAGGAAAGTCCCATCCGGACACGGGCCTAAGTCTTGAGTCTTGTATCTTCACGCTTCAATAGTCCGGACATTGTACACAGTCCGGCTGTCCGGATACCCCCTAATCCAGGACTCCCTCACCCTCCAAGGCTAGCAGTTGAAGGCGAGGCCGAGCCGTCCGTACCAGAGCCACTTCAACCACGCCGTCCTGCGCCTCACCGCTGCCGCTCCAACTTTGCCACCGTCCACCGCACCGGAGGTATTCCTGCTATGCCTTCCTTCGCCGCCTCGGATCTGCTTCCCCTCCGTCCAAGCCTGCACCCTCCTCCAAAACATCGGTTTCCCCGGCAAAAAGAAGAAGATCGATGCGACATAGGGAGGCGACCACACTTGCAACCGGGAAACATACTCATTTTCCCTTATTCATGCAAATCATACGTGTCTTCTTGCACGGTATTCATCCCACAGAAGACACTAGTTGACCGCTTCTTGTTGATACTAGATGTTCCTAGTAACTCGCGATGCGCAAAGTTTCTCCTCATATACTATTTCACCTTAGCTAGAGGTCTGTCGCCCCCCTGGATTTCAATTCCTTGTCAGTTGATTCCAAATTAACGGAAGCATTCCCCGGCGTAACAGGCGCTAGTCCGCCTATTACGCCAGTGAAGCAGCGCCTCGGTGTTTATCTTACGGGCGTGGGGGGCCTAGAGCTGCTGGCACCCGATCTGGAGGTCGGCTGGGATTAAAAGGATGGCCTGCGGGCGGTGCCAAGCACAACGGTGGTGTGAGGTTGATGGGAGGGCGGGGCGGGGGAGGCAGGGGTTTGGGCCGGTGGTCGCTGGCATTTCGAGAAAGATCGTCAACAGTGACTGGAGGGAGGTAGACTAAGGCCATCTTCCCGTTCTTTATAGATTGGACGGTTCAAAAAAAAATTGACTGGCCTATTTATTTTCAGTCATCTGTTATCTTGATAGGACCACATGTGGTGGTGTGCTGGAGGAGTACCTGCTTTTCTCGTGCTCATATATTACAAAATCATACAGAGTAGAATCTAATTCTCTTTGCCAAGCAATGTTGTAGAGTTATCATATGTTTCCTGTCATTTATTTTTCAACCACCTGCTATCTCCTACTTTTACAATGCACTAGTTTTGCACACACTTCACTCATACTCTCACTAATGTGTTGTTATGCAAGGGTATTTCAGACTCTCCTGCTATGAGAGAAGCAAAAGATAAATGAGAGAAGTCAATCCAGCATCGTACGCCGATAGGCTAGACACGTTTCAGCCTTATAATAGGTGCAGTGTCAGTAGATGGACATGGTAAACATAGCTCCGGAGTTGACAATCTCCCTCCCAATGAACCACCATCCCAGGTGTCTGCTTTAACTCCGCGGTGTCATATGTGGTTGCATGTTGCATATGGTGTCTAGCATGTATTTGAAAGGCCGAAGTCGGTCTTTATTAAGATGAGGAAAGATATTTTTTACATGAACCACCATCCCAGGAGCACCAGATGTCAAATAGCTAGTCGGGGACCGCCGAGCCAATGACAAGCCCAAGATGCATGTGCATCACCGAAGCCAACTAAAAAGCCACAATGGTGGCGAAGCAGCCCGCCTCCTGTCGAGACCTGTTTTTCCAGGATATTAATCTCCCAGAAAATGGACCTTGTGCTCACCAGCCCCGGGATTACTGTTAGCTAATGAGACACCAACTTGATACAGAAACTCCAAGCAAAAAAAAACAAGATATGTAGTACAAGACCATTCTGGCCTATGAGTACAACAAATGGTTTCTAGTGGTTGATGGCAGAAGTGGTTTGCGGTTCATCAGCGTCTATGGGACTCCATTTCCCACAGGAACAACTGATCTGGATAACTCCTATCTTTGCGAGGCTGCTATCACCATTGCGTAGGTTCCGGGGCTGTCATCGCAACGCTCCTCTCCATGCAAGAAATCTGGCCAAGAAAATAACCAGGGACAAGCCAGTGAGTACTTTGAATGTACTCGCAATCATTATGAACACAGGTATAATATAACAAGTGATGATCATGCTCTGAAATATTCTATTATCACCACGTCAGTCACAAAATAAAAATCCATGATGCACGCAAGCAGGTTATTCATATACAACATGAATATGCAATAAGGGAGTAGAAATAAAAATGCACCGATCGGGTGTCTGAAGTGACGCCATGAAAGGATAATAATATAATGCATGCCTCAGTCGGGCGTCTGAGCGACACCACATACAGGGCTTATAAATAAAAGAAATAACAAGCATGCCACAGTCGGGCGTCTGGGTGACACCACATAAAGGGCTTATAAATAAAAGAAATAACAAGTATGCCACAGTCGGGCGTCTGAGTGACACCACATAAAGGGCTTATAAATAAAAGAAATAACAAGCATGCCACAGTCGGGCGTCTGAGCGACACCACATAAAGGGCTTATAAGAGAATAATCATAGTGAATATCCCGGAGGTAGTACCGTCCTAGGGGTACTCAATAATTCAAATAATGTAAATGGTTAGTCCATAATAATAGTAATGATAATCATCATGAGTCACAAGTCATGATACATGTTCTGGCTTAGTAATTTTTTCCTCCGAAGACCGACACTAAGACCGACACTTAACCCATCCCAGACTGTAGTCCTTAACCATGGACACGGCTATTCGAATAGATATAATCTCTGCAGAGGGTGTACTCTTTACCCACGAGCAACAGATTCCTTTAGTCCTTCGGGACTAATTGCGTCTACGATCTTTTAATTGTAAACACACCTGACCACACACACCAGCCTAACTTACCGGTGTCTGGAGTCACCAACGACGCCCGTTAAGCAAAACTCTAAGTGGGGTGGCTGCAACCTCGACTAGCATGGGATCAAAAATTTATAACGCGCGCAAACTAGGGGAGCTACCCCCTCGGATCCAATCGGAAACACCCATGCCCCCGGACCAGGTGGCATGTCTACCGGATGCAGCCGGTATCTTCCACCATGGCCTCTCTGTATAGTGTGTGCTAGGAAGGGGTTGACAACTTACTGAACCGTACCCTGCCTATGGCAAGGACAAGAGATAGTACGAAACAAGTATGGGGTTTACTAGAACAAGACTCGATCTACGGTTGACTCAGGAGGTCAAGGCATTTCCTACAAGATTAGTATAATAAATATATTTCACACCAGCAAACAGAATCACCACTCATCATACCTCACCATGCCTTACCGGACATAATCGTATCAACGATTTATTAGAGACAAGTTCGTGTCTACTCAAGGCCGAGACTTTCCCGGATTCCTTCCGATAGGCATGAAAGGCATACGAGGGTGATTACTATCAGAAGCACACTACTAGGAAAAGGCCTACTAATGGTGCACCAGTTTTGCCTACTAATGGCGCAGTACTGGTGCGCCATTAGTATCACGCCACTAGTATTTTTTACTAATGGCGCACTAGTGGTGCGCCATTAGTATCTGGTATACTAATGGCGCACCACTGGTGCGCCATTAGTATAGGCCACGGTGCGCCATTAGTATAGGCCACTGGTGTGCCATTAGTATTGGCCACGGTGTGCCATTAGTATTTTTGAATTTTGAAGGCGGGAAAATAGTAGTGGCGCACCGTCTAACCCCCACCCTGCGCCATTGCTATTTTTGAATTTTCAATTTGGATCTGGATCACGATTTTTTTGCCCATTTTTTGCTTGTTTTTTTGCACGATATTATTTCAAATTTTGTTCCCGTTTTTGGATCTTGTACGTTCTTTTGCCGTGTTCTTTTGTCGGAGAGGAGTTCGCCGGAGAGGAGGAGGAGGTCGCCGGAGAGCAGTTCACCGGAGCATCGGAGAGGAGGAAGGAGAAACCATGAGGGGATGGGAGGAGAGGAGGGAGGAGGAGCTCACCGGAGAGGAGGGAGGAGGAGCTCACCAGAGAGGAGGGAGGAGGAGCTCACCGAAGATGAGGGAGGAGGAGATCACTGGAGAGGAGGGAGGAGAAACCGTGAGGGGATGTGAGGGGAGGAGAGGAGAGGAGGGAGGAGGAGGTCACCGGAGAGGAGGAGGAGGTCGCCCGGAGAGGAGGAGGAGGAGGTCACCGGAGAGGAGGAGGGTAGTATGGTGGAGGAGAGAAGGGAAGATGGAGTGGAGGAGTGGAGGAGAGGTGGAGTGAAGGAGAGGTGGAGTGGAGGAGAAGAATGAAGAGGTAAGGAGGAGAGGGCACGCCCAGCCATATATACGGCATAGTAATGGCGCACCATGGGCAAGTGCGCCGTTACTATTTTTTTTATTTTTTCGAATCTTTTGAACTTTGAAGGCGGGAAGATACTAATGGCGCACCATGGGCAGGTGCGCCATTAGTAACTTTTTTTATTTTTTTGATTTATTTTGAATTTTGAAGGCGGGAAGATACTAATGGCGCACCATGGGCAGGTGTGCCATTAATAACTTTTTTTTGATTTATTTTGAATTTTGAAGGCGGGAAGATACTAATGGCGCACCATGGGCAGGTGCGCCATTAGTAAGTTTGAATTTTTTTGAATTTTTTTGCCTCTCCAGATCTTAAAAGCCATGTATCTTTTTTCTGTTAGGTTTTTGAGGATTTTGTAAATGTTTAACCGGGTTCCCCCAATTAAATTTGGATGTAACTTTTCGAGTAGATGATTTTTCATATAAAAAACTTTTTCATCCGAGTTCGTATGCAAAAGTTATGCCCATTTTTACAAATTCTCGAGAGATTTTGCAAAAAAGTCGAAAATTCATGTTTGTAAATTTTCCTAACAACTAGACCACATATCACACGGGAATCTTATTTTCTTTTATTTTTTTGACATTTCTATCATTTTCTTTTATTTTTTTTGAAACTGAAAAGGCGGTCCTGGGGGGTTGCATTCGGGAATGTTTGGGCCAAAATACTAATGGCGCACCATGGGAGTGGTGCGCCATTACTAGTTTCAACTAGTAATGGCGCACCACTCCCACGGTGCGCCATTAGTAGTTTTGAAAAATTAAAAAATTACTAATAGCGCACCATGGGATGTGGTGCGCCATTAGTATTTGCACACTAATGGCGCACCAACACATGGTGCGCCATTAGTATTTAGTAATGGCGCACCACATGTACGGTGCGCCATTAGTGTCCATCCCATCTATTGCCCTTTTCCTAGTAGTGGCATATCAAATTCCAACAGCAAGGAATCATTATTATGCACTCATGAATATGATCATAGCACTACATAAAACACCGAATACTTCGCGTCAAGGTGGTGTCGTATTTGCATCAGATGACACACAACAAATATTATGCTGGGGTTCAGATTGCTTGCCTTCAAGAGTATGTATGTGGGGTGCACTTTTTGAAAGTTGCCTTCTTCTTCAAAATCCTATTTTACGAAAATTTGAATTAACACATAGTTCCAAAACAGTACAAAAAAGTTTTTTGGAATTTTTTTAAATAAATATGAAAATAAACTAGACAAAATTTGAGAAACAACAGAAAAAGAATCAAATCAATTGGACTTATATTTCCAAAGTTATAGCCAGTCAAAGTTCAGTCAAAATCCTGCTTTTAAAATAAAACCGAAAAAGAAAAACGTTTCGAGTAAGAATACGTGTTCGAGATGGAGGAGACGTACTTCTGGGTTTACGTTTCCACTTAAACTAGCGCGGGCCGTCGCTGTATCACTGACAGTGGGTTCATCAGGCCCACTGGTCAGGTTTGACCAGTCGCCCGCGCCTCCTTCCTCCTCTGCCCGAGCGGAGGCGGAGCTCCGGCGACCAATGCCGGTGATTGGCGGCTCCTCGCGGGGCTCCGACGGCTGGAACAGGTTCACCGCACTAGGGCGATCCCCCCGGTGGTCGAGAGGGTCGCGGGGACGAAGGGGGTCGCCAGCGGCCAGCGCTGCGGCGGACGACATCTTCGGGAACAATTGGGTCTCGGCCTATGGTGGCTCCCAGTCGAAGCTGACAGGTTGGGCGGCTCCGTATGGTCGAGGGGAGTCTGACGGTGGCGCTGGAAGGACTAGGGAGGCCCTGCTCACGACAAACGGGACCGGGGTGTGGCGGCGGCCGAACTGACCGGAGATGGCGAAGACGGTCTCCCTCCATCGATTTCTGGCTACGGGAGCTCTAGGGAGATGGCCTTAGGTCGCTTGAGAGCCTGGACGAGCTCGGGGCTCCTTTTATAGGCGGTCGAGGTTGGTTCCGCGGCAGCTGGGGATAAGATCGACGGTGAGCTGCTTCTATGGCCGTAGATGATGTGGCGATGCAGGGTGCGGCTTGTTGGGGCGAATGGATGAGCTCGGACTGTTCAGGGGCGAGCTGGCGCGTGGCTGTGGCTCGGGCGGCGCTGTCCATGGCAGGAGCCTGCTGTGGCCGTCCGCTAGCTGCCATGGCCGACCTGATGGTGGCGCTACGGGGCTCCAGGGGTGGCTTGGATGGTTCTGATGAGCGGACGAGGACAGGGCGTGGTTGTCACATCCTGGCTAGTCCATGCATTAGTGTGTTGCATCATGTTTAACTTTCATCAGAAATTTGAAATGGGGAAGACAGAACCCCCAGAACCCCTTTTGAATCCAACTAGGGCTTACTAAAATTATTTTCAATGAACCTGAAATGCCCTTCTAAAATGCTCATCACCTTTGCTTTGGTTCAGAGCCTCTGCCAAAAGTGGTGCACAATTTTCTAGGTCATCCTAAGGTTTTTGAATTAAATCATAAGTATTTGAGTTTGAGCATTTAAATTATATAAAATATTTCAAATGCCCAAATAATCCCAAACTAAAATGTTCCATGCTGGAAATTTTCCAACTAAGGACCAGGTGCAGTTTGGTGAATTTTGGAGTTGTTTAGGTATTTTGGAAAGTCCCAAAGTTACGAGAAAATAGAAAAAAGAAGCAGTGAAATACTTTACCGGCGCCACCCAACGGCCCACCTGCTGCCCAGCCAGCCCAGGCCTTGGCCGAAAGCTGCTTGGCTTGGCTAGGCAGGCAGGCAGGTGCTCGACGGCAAGCACAGCATGCGTGCCACGCAGCTGGCCGCCGCCTCGCCGCTTCCCTCGCCGAGCTGTCAACGCCGAACGCTCTGCCTTCCCCGAGCCCGCAGACACCTTTCCTCCTCCCCAGCTCCTCTCCCTCGCTCTCCCACGCCATGGCCGACGCCACCGCAGCCGCACCATCGCCGTAGTCACGCTCTCCGTTGTCCTTGCGCCATTCCGTCGTGTATAGGAGCTCCGCCGTCCTACTCTTCTTCAGGCTAGCCGAGCCCCGAGCGCTCGCGTGGCCCGAGGCCTCTGCACCGACCTCGCCCGACTCCACCGTCGCCGGAGATCCCCTTCGACGTCACCACCGCACCAGCTCGTCCCCGACCGCACCGTTTGCTTCCTCGAGATCGTCGTGAGCCCAGCTACCTCCCCCTCCTTTCCTTTCTCGCTCCGGAGCCTCGTAGCGACTGCACGAAGCTCACCCGCACGCGCCGCCACGGAGCTCGTCGCCGACGTGCTTCCGGCCATCCACCGGTCACCCCTCGGTGTCCAACATGCTCACCGCGCCATGTAGAGTCTAACCCACCACTTCACGCACCTCACCGCACCCCGTAGCCACGAGTTCGTCATCACCCGAACTCCGGCGACCGCCAAGGTCGTCACCGGCGCCGTTTCCGGCCACCCCGAGCCCAGCCAACTCCACCAAGAGCTGCGGCTTGCTCCCAGCCACACATAGACGGCCTCCGCGGCTCATTTGGTTGCCGAAACGATCAAAACCACTCTCGCCGCCGCATCTGGCTCGCCGGCGGCTAAACGCCGGCGTAGTGGACCCTGACTTTGACCAGGGCGAGCCCTGGTTGACTCTCCTGAGTCTATGACAGGTGCCCCCCTGCTAATTAACTTAGTTAGTTTAAACTAACTCTAATTAGTTAAATTAAGTGCTGACATGCGGGGCCCATTGGTCAGTTTGACCTGGACGTCCCGTTGACCTCTCGACGTCACTCGACGCATTCTTCGACGATAAATGAATTATGGAATTATTCTATTATAGGAAATTCCAGAAAATAGTTCAACCTTCAAAAATTCATAGAAATTAATCTGTAACTCCAAATGCAAAGATTTATATATGAAAAATGATCAGAAAAATACATTCTATCCATTAGTAAAGGTTTCATGTATGATAGAACAAGTTAACCTTGCTGTTTAAGCAGATTAAGATAATGCACCTTTGTGGCTATGATAAATGAGCTAACATTTGAATCTTTGATTCAAATGAGTTCCTCCGTCTTTGTTCCAGCTTGCATTAGGCCAACACACATTCATATTGCCATGGCATAGCATGCATCATATTGTAGCATATTGTCATGTGTTGTTTATTTTCGGTGTGTCTTTCGTGATAGGTTCTGCCTCCGAGGATAATCCCGAATATCCGTCTGAAGGGCAGGATCCTACCACCACTACATCGAGCAAGCAACCCATTGATCATTCCGATACAAACCCATGTTCTCGCTTCGCTCTTGTTTATCTGCATTAAGACAACGCGATTCAAACTGTTGTGTGCTGCGGTAGTTGAACCCACTTCCTTTGCATGACTGTCATTGCCACAAGAATTAGATGAAACCCACTAGTATGTGTAGGAGTTGATTGAGCCATGTTTGTGATTCCTACCATGCTATGCTTGCTATGCTTAGAGTTGTGTCGTCCGGCTCATCGGGATGATGAACTGGAGTGAAAAGTTGTGTCGGGTTCGAGAGTGAAAGTGTTGAACACGTTTTGGTAAAGGTATCGATGAGAGGCCATGTAGGAGTACATGGTGGGTTGTTTCATTGAAGCCGCCCCTAAGAACTGAGTTCGTGTTTGTGATCCATGAAACAGTTACTACCACGCATTGGGCCCGAAACCAAGGGACCCTCTCGGCTTCTTAACCACCCTTGTTCTCTGTCCGGAGTTGCAACTAGTTTTTGGTGTTTGTAGGATATGTGTTAGAGGCCGTATGAAGCGCTGACCCTAGGGGTGGGCTATGATGCGGTAGATACACCATGGCCCGTGTAAATTCAATGCCCGTTTGGTATCTCGGGAACCCTGCACACATCGCTCGGGACCGTATGTGGAAACCTCGGCCGGACTCCTCGGATGGAACCTGAATAGGCGATAAACCTGGACTAGAGACTTGAGTGTTTAGGTAGGCTGTGGCCGACACCCACGTTAGGCTTCCGCTTGAAGGTTGCTGAGTACATGTCGGTAAACGGCGGTAAGTGGTGAGCGTGTGTGAAGAAGTACACCCTGCAGGTTAATATGATCTATTCAATAGCCGTGTCCGGAGAAGGACTTCAGGTTGCCTATACAGTTCATAGACAAGTAAATGGATACTACTAAAAGCCTCAAGATAAGTGTGAGTGCATGGATGGCCCTCTCATGGGTTGTGAGAGAGGATCCACGGTGGAGTATTGTGATGGTGATTAGTGGACTGGTGTGCGACAAATGCTTTTCAAGTGGTGTCACGTAGGATAGCTTAGCCAAGAGTCAAAGCTGGCTTGCTGCAATAACTCCACCACCTTCTTGAGAATGTGCATGTATAATAGGATTCTGTTGTAAGACTTGCTGAGTACCTCCGTACTCATGTTTGCTTAATTAATGTTTTCGCACGACAACACCCCCCTCCGATGGGTTTTATGTAGACCTTGACGTCGGCAGTGAACTAGCCACCTGTGGTGATCCAAGGCTTGTCAAGGGCCCTTTGAGATAGAAGGGCTTCAACAAGCTTTCTTTCTTTTTAGAGTCTCTACTCAGACTAGTTTGCTTCCGCATGTGCTTGTATGTTTGTATGACTTGAGTGTTGGGTCATGTGACCCCTACCTGTATGGATATGTTATGTATGGCTCCTCGAGCCTCTTAAATAAAGTACTTTGAGTTGCAGAGTTTTGTTATGATGCCATGTTGTATGTACTCATATCGGGCATATTGCGTGTATGATTGAAATGCTTGGTATGAGTGGGATCCGACAAACTAGTTGTTTATCCTTGGCAGCCTCTCATATGGGGAAATGTAGTCTCGTGCTTCTGAGCGATAGTAGTCCGCTACAGCCCGGTTCACGGAGTCCTGCTAGCCCAGACTACTGCTTGGACACTTGATCGACCGGCATGTGTTTCACTTCGTTCCTATGTACGTCCCTTCGGGAAATGTCACGCGTGATATTCGAGTCCTGCCTAGCCTGCCATGCATCGATACCGAGTCCTGTTAGCCCAGTGCTACAGCCCGAATTCATACGTTGATGACCGACATGCTCGATGTGATTCATGTATGCCTGTCCCCATGGGTTAGCGCCGCTTTGGGTTCACGACTAGCCATGTCGGACCGGGTTCTTTGTCATATGGATGCTAGAGACACTATCATATACGTGAGCCAAAAGGCACAAACGGTCCCGGGCTATGGTAATGCGACACCCGTGGGAATACCGTGCGTGGGGCCGCAAAGTGATATGAGGTGTTACCGGCTAGGTCGATGTGACTTGGAATCGGTGTCCTGACAGCGTTGGCATCAGAGCCGGACTGCCTGTAGGTTCGCTAAGCCAACCTGGTCGATGTCGAGTCTAGAAATGCTTTAGTTATATGTAGGGGAATTGATTGTGGGAGGGAACGTAAGGCTCTTTTTACTCCTTTACCTTATGCACTCTGATCTGAGTCGTCCTCTTCTCATTCTACGTGGGTATAGGACTAGGCTCTCTTTCTCTATCAGGTTCACGTGTTACTAATCCGTAGTAACTTATAGGATTGTTAGTTACAGCCTCAGTTCAGTTTCTACTACTTTTAGTATGCTATCAATTGAACCAGAACCTTGATATGATGTTGTTGAGTGGTTTTGCAATCTGATTTTGAATGTCTCAAATCTGTTCTTGAGCATTTACAGATGTTATGCTGCCCGATTTTCCCTAGAAATTCTAATGTCTTTGCATTGTGGTTGTGCTTTCAGATGGCCACCCGTTCCCAGAACCAAGTGGTCCGTCTGACCGTTGCATTGATGTGTGTGGTCACACGGCCATGTTGGTTCGGGTGATGGTCGAGACCGGTTACCGATGGTATCCCGAATATACCGTCGAGGAGCAGTTTAGAGATTTTAATCAAAGTCAATATCTGTGCACGGTCAGGATATATCCATCTTATCCCGGAGCTACTGAACCGCTCCACTGTTCTTATGGACTTGGGATCTCTATTGGGATGTCCGTGCAGGATGCAGCCTACTCAATGATGACTATTATTCGAGCGAGAACTGCCTTGCTCAGTGCAACACCGATTTCCGCTACATGCCAAAGATCCCTCCACAGGCGCATGGTTACCTTTGTGGTATGTACAATGACGCATCCCATGAGGACTCTCTCCTCCGCACCACTCTCGAGATTTGGAAGACCAGGACCGTGAAAATCGGGCCTTGCGTATGGAGCTCTTTAATGCCCGCTCGATCATCGGGCCACTCGACTCGGTTTGCACTGCCGTGCAAGCGGATACATGGACATGAGGGACTTGTACCTGTGCGAGCTGGTCTGCCAGATTTTATGGAGTGGCGTGAGGTAGGAGGCATCACCCCTCCTCGTGGACCTCGTCTACCGCCGCTTGTTGGACCACGGCCACATCCGAAGTCCCTATGGTCCGCAAGCTCCACAGACCGTCTGTTCCGGATGATCATGTTCCGCCTGTGCTTGGGTGGTGACTTTTATGAGGACTACTACGGAGCTGTGCGAGTTAGTAGTAGTATCCCTAGTATTGTAATAGTTGTATTTCCACCGTCCTGCGTGACCTGTGGAATATGACTTAGTGTGTATCATTCCGGAAGTGTAGAAAAATAATGTATAGGAGTTTGGAATGCTTCCGATGAGATGTAACGCCTTTCACTGTAGTTGTAATCCATTGGGCTTGTACTAAACTATGAATGGTGTGTATGACCGTTGGTATATATATGGCAGTTTCTATATTACCATGTCATACGGATGAACATCCCTGCATTTCGTGTTATCCCTTACATTCCGCACTTCCTTGCTAAATTCTGCCATCCTGGTTTAAACCGTTGTTTTGTTTCCTAGGATGGTCAACACCCGCAACAATCCTGCTGCTCCGGAGCAGGGAGAAGCCAGCGCAGCTAGGAATGTAAATCTGCCTCAACCGCCTTCTTTGGCCGAAGTTATGTTGGAGGCAGAACGCAACAAGCGTGAGACCAATCGCTAGCTGGAGCGGATTGAGCAGAATACCACACGCCAGCCAAGGAATGATCTGGTGTCACTCAATGACTTTGTCAAGCTGTATCCACCGAAGTTCAAACATTCCGTTGAGCCTCTCGATGCAGATGACTGGCTTCGCAGGATCACCCACAAGCTACGTTCTGCCAACGTGGCTGAAGCTGATAAGGTTACCTTTGCCGCCTATCACCTCGAAGGACCTGCTAGCCTTTGGTGGGAGAATTATGAGGCTATGCGCCCGGTTGGCCAAATCACTACTTGGGCTGAATTCAATGCCGCTTTCCGTGAGCATCACATTCCGGAAGGTCTCATGGATCGTAAGAGGAAAGAGTTCTGCAATTTCACCCAGGGTAGACTGACTATGGATGCATACAGCCGTGAGTTTGGGAATCTAGCACATTATGATCCTGAAGAGGTTTCTACCGACGCCTAGAAGCAGGCAAGGTTCCGCAAGGTACTTAGCCCCGAGCTTCGCCGTGATCTTCGTCTGCACGAGTGCACCTCCTTCCGAAGTTAGTCAACAAGGCTATCGGTCTGAAACTGGGACGGTCGACTTTGAAGCTTCATAAGCACTCCGTGACTTTGGTTCTTCATCCGCTCGATCTCGAAGCGCCGGTCTGGATTCCAAACACCGCTCGCCACCTGTGTTCACTCCGATGCCATCCTTTGAGGCGCCGCCCCAACCAGCAGTATGTACCGCCCAAGACTTATGGTGGCCCTGCTGCTAATGCTGCTCCACGCCCCAATATGATAACCTGTTTCAAGTGTGGAGAGATGGGTCACTACATCCGTGAGTGTCCCCAGAACAACCCCGGTCAGATCGGAAAGTCTGTTGGCCGTGGTAAGCCAGCAAGAAAGGTGTTCTACGCCAAACCAGCTGCCACTGCTCGTGGCCATGTCAACTATGTTTCAGCTGAGGAAACCCATGAGGATCCAACGTCGTTCTCGGTACGCTCCTTGTTAATTGTCATCCGCAACTGTTCTTTTTGATTTGGAGCATCTCATTCATTTATTTTCGAGAGCTATGCTCGATTGCACAACACCACATTACGTGACATGCACACCTCCATGGAAATTCAGACTCCTGGTTCTAGATGGCAAACCTCTAGAATAAGTCATGGGAATGAAATTCTTGTCGATGATTAGTCTTTCTTGCATCTCTAATAGCTCTCAAGTCCTCGGACATAAACATCATCTTGGGTATGGACTGGATGTCGCCCATTATGCTAAGATTGATTGCTCTACTAGAACTGTTCAACTCACCCATCCTTCGGGCAAGACAGTTAATGTTTTAACCCGAGTGTCTAAGCGTCAGCTATACTCCTTAAATGCCAACCCCCTTCCAGACCTCGAAGATATTCCGGTAGTCCGTGATTTTCCGGATGTCTTTCCAGAAGAACTGCCAGGTGTTCCACCTGACAGGGATGTCGAGTTCGTGATAGATCTTGTTCCCGGAACCGTTCCAATCTCTAGAAGACCTTATAAGATGGCACCCCTAGAACTAGTCGAGCTTAAGAAACAACTCGATGAGTCCTTGCAAAAGGGTTTCATCCGTCCTAGTTCATCTCCATGGGCTTGCCCCGTCCTCTTCGTCAAGAAGAAGGATGGAACGGATCGGATGGTTGTAGATTACCGACCTGTCGACTTGGTCACTATCAAGAACAAGTATCCGCTCCCCAGGATCAACGATCTGTATGATCAGCTCGCTGGATCCTCAGTCTTTTCCAAGATGGATTTGAGGTTGGGATACCATCAAATAAAAATCAAGAATGGGGACATTCCTAAAATGGCCTTTGTTACTCGTTATGGCCAATACGAGTACACTGTTATGTCCTTCGGGTTAACCAATGCTCCAGCCACCTTCTCTTAGTTAATGAACTCAATCTTCATGGAGTATTTGGATAAATTCGTCGTGGTATACCTCGATGATATACTCATCTACTCCAAGAATGAGGAAGAACATGACGAACATCTAAGGCTAGTATTGATGAAACTTCGAGAGCACCGCCTTTATGCCAAATTCTCTAAGTGTGAATTCTGGTTACCAGAAGTGACCTATCTAGGCCATGTAATCTCTGGTAAGGGCATTGCTGTCAATCCCGAGCGAGTTCAAGCCGTCCTTGACTGGACTCCACCTGAATCGGTCAAGCAAGTTCGGAGTTTCCTCGGTTTAGCGAGCTATTGCCGCCGCTTCGTCGAGAATTTCTCCGATGTTGCTAAGCCTCTAACCGAACTCCTCAAGAAAGATAAAAAGTTCGAATGGACGCCACAGTTCGAGTTTAGCTTTCAGGAACTGAAAAGACGCCTGACATCTGCTCCCGTACTTGTTCCACCAGATTTTTCTAAGGACTTTGTTATCTATTGCGACGCCTCGCGACAAGGACTAGGTTGCATACTCATGCAAGATCGTCATGTGATTGCCTACGCTTCTCGACAGATTTCGCCCACATGAGGATAACTATCCACACACGATCTAGAGCTTGCAGCGATGGTCCATGCACTCAAAACCTGGCGACATTACCTTCTTGGTAATCGTTGCGAAATTTACACTGATCACCAAAGTCTGAAATATATCTTCACCCAACCGGATTTGAATCTCAGGCAAAGACGTTGGGTCGAGTTGATTACAGATTACGACTTAGGAATATCTTACACCCCAGGCAAAGCCAATGTATGGCTGACGCACTAAGTCGCAAATCTTATTGTAACAATCTAATGTTACAACAAAGTCAACCTTTTCTCCATGAGAAATTTCGTAAGCTTAACCTTCACATTGTTCCTCGAGGATTCCTTTCCACCCTGGTGGCGAAACCTACCCTTACGGATCAGATCATCAAGGCACAGAAGGTAGAACCGGGAATTTCCCGCATCAAGAGAAACATCAAGAAAGGAGTCACAGATTGTTTCTCCATTGATGAACAAGGTGTTGTGTTCTTTGGAGACCGTCTAGTGGTTCCCAAGGTGCGCAACCTGAGGCGATTGATCCTTAAGGAAGCTCATGAATCTCCTCTCACCATTCATCCCGGTAGTACTAAAATGTATCAAGACCTACGCCAGAGGTTTTGGTGGACTAGGATGAAGAGAGAAATCGCTCAATACATTGCTAACTACGACGTCTGTCGTCGAGTTAAGGTAGAACATCAACGGCATGCTAGTACCCTTCAACCTTTGGAAATTCCTAAATGGAAATGGGAAAAAATCGGTATGGATTTCATTACCGGGTTTCCCAGGACCAAGAGAGGGAATAATGCTATCTTCGTTGTCGTCGATCGTCTTTCCAAAGTAGCCCACTTCCTATCCGTTCGTGAGAGTATAACAGCTAGCCAGCTAGCTGATTTGTACATCTCTCGAATAGTGTCTCTTCATGGTGTTCCATTGGAGATTAACTCAGACCGTGGAAGTCTCTTCACCTCTCGATTTTGGGAAAGTTTCCAAAATGCTATGGGAACTCGTCTCTCCTTTAGCACCGCCTTCCATCCTCAATCAAGTGGTCAAGTAGAACGAGTCAATCAAATCTGGAGGATATGCTTGAGCTTCATCATCTCTTTCGGCATGAATTGGGAGAAATGCCTTCCATTCGCCGAGTTCGCTTATAACAATAGTTATCAAGCTAGCTTGGGCAAAGCTCCTTTTGAAGTTCTCTATGGACGGAAATGTCGAACGCCTCTTAACTGGTCAGAAATCGGGGAGAGACAACTCTTTGGCCCGGATATGATCCAGAAGCGTAAGAGCAGGTCGCGTTATTCGTGAGAAATTGAAAACAACCCAATCTCGTCAAAAGAGCCAATATGACCGCAAGCATAAGCCTATGGCTTATGAAATTGGCGAGAAGGATTACCTTCGGGTTACTCCTTTCAAGGGAACCCATCGATTCGGTATCAAAGGCAAGTTGGCTCCTCGTTACATTGGACCCTTTCGCATTCTTGCCAAACAAGGAGAAGTTGCCTACCAATTGGAACTACCTCTGCATCTTTCTAGAGTCCATGATGTCTTCCACGTTTCTCAGCTCAGGCGTTGCTTCTCGGATCCTATCCGTGGAGTGGACCATGAAACGCTTGGTCTCCAAGATAACCTCACCTATCGAGAATATCCCGTTCGTATTCTTGATCAAGCCGAGCGTACCACTCGACGTCAGAATATCAAGTTTCTCAAGGTTCAATGGTCAAACCATTCCGAGCAAGAAGAAACTTGGGAAAGGGAAGATCGTCTTCGACTTGAGTATCCCACCTTTTTCGCAACGGATCCTAAATCTCGGGACGCGATTCTTTTGAGTGGGGGTGAGTTGTCACATCCTAGCTAGTCCATGCATTAGTGTGTTGCATCATGTTTAACTTTCATCAGAAATTTGAAATGGGGAAGACAGAACCCCCAGAACCCCTTTTGAATCCAACTAGGGCTTACTAAAATTATTTTCAATGAACCTGAAAATCCCTTCTAAAATGCTCATCACCTTTGCTTTGGTTCAGAGCCTCTCCCAAAAGTGGTGCACAATTTTCTAGGTCATCCTAAGGTTTTTGAATTAAATCATAAGTATTTGAGTTTGGGCATTTAAATTATATAAAATATTTCAAATGCTCAAATAATCCCAAACTAAAATGTTCCATGCTGGGAATATTCCAACTAAGGACCAGGTGCAGTTTGGTGAAATTTGTAGTTGTTTAGGTATTTTTAGAAAGTCCACAAAGTTACAGAAAATAGAAAAAAGAAACAGAAGTGAAAAACTTTACCTGGCGCCACCCAACGGCCCACCTACCGGCCCAGCCCAGCCATTGGCCAATGAAGCTGCTTGGCTTGGCCAGCAGAGCAGCAGTGCTCGACGGCAAGCACAGCATGCGTGCCACGCAGCTGGCCACCGCCTCGCCGCTTCCCTCGCCGAGCTGTCAACGCGGAATGCTCTCTCTCCCCGAGCCCGCAGACACCTTTCCTCCTCCCCAGCTCCTCTCCCTCGCTCTCCCACGCCATGGTCGACGCCACCGCAGCCGCACCGTCGCCGTAGTCGCGCTCTCCGTCGTCCTTGCGCCATTATGTCGTGTCTAGGAGCTCCGCCGTCCTACTCTTCTTCGGGCTAGCCGAGCCCCGAGCGCTCGCGTGGCCCGAGGCCTCTGCAACGACCTCGCCCGACTCCACCGTCGCCGGAGATCCCCTTCGACGTCACCGCCGCACCAGCTCGTCCCCGACCGCACCGTTTGCTTCCTCGAGATCGTCGTGCGCCCAGCTACCTCCCCCTCCTTTCCTTTCTCGCTCCCGAGCCTCGTAGCGACTGCACGAAGCTCACCCGCACACGCCGCCGCGGAGCTCGTCGCCGACGTGCTTCCGGCCATCCACCGGTCACCCCTCGGTGTCTAACATGCTCACCGCGTCGCGTAGAGTCTAACCCACCACTTCACGCACCTCACCGCACCCCGTAGCCACGAGTTCGTCATCACCCGAACTCCGGCGACCGCCAAGGTCGTCGCTGGCGCCGTTTCCGGCCACCCCGAGCCCAGCCAACTCCACCAAGAGTTGCGGCTTGCTCCCAGCCACACATAAGCGGCCTCCGCGGCTCATTTTGTTGCCGGAACGATCAAAACCACTCTCGCCAAGGCGTCGGCTCGCTGGTGGCTAAACGCCGCGTAGTTGACCACGACTTTGACTGTAGGCGATCCTGGTTGACTCTCTGAGTCTATGACAGGTGGCCCCCCTGCTAATTAACTTAGTTAGTTTAAACTAACTCTAATTAGTTAAATTAAGTGTGACATGCGGGACCCATCTGGTCAGTTTGACTTGGACATCCCGTTGACCTCGGCGTCACCTGACGCATTCTTGTATGATAAATGAATTATGGAATTATTCATTATAGGAAATTCCGAAAATAGTTCAAACTTCAAAATTCATAGAAATTAATCAGAACTCCAAATGCAAAGATTTATATATGAAAAATGATCAAAAAAATCCATTCTATCCATGGGTAAAGGTTTCATGCATGATAGAACAAGTTAACCTTGTTGTTTAAGAAGATTAAGATAATGCACCTTTGTGGCTATGTTAAATGAGCTAACATTTGAATCTTTGATTCAAATGAGTTCATCCCTCTTTGTTCCAGCTTGCATTAGGCCAACACACATTCATATTGCCATGTCATATTGTTGCATATTGTCATGTGTTGTTTATTTTCGGTGTGTCTTTCGTGATAGGTTCTGCCTCCGAGGATAATCCCGAATATCCGTCTGAAGGGCAGTATCCTACCACCACTACATCAGGCAAGCAACCCATTGATCATTCCGATACAAACCCATGTTCTCACTTATGCTCTTGTTTACTGCATTAAGACAACGCGATTCAAACTGTTGTGTGCTGCGGTAGTTGAACCCACTTCCTTTGCATGACCTGTCATTGCCACAAGAACTCAGATGAAACCCACTAGTATGTGTAGGAGTTGATTGAGCCATGTTTGTGATTCCTACCATGCTATGCTTGCTATGCTTAGAGTTGTGTCGTGTCGGCTCATCGGGATGATGAACTAGAGTGAAAGGTTGTGTCGGGTTCGAGAGTGAAAGTGTTGAACACGTTTTGGTAAAGGTGTCGATGAAAGGCCATGTAGGAGTACATGGTGGGTTGTTTCATTGAAGCCGTCCCTAAGAACGAGTTACGTGTTTGTGATCCATGAAACAGTTACTACCACGCATTGGGCCCGAAACCAATGGACCTCTCGGCTTCTTAACCACCCTTGTTCTCTGTCCGGGAGTTGCAACTAGTTTCGGTGTTTGTAGGATATGTGTTGGAGGCCGTGCGTGGCGCTGACCCTAGGGGTGGGCTATGATGCGGTAGATACACGTGGCGGTCTGTGCACGAATGCCCGTTTGGTATCTCGGGAACCCTGCACACATTGTTCGGGGCCGTATGTGGAAACCTCGGCGGACTCTCATGGATGGAACCTGAATAGGCGATAAACCTGGACTAGAGACTTGAGTGTTTAGGTAGGCTGTGGCCGACACCCACGTTGGGCTTCCGCTTGAAGGTTGCCGAGTACATGTCGTGTAAACGCGGTAAGTGGTGAGAGCGTGTGAAGAAGTACACCCTGCAGGGTTAATATGATCTATTCAATAGTCGTGTCCGCGGAGAAGGACTTGGGTTGCCTACAGTTCATAGACAAGTAAATGGATACTACTAAAAGCCTCAAGATAAGTGTGAGTGCAGCAGATGGCCCTCTCGTGGGTTGTGAGAGAGGATCCACGGTGGAGTATTGTGATGGTGATTAGTGGACCGTGTGCGAAAAATGCTTTTCAAGTGGTGTCACGAGGATAGCTTAGCCAAGAGTCAAAGCTGGCTTGCTGCAATAACTCCACCACCTTCTTGAGAATGTGCATGTATAATAGGATTCTGTTGTAAGACTTGCTGAGTACCTCCATACTCATGTTTGCTTAATTAATGTTTTCAGACGACAACACTGCCCCCTCCGATGGGTTTTATGTAGACCTTGACGTCGACGAGTGAACTAGCCACCCAGGTGCTGATCCAAGGCTTGTGAAGGGCCACTTTAGATAGAAGGGCTTCAACAAGCTTTCTTTCTTTTTAGAGTCTGTTCTCAGACTAGTTTGCTTCCGCATGTGCTTGTATGTTTGTATGACTTGAGTGTTGGGTCATGTGACCCCTACTTGTATGGATATGTTATGTATGGCTCCTCGGAGCCTCTTAAATAAAGTACTTTGAGTTGTAGAGTTTTGTTGTGATGCCATGTTTTATGCACTCATATCGGGCATATTGCGTGTATGATTGAAATGCTTGGTATGAGTGGGATCCGACAAACTAGTTGTTTATCCTTGGCAGCCTCTCATATGGGGAAATGTAGTCTCGTGCTTCTGAGCGATAGTAGTCCGCTACAGCCCGGTTCACCGGAGTCCTACTAGCCAAGCACTAGTGCTTGGACACTTGACTGGCCGACATGTGTTTCACTTGCCTTATGTCTGTCCTTCGGGAAATGTCACGCGGTGATATTCGAGTCTGCCTAGCCTGCTACTGACACAGGATACCGAGTCCTCATAGCCCGTGCTACAGCCCGAATTCATACGTTGATGACCGACATGCTCGATGTGATTCATGTATGCCTGTCCCCATGGGTTAGCGCCGCTTTGGGTTCACGACTAGCCATGTCGGCCCGGTTCTTTGTCATATGGATGCTAGCGACACTATCATATACGTGAGCCAAAAGACATAAACGGTCCGGGCCATGGTAAGGCGACACCGTGGGAATACCGTCGTGGGGCCGCAAAGTGATATGAGGTGTTACCGGCTAGGTCGATGTGACTTGGAATCGGGGTCCTGACAGTGGCCCTGCGGGCGAGCAAAGGCCAGGGGCACGGGGGTGAGCGAACGCGGCGGCTCGGGCGCACACACGTGCAAAACGCGCGCTCTGGCCGCGCCCAGAGCACGCACGCTATGTGCTCGGCAAAATGCCAAGGCAAGTTAGAGGGCTAGGATGAGGCTGGAAATAGACAGGGCTAGGTTATATGTAGCTAGGAGATTAGTGGACATGGCTGCTGGGTTAGGGGATCAAGTCCACAAAGCAAACTAAAAACTATGCCAAAACTGGCCATGCACACAAGGTGCTCGATAGAATGCCATGGGCATCTAGACATTTCTTTGGGTGGCCAAAAACTCCAGATCAGAGTCTCTTTAGATGATAAAGAGGGTGGCAAGGTTGGTTTGCCAAAAACAAAAACTCCCTAGTGCAAATTTTTGAGAAAACCAAATCTGGACAGAAAATAAAGTGCATTATTGCATGGACCAAAAATACTCCAATGGGTCCAATCTCCTGGACTTAAGGTTTTGGTAGGCTGGTCTATAAGAAGGAAAAAAATCAAGGGCAATAAGGCAAGATAAAATATGGTTCCAGTTCAAATCACCAAACTGAACCAGAATGAAGATGAGGATGATTTGCTCGAATTTTCCAAAGAACCTGAATGGGTTTTTGCATAGAAATGAACTATATACATCTACTGACATTTCCAAATTTTGGTGGAAATTTTAAAGAAATATTTAAATAGGTTGTAGTGCAAATGGAACCACCGAACGCTCTCTCCGGACGGAGGAGCATACGGCGGCCCTCGCGGTGGAAGTACAAAGCAGCCTCTTAAGGCAATTCTCGAGTCCGGCTATTAAACGTCCGGACACCGTCAAGCGCGCCCGGAGTAACCTACAACAAGACCGCCTCGCACGTTCCGAGCACGCATAGCAATGCGGCCCAAGCCCTAACCCTCGCGAAATTGCGGAACCAGTACTATGCATACATAATTACGCTCTGGAAATACCATGGGCATAGGGAAAGGGGCACGACCACGGCATGCCCAGAATGCGGCTCAACTGCACCAGGGGCTCCCGATTGTGTCATCCTTTTCTTTTCTCCCCCCTTTTTTTTTACTTACAGGACTCCGCTCACGAAGCCTCGTCTCAGCAAGAGAATCGCCGAACACACGATGCAACAGCCAGGGAAGCATAAAGCTACGTCGAGTGTCCAGGTGGTCTCTATTACGAGCAGTATACCTGTTTTACACACCATCCCGCAGCTTACCCCTGGAGGGGGACATGTCAAAAAGTCCCGTCCCTTGCTTATCGCACTATTTGTATCGTTCTGCTCTTACTGCAGCCCTTTTGAATAAACAATACATAGCTTCTGCCTATTATTGAATTCCCTTTTTTTATATATATGTTCATTTATGACATTGTGCAACCGTACACTTTGGTACGGGTAATACACCAGGGGCTCAAGTACCCCACAACATGGTGTGATAAGTCCGAACACTTTCACAAGTGCGGCACCCTGAACTTCTAGAATTATATGCATCCGCTCTGAATCATGTCTTGGGTCAATAGTTGGGTTTGCCGGCTCCCATGTTTTGGTACCTTATGTTTCGTTATATCGGCTAAGGTAGCGCTGGGAGAACCACTGCGATTGTGCCCCGGTTGAGCTGGGTTAAGCACCTCAGTGGAGAAAGCTAAAACTGACCGTGATGATAGGGCGAGAGCCGGTCGCTGTTCGAGGGGATTTCGAGTCCCTAAAGACTTATGCCGCTTAGAGCGAGGAGTCAGCATTGTCCGGCCTAGGCGTGGATAGCGCCCCCGAACTCGGTCTTCCGAATACCAGGGGCTTCGCCGAAATTTAAAATTATAGATTTCTATGGCTAAGTGAGAGTGTTCAAGCATTATAGTCGGGTTTCCTTGTTCGTTGCGTTGAGCGCCTCCCTCGAAGGACCCAAGAATGGGAACAAGAGATGTGACGCCCCCGATTCAATCGTACACTAATCATACACGCAAACGTGTATGATCAAGATCAGGGACTCACGGGAAGATATCACAACACAACTCTAAAAATAAAATAAGTCATACAAGCATCATAATAAAAGCCAGGGGCCTCGAGGGCTCGAATACAAGTGCTCGATCATTGACGAAGTCACGGAAGCAACAATATCTGAGTAGACATAAGTTAAACAAGGTGCCATAAGATGGCTAGCACAACTGGGATACAGATCGAAAGAGGCGCAGCCTCCCGCAGGATCCTCCTAACTACTCTCGGTCGTCGCCGTGGGCTGCACGTAGTAGTAGGCACAGGGGTAGTAGTCGCCATCGACGGTGGCGTCTGGCTCCTGGACTCCATCGTCTGGGCAGCAATCGAGTAGAGATAGGGGGACAAGCGGGGAACAAGGCAACCGTGAGTACTCATCCAAAGTACTCGCAAGAAAGGAGCTACACTACATATGCATGGATATATGTGTAAAGGGCCATATCGGACTGAACTACGAGAATGCCGAATAAGAGGGGATAGCTAATCACGTCAAGACTACGCACGCAGCCTCCATCTTGCAACATGTAGAAGAGAGCAGACTGAAGTCCTCCAAGTAGCATCACATAGCAATAATCCTACCCGACGATCCCCTCCTCGTAACCCTGAGAGAGAGCGACCACCTGGTTGTATCTGGAACTTGGAAGGGTGTGTTTTATTAAGTATCCGGTACTAGTTGTCATAAGGTCAAGGTACAACTCCAAGTCGTCTCATATCAAGATCACGGCTATTCAAATAGATTAATCACTGCTAGGGTGCATCATATAACCCAACACGCTTGATCCCATTTGGCGGACACACTTTTACGGGTCATGCACGGCGAGGAACATCAACACGCCGCAGCCCCACCTAGGCTCAACAAAGAGGTCAAGACGGCGGTCTAAACCTAAGCGCGACAGGGTGCAGGCCCATCGCCCTGAGCATACTCAAGACGCTATGCGTGGGCGGCGGAAGCGTAAACTAGCCCCTTAATACAAGAGCAGGCCTACGTTCCAATCCGCACGCGCCGCTTCGCCGACGTCACGAAATGCTTGGTGATACCACGACGCCGAAAGTGCCCATATCTTTCCCACATAGTTGGTTAGTGCGTATAGGCCAAGAGCTGCACTCGGATCAAATACCAAGATCTCGTTAAGCGTGTTAAGTATCCATGAACGCCGAACAGGCCAGGCCCACCTCTCTCCTAGGCGGTCTCAACCTGCCCTGTCAGCCCGCCACAAAGATCCACTCATGCGCGCTCCTCACGAGCCGACCGTCTTTAGTCACCACATGTATCATGTATAAGTATAAGTATATACCCGTGATCACCTCCCGAGTGATCACGGCCCGATAGTATAGCACAGCAGACGGACAAGAATGTAGGGCCACAGATGGAATACTAGCATCCTATACTAAGCATGTAAGATTGCATGTAAAGATAACGACAGTAGTAGCAAGGACAGGCTATGCATCAGGATAGGTATAACGGAAAGCAGTAACATGCTACACTACTCTAATCCAAGCAGCATAGAGTAGAATAGGCGATATCTGGTGATCAAGGGGGGGGGGCTTGCCTGGTTGCTCTGGCAAGAGAGAGGGGTCGTCAACTCGTAGTCGAACTGGGCAGCAGCAGCGTCGGTCTCGGTGTCTAGCGAGAGAAGAGGGGGAAGAACAATAAATATTTAAGCAAACAGATGCATAGCGATGCATGATATGAAGTATCGGTGCTAGGGGTGCCCTAACGCGGTATGTGATGATACCGGTGAAAGGGGGAAACATCCGGGAAAGTATCCCCGGTGTTTCGCATTTTCGGGCGGAGGAGCCGGAGGGGGAAAGTTGCGAGTTTGATATGTTAGGGGTGTGTGGTGGACGAACGGGCTGCGCATCCGGAATCGTCTCGTCGTTCTGAGCAACTTTCATGTGGAAAATATTTTAATCCGAATTACGGATTAAAAGATATGATTTTCTAAAGATTTTATTAATTTCTGGAATTTAATTAATTATTTAATTAATTCGAAAATTATTTAATGACATCATGTCGGGGGAGAAGAACTAATCGTGCCCCCACGAGCACCTATGGGACCTGGGTCCCTTTGTGGTTCGGAGGGGTAGCGGAGATTGTGCAAAGAGCGGATCGAGGCGATGCACACGAGAGGGATTTTACCCACACTACTAGAAAAACCCCTACTAACGGCGCACCTAGTATGGCTATTAATGGCGCATCTGTGGTGCGCCATTAATAGCACGCCATTAGTAATTTTTACTAATGGCGCACCACCTGGTGCGCCATTAGTATCTGGTATACTAATGGCGCACCGCCGGGTGCGCCATTAGTATAGGCCAGGGTGCGCCATTAGTATAGCAGATACTATTTGGTATACTAATGGCGCACCACATAGAAGTGCGCCATTAGTAAAAAAAAAATTCAAATTTTTTTTTATTTTTTTTCAAATTTTTCTTAATCTCAGTTCACTATGGCTTAATCTCGGGTCAAATCGCACTCCGTGGTGAAACTTCCCGAAAGGTCACCCATCCTCACACTACTCCAGCCCAAGCACGCTTAACTTCGAGTTCTATCCAACCCAAAGAATAGCTCACTTCACGTGCACTTGTTGATATATCTAGCATATCAATCCTGTTATACCTTGTTGATGTCTAGGACTTTGTTCATGTTCATGACTATGATGAAATTTTGAAAAATATTTCAAACTTGCCGGTCATATTACGTATCATTTAAAAAAAATTCAAAACCAATTTTTTTTCTGTTACTAGTAGCGCACCACATCCACGGTGCGCCACTAGTAAGTTTGAAATTTTTTGAATTTTTTTGCCGCTAGATCTTGAAAGCCCCGTAACTTTTTTTCTGTACCTGTTAAATTTGGATGTAACTTTTCGAGTAGATGATTTTTCATATAAAAAACTTTTTCATCCGAGTTAGTATGCAAAAGTTATGCCCATTTTTACAAATTCTCGAGAGATTTTGCAAATGAAGTCAAAATTCATATTTGCAAATTTTCCCAACAACTACACCACATATCACATGGGAAACTTATTTTCTTTTATTTTTTTGACATTTTCATCATTTTCTTTTATTTTTTTTAAAACTGAAAAGGCGATCCACGGGGTGCATTTGGTGGAAGGCGGCCAAGTTACTAATGGCGCACCGTGGGAGTGGTGCGCCATTAGTAGTTGAACTACTAATGGCGCACCACTCACGGTGCGCCATTAGTATTTTGGCCACCTTCCACCGACGCACGCAGTGGAAGGTGGAAGGTGGCTGTTACTAATGGCGCACGTGGGGTGGTGCGCCATTACTAGTTCAACTACTAATGGCGCACCACTCCCACGTGCGCCATTAGTAGTTTTGAAAAAATAAAAAAATGATATATTTTTGATTTTTTTTTTGAAAAAACTTAGTAATGGCGCACGGTGGAAAGTGCGCCATTACTAGTTAAAACTAATAATGGCGCACTTGAGACATGGTGCGCCATTAGTAACAAAAAAAAATTATTTATTTTTACATTTTTTTCAAAACTACTAATGGCGCATTTACGGATGTGGTGCGCCATTACTATGTCAATTAGTAATCGCGCACTATGCATCGATGCGCCATTAGTAACAAAAATTATTATTTTTGTTTTTTTTCAAAACTAGTAATGGCGCACCACACACCAAGTGCGCCATTAGTAATATATTACTAATGGCGCACCGAGACATGGTGCGCCATTAGAATATAGTAATGGCGCACCACAACACAGGTGCGCCATTAGTAGTCATTCCATCTATAGCCCTTTTTGTAGTAGTGCCAGCTTCGGAGCTCTCCGGAGAGATAATACTCCTACTGCTGCTTTGTGGATTCTCTTCTCTTCTTGCTAGGGAGCAATGCGGGCTCCAAAACCTAGCTTGGATGTGATGAACTAAGCTGGAGCTGGACCGAATCCAGCCGAACCCCTTCTACGTTGCCCTCGGGCCTCCTTTTATAGGAACAAGGGGTTACCACATATGGCAAGTAGACAAGGTTACAATGGTAAAACTTAGGTAGGTACACCGCTTATACAAAGGTACAAGAACCTATACCTAACTCGACGGCAAGGGACAAGAGTCATCAATGCCCGCCCTCATCGCCTCAACAAAGGTAACAGGACCGTTAAGTGCGCCTCCGTGCGCCACGATGGTGGCTTGTCGCTGTTGTCGCTACTCCCGGCGGCTCGCACAGCCCACCGACCTCGCTGTGACCAGGGGAGCCCGTGGTGACACGTTGACGGTGAGCTGAGCGGAGATGAAGAGAGGTCGCCCGACCGCAAGCGCCTTGTCACAAGGGAACCTTGTGGCGCTTTGGGGTTCGCCCATAAGCCTTCGACAAGCTCCTCTTGCGGGGCCTCGTTCTTTGGCGCCTTTGAGTGGCCTTCCGGCAAGCTCCTCTTGCGGGGTCTTGATCATTTGTTCTTGAATGGCTCGAGGAGCGCTTTGAGGATCTTGGTGGCCATCAAGCCGCCCGCCGTGCAGTGGCCAGAATCGTCTGTCGTGCGAGTTCGGGGTACTAGGGTACCCTACTCTAGTACACCGACACATCGGCATGATGTCATCTTGACATCGTGATCAACAGAGTTGATGGTCAACTGACTAGTGGGTCCCACTTGTCGCTGACACATTTTAACTAATGATTAATTGAACTAATGATAATTAATTGGGGTGGACCCCACTGTCATTCTTTGATTATTAACTAACAGTTAATTAGGTTAATCTAATTGTGATTAATTAACTTAATTAATTAATTAATTTAATTATTATTATCTATTTATTTATTTTTTATTTTTTTTCTTCTTTTTTTAATATAAAACATTCTGTGGGCGGGGCCCAGATGTCATAAACTCGGGGCATAACGGCTCGTGTTGAGCACCACGGCCAGCCCAGTTGGCGGCTTGTGGCGAACCCGGCGATGGGCGCCTGTGGCGTGGCCGGGTTCGAAGGGCGACCAGCGCCGGGGCGGCAGCGAGGCCCCTGTGCCGCAGCGGCAACAAGGTCGAGGTGGGGTCCATAAGCTACGGCGGCGGAGGCGGGATCGGGCGGAGCGAGCTCGGAGGCCACGCACCGTCGGGCGATGAAGCGAGCGAGGGGCGTGGCGGGTCGACGGTGACCAACAGTGGTCGCGGCCACGGTGGAGGCTTCGCGACGAGCAGGAAGAAGCGGTGACCAGCGGGCGGGGGACGACGGCACGGCCGTCGGTGCTTCGTGGCGAAGCGCGGCGGCGCGCGGTGAGCGCGAGAGGGATTAGTGCGGTGCGCACGCACAATGGTGCGGGACGCGGCGCGAGACAGATGGGGGCGCGGCGACCGCGGGTTCGGGTGTGCCCCGGGCGTGGTGGCCACGGGCGAGCGGCGACACGGGAAGGGGAGGAGGAGGTCGAGGCTCACGGGGAGTTTGCAGGGGACGGCGTAGTGGGCGTGACGGCGGTCGGGGAGGTTCGACGAGGGAGAGGACGAGGTGGCGGCAGTGCGGCGACGATGGGGAGGCAGCTCCGGCGGGGTGGCGTCTTAGCGTGGGGCGAGCGTCGAGCGGCGTCTGTCGGGTCGCCCACGGGCGCTGGGACGGGGGTCCGAGGCGCGGCACAGCTGCGGTTGAGGCGCGGCCGGGCGCTGTCCAGCGGGCGTGGGGGCTGTGGGCGTGACAGGGTTGCGTTCCCGATCCAATCTGAATCGGGAGGAGGGGGAGAGCGAATGGGGGCGAGTGGGAGAGTGGTGTGCGTGGGGGGGTTAGGGTTTGAGGTGGGGGATATGGAGGGGTAGTGGCTGGGGCTGGTGGTGGCCCTGATTGGGCCTTTAGTTAGGCGGGCGAAGCTTGAGGGGTTTCTCTTCTATTTTTTTTGTCTTTTGTTTTTGGTTTTTTAAATCTTTTCTTTTATTTATTTTCTTTTACTGTTTTAATTCAACTTAGGGCATTTAAGTATTTTATAAATGTGTGTTTTCTTTACTATAATTACCTATGCCATTTTTGGCACTGCCCGAACATTTTGTTTCAATATTTGAAAACTTTTGTCGTTTGACATTTGTTTGAATTTTAATTTGACGCGGTTTGAAATAACGGACGTTTAGCAACAGTAATCGGGATGACGTGGCATGATTAGCGTGGGATTACTGTAGCAAGATTATCCGGGCGTTACAAGAGCGCTCAAGTTTATTCCGAACACCCCAACACTCGTGGCATGGGGGCTGAAGCCGACGACTCGCCATCTCTCAAATTTAATACGGCGGCCACATAAGGTAATATTTTTAATTCAAAAGTGTTGCTTAAGCGATATGAACAAGTTTTCAGCGTCTGGGATAACAAATGCAGTCTACTCAAAAATTACATCTTTGGAGCATTCATCCGCTATAAAGCGGGCACCCTTCAGACGCCCTCATAATACATTTCAGGATTGCGATGCTCCTTGCGCTGTGGTGGTCCGTCTCACAAGCTTCTCGGCGTCCATCTTGCCCCAGTGCACCTTTAGCGGGCAAGGGCCTACGGCACCTTCGATGCAAAGCGGAGCGCTTGACGACTTCAACCCATGGACAGGTGTTCACCAC